>OX457005.1:13050185-13583968 GCA_949752705.1 Callimorpha dominula
AGGCGGGTACTGTTTTATGACCGCAGATTGCCGACATGTCTCCTTTTATGCTTCGTAAAAGTTTTATCCTTTCTTTATGTATCTACGTACATCTAAGATCTTGTATCACGAGAGTGAAGTACGTCTTAACTTCTAACAAAAGGTATTGATAAGTTCCCAAGTAAATTCATATTACATTTTGTGATCACTTTTAATAATAGTAAATGCTCTTGAACACAATATGTTATTAATATAATGTAATGTATTAGTTTTTTATTGCGTATGTGCGGATTGATATAAAAGTGACAACTTATAAGATAATAAGAAAGTGTAAAATAAATATTTATGTAGATCATTAAATTTTGCTTCTGGCTCGTATCGCGTGGATGTCGATAATTACAATTCTATGTATGATTGTTTGTAGATAATTGCTTTAAACTTTCGCGACTTTGCTACATATTAGATGTTCGACTCGAAACTTAATCGCGATAATATTTATACGGTACATCTTTTTTGGTCACGGGTGGACTGAGTCCATAGTCCATATCACACATATAATATATACGTTTCTGTTTATTTTTACATTTTTGACCAATAAATACATACTTATTCATTTGTTCTTTCTTCATTAAACACTTTTAATATTTTACATTTATGTCTTCCACACTTTTTACCCAATGACGCGAAATTAAATGTGACGTAGATAAAATAAATGAAAATGCTGGGATTTATTTTATTAATTATCTTTCCTCGCACTCCGACTAAATGAAAAACGAAATGTTTAACCCCCGACGCAAAAAGATGCTAAAGATAATTTTTAAGTTTTGACGTGTCTGGGTGTCTGTGTGTCTGTGTATCTGTGTATCTGTGTCTCTGTCTGTGACATCGTAGCTCCCAAACGGATGCACTGATTTGAGTGCGGTTTTTTTTTGTTTGAAAGGGACTTGATCGAGAGTGTTCTTAGATATAATTCAGCCGTTCGAAGATCATCAGCTCTTTTGTAATCGTTGAAGGGATTTTCGAGTCGAGGGTATTTTAAATTTGAAATTTATGATTCTCACATGCTTATAGTGGACGGCAATATTCTGTACAGGCGAAAAAATATATTAAAAAGGAGTAAAAAACCACGTTTCTGTTTAAGTTAATTTGAAAACGGTAGCACAATGTCAACTAATAGACAAACTCTAATAAAATAGCTGTCTAATGAATTATTCCTAAAGGAATTCGAAGGTGCACAACCTATATGTAAGACTAGCTATGACCTGCCCGTCTTCTCTCGCGTTTACATATTTTTATGTTTTTCGCGGAACCCTAATTCTTTTTTCAAAATAAAGGTAGCCTTAGTTACTCCTTATAACATCAGCTATATGCCATTGAAAGTCCTGTGAAAATCGGTCCACCAGTTCCGGAGATTAACCGGAACAAACAGACAGACTAAAAAATTTAAAATAGTTTTATAGTATCAGTATCGTGTAAACATTCATGGATGCATTTAGTAAAAACATGTTATTATGACATTGCAAACAGACACTTCCATTTTATTTATTTGTTGTATGTGATGTGTGTGTATGGAAAGAAAAAAAAAATATTTTCTTCATCGATAGTTCAATCGAATAGCTCCTCTGATATTTAAATGGTGTGCTTTCAATGTTTGAGTGTCCGTCAATAGTAGTAAGTTGTACCTTTAGTCTAATCTCTGTTAGTAAGCTGCTTTAAGTTACTTAATCCATTAAAGGTTTATAGCTAGCTTTATACACACGTCAACTGCTAAGTTATAAACTAACGGAAATAGCAAGACGTGAAAATAACTTGCCGGGTGGAAATTGGTACGGAAATCAGTGAGCTACATCTAAATGGGGACACACTTATGGTATAGTACTTCGACGCCTCATTATAACAAATTAATGCTATTACGCTACCGACGACGATGTTTCGCGCTTATGTCATGTACTTGTCTACCTTGTCTAGAAGTTGTTTTGATACTTTGACATCACTACGTATTATAAAACAAAGTTCCCCGCCGCGTCGGTTTGTTCGCGATAAACTGAAAAACTACTGAACGGATATTCATGCGGTTTTCACTAATAGACAGAGTTATTCATGAGGTAGGTTTAGGTGTATATTTTGTACCCGTGTGAAGCCGGAGCGGGTTGCTAGTTATTTAATAAATCTAACTCTGTTTTTGAAAACTTAATGTTATCTTAACTTGTACCTATAGAAGAATACCAATTTTTTTTTTGTCACGATCTTATAAAGATCAAATAACTTAGAATTTTGCTGGTGGATTAACAATTAATATAAAAGTATGGCTCCGACGAAACATATCGCATGTTATCGCAGGAGTTGAAGTTGAAGTTGCTGTGAAGTGCAGTCATGTATGTAAAACTAAAGCAGGTAATAGAATCTGACGAATGGATTGGATACAACTTTATGATTCCATCCACCTAATTTCACTTATCGTAACGGATACTTACGAGTATAAGTGGTTAGGTATCTTGCAGAGTTTAGGCATCAAGTATACTGATGTGAAATAATACTGTATTGTATTTAAACTTTTGGAACTTGAATACATATTAGACGTGTAAATCTGACTAAATTGCGATATTATTTTCAGGGTACGATACCTTTTTAGTTACTAGACGATTCGACCGAATTGCACCTATTGTGTTCACGGGTCCGCCCGTACATTGCGCTAGCACATGTAATTTTTAAATTTGTGTGTGTATTAGAAAACTTTTTTATAGTCACTTGAGAAAAATATTGTTTTCAAATCTCCGTAACTAAGAGTATTCATTCTTTCCATAGTGTACACCAAGATGTATTAGGTCTGCTCTCCAACCCGTAATAGACCAACGAAGTAAACTTAGTCCATTATGAGGTAGTAGGCCGTGCGAAGCTACCTCAGCACAAGGACATTTTCCTTTCTTGATCTAAAATATTATTTTAGCCAAAGTTACTGGAGTGCATCATTTTGGTTATAAATTTCTAACTAATTGTGATAGTGTTACCTCGGTGTGACACTATCACAATCGTTGCTCAGAATTAGGCCCACTATATCGGTATAGTGGTTCCAATTATTACAGCGATTAAGTCCCGATTAACACATCAAATATTTATGAAAGATTAAAAACAATTATGGTAATAATAATATTTAAAGCATTTCAAAACATATTTTGAATTTATATAGAATCAGTAGAAAAAGAAGAGAAGCAGTTCAATGTGCAGTCAGAGCGGACGGCTGTCAAGTTGCTGGGCCACATCTTTGAAGCCATTATAAAGTTAGTCTATTTATTGCAACTAGTTCAGTTCTTAATATAAATAATATTTCTTCCTTTAGCCTCTTTCAATTCCACCATCTCCTCTAAAACACCCGATCCCCAAAAATCATCTCCGCCAAGCGAGACCTTACAATATAATCTAACAAATTCGTGCGCAACTGTCCTCAGGGGAGACAGATCGGTTGATTTTGATTTGATATATTCTTATTACTGCATATTTTCATTTTTATTGAAATATTCTTTCTACAAAAATATTAATTAACCATAGCTTTATAAACATTTATAGTTATATATTTATAGCCTTTTAAATGTTCTTCATCTTTATAGTTTTCTAGGATACCTACTAATTATGCTTCTATAAGGTTCGACTCCCAATAACGTGTTTCAATCAATCAATCTTGGTTTGTTGATTTATTGTAGAAGATCAGGGAGGGAAAACATTTTTGGCCTAAAGTTTTAGTTACAAATATTGAAGAATCGGGGTATTGTTTTTTTATTTTAGCTACTATCACCTTAATCATATCATCTATCCTAATAACGTTTAAAACATTTAAATAGCGCACTTTTCCACCTTTACTTAATAAATTGACAAGTGGTGAACACAAATAAAAATATGAGAAAAGCGTGCTATCGTTAAAGAAAAACCCTAAAGTAAACACGTTGTAATGAAACGGTATTTGCGGTGATACACGCAAACGTAAAATACAGATTACAACAACCATTCCAAGTTAATCGCCAAAACGATGTTAGTTCGTTAAACTGCTAATCGGCCCACAGAATTATTTTACTTAATAAATGTCTTTTGTAATTGTGCGCGTTAGCCGAATCGAATAGTCTTTATGACGCACCCACTAAGGTATAAAAACCCTTTATTCCTTGTTCGGTCACTAAGATTTTCAGTTAATTTTATTGGAGTGTGCCAGCGTTTAGAAGCCCATCCGTCTCCGTATCCCCTTTGATTGCAAAGTATTTTGCAAAAGGGAAAAAAAATAATGACGGCTTTAAAAGAAGCGCCTAAAGAACAATAGTAGTTTTTCTTACAACCATTTACCTGATATTGATTTAAGGCGGCGTGAAAAAATCTAGGACAATAGAAGATACCTAACTAGTTTTCGGCCTGATAGAGGCCAATGAGTGTCTGGCACCTTGTGGCAAGTCGCTTCACTCCTTGATAAAGAGTGGGCTCTTTCGATAGAATCAAAATCTAGTCGAGACACACGTGAGTAAGATAAAATGATGTTTTTATTAAATACTAGCTTTTGTCTGCGGTCATGCCCTCGTTATAAAGGTATTCTATGTCGTTTACAAACAAAAAAAAAAAACAAACTCAAAATAGTTATCATGAATACGGCTAATTTAGTATTCTCCTACGACCGTTTTGTCCCAATGACGAAACTGAATTGTAAATTTTTCAAAAATTTCTTAATGGCATCCGTAATTTCCTGTTGGTTTACATATAAATTTTCCATTTCCATGGTGCTTAATAAAATTATGGAAAGATCTTAATTGAATAATGCTGACTGCTGCTCTCTCTCTCTCTCTGCTCCCCTTACGCTCTGCTTACTGCTCCCTCCAGACCACTGCTAGTTTTAAAATCCCCAAACCACCGCACGTGTCACTTGTGCTGATACGACACCACGCGTTCACTAATTTTTGCAATATTGCTCGTTACTGTCCTCCGACGCGCGAAGTTCTATGCTTGAAGGACCAATTTGTTAGCCTTGGGATGAGGTCAACAAATAAAAGATTGTAAAATAGAATAGAAAATATATAATAGAAAGTGACACTACGACCGCGAAGCACGTTTGGTGGAGCCCGTGTCTTTACCCGATTCGGTTAGATCGCGAACTGATTATTATGACGCGTGTATACCGCGCTATATACGAATTTGCTGACGCCGCTGCTTGTACGGGCGTTGCACCGTACATGCTCCCGACCGGAAAATAATGTAACAAAATACAAAATATAAATATAAATATAAAATGTTTTATTTAGTCTCATAGTTTCGGTTTACAATATTATGAAGAAGCCCCGGTAAGTTATAAAAATACTTGTGTTGGGGCTACCTCGCTATTTCTTATGTTACCAACGTTGACATCATTTATAACGACAGAAAATTAGAAATAAAAACTACAAAAAACAAATATATAATAATATAAAAATAAAATAAAATATTAACAAAAGAAAACAAGTACTAATATAATACACATGACATTGATTAGCATTTTATGTGTAGGCATGTGTGTGTGTGTGTGTGTGTGTGTTTGGGTGTGTGGGTGGATGCGTGTGTGCGTGTGTGTGTCGGTGTGTGGGTGTGGTCACAATACATTTCCTAATATTTAACTAATTCTAACCAGCATAATTTCTGTTTCTTCATATGTAAGTGATTTTAACCATTCCATTACAACTGTTTTGCAGTTATGGAGTTGCACAGGATAAATATTTAATTTGGAGTTTATTTTATTAAAAATATATGTCGATTGAGTTTTAAATTGACGCCTGGCAAAAACGGTATTAACTTTTGGGGAATGAACTACATTATATTTACGTCGTTTATCCTGGTAATCTGGGTTGTAGGGTATTGTTTTATGCATACACAGTGTAATATTTAGGAGATATAATTTTCTTACAGACAGTAGATTGCTGACTTTATACAGGTTGTCTGTAGAGTATCTAGATGGCCTAAAATACATCACCTTTATTATTAGTCTCTGGACTCTTTCAAGTTCTATAAGTTTTGTTTTTGTGGCACCACCCCATACTGGTATACAATATGTAATGACTGACTGTGCCAGGGTAATATAAATTCTATTCAGTAGCTGAGTCGAAGCTATTTGACGTAGGCTTTTGAATATCCATATTAGTTTTCTGATTCTTGCCATAAGAACTTCGATATGGGTGTGCCATGATAATCTCCGGTCTACTGTTACCCCCAAATATTTCGTAGAGTTAACTTGTTCAATACTCCGACATCCACAGTTAGGACCAAGTGATCCACCACACCCATGAATCACAACTCCAAAATCATCACCCGGCTGTGACCTCTGAGTCGGAGTAAAACAAATGAAATTTGTTTTAGCAACGTTTAGGGTTAGTAGATTCGCATTAAGCCAGCCAGCCACTCTAGCCAGACCCTGTTCCGCGGTAACCTTCACTGCAGGCCATGACTTTCCTGAAAAGACGATTGCAGTATCATCCGCATAGGAGAAGATCCGCCCGCCACTGTCCCCAATATTACAGAGGCCATTTATATATATCAGGAACAGTGTCGGGCCAAGTACACTTCCTTGTGGAACTCCGTAGACTACGTTTTCCTCCTGACTAGTAGTGCCATTTACTTTAACTTGCTGTTGTCGGTTTTGTAGGTAACTTTTAAAAAGAGAAAGAGTGGTACCCCTAATGCCAATTTTTTCGAGTCGGTTCAGAAGGATGGGGACCGAAACAGTGTCAAACGCTTTTTTGAGGTCTAGGAACACAGCTAGACATTTATCTCCCCTATCTACCATAGTTATTATCTCGTTAGTTAGCGCTATAATAGCGTCCTGTGTAGAAAGACCCCTCCTGAATCCGTATTGAGAGTTTGATATTATATTGTATTTATTTAAATATCCAATCAGCCTATTATTGATTAATTTTTCTAAAATTTTGGAGATACAAGGTAAGACGGAAATTGGTCTATAGTTACTAACAACGCCCACGTCCCCACTCTTATGAACAGGGGTTACTATAGATCGTTTAAAAACAGCAGGAAAGTTTCCTGATTCGAAACATAGGTTAGCTAGCCGGCTTATTAATGGAACCACAAAGTCCCTAGCCTTTTTCAGAAACTCTGTAGGTATACCATCCCAACCGGGCGAGCTTCCGGAGTCGAGACTCATGAGTATGCGATCAACCTCATGAGGGTCGGTGTCAAGTAACACAAATGAAGAGACCTGAGTTTGCATAACGACATTATTAGTGGATAAATCAGAAACACCAGTAATATCTTCAGCCAAGGTTTTACCGATGCTAACAAAAAACTGATTCACACGATTTACTGAGTCCAGCGGATTAGGTGTGATGTGCAAGAGACTAGTGTTTAAGGATTTAGGCTTTTTAAATTGGGTGATTTTATTTATTTTTAACCATAGTTGTTTTGAATCTTTTATAGAGTCAGCTATTCGGATTTTATGGTATTGTCTTTTTAACTTTTTCAGTAAATTGGAGCAAAAATTACGGTACCGTCTAAAGGTGATTCTAAGTATCACGTTGTAAGGGTCTTGTTTTAATTGGTATTGCATTCTATTTCGAAGTTTAATATAACGCAGAGCTCCTGTAGAAATCCATGGCTTCAGAGTTCTCTTACTTCCAGAAACTAACTTAATCCTAGTGTTGGAAAGTAATGATGTCTTAATTACATCTATCAACTTTTGAGCTAGACTTTCAGGGTTGTTACAGGTACTAGTAAAGAACGATAGGTCCGTATTTATGAGATGTTTATAGGCATTGTCGAAGTCAATAATTGATTTATATTTACTAATCGTATTGTTTCTGACGTTAGTTTTAGTTTGGTTACTTATATTTAATATTAACATAGCATGGTCTGTAATGGAGGTATTCTAAATAGCCACAAATGCAACTTTGATACTCGTATTAATCTTCAGCATTGCATGGTCGAGGCAGTTTTGCTCTCTAGTGGGCAGACAGTGTCCCGGTAAAAGGCCATGGCCCGCCAGCATGTTTAAATAATTTAACCTATTACTGCGCTGCTGTGTTGTTTCAGATTCTTTTTGTATTAAATTAATGTTTATATCACCTAGTAATAAAATGTTTTTATGTGTTGTAATTGTCTCTAGGTGCAGGTTTAAGGAGTTTATAAAGTCGTCACCACAGGCATTAGATGGGGAACGGTATATGCCTATAATGGTATAGTCGGAGACAGATAATTGAAGGGCTGAGGCGTGCATCATTTTAATTTCTTTAACGTGGGCAGAGTGGTTATTTTTGACGTACATAACCACTCCATCATTTTGATTTAACTGATTGGTCGTATAAAAACAGGTGTAATTATTAAGCAAAGGTAGTTGTCTGTTATAATTAAGTCTACATTCTGTTAGTATCAAGACACCTGGATCATGTTTCAGTTGACACAAGTTTAGTTGAAAGTCGTCGAAATTACTATAAATACTTCTAATATTTTGAGTTAGCACTGTAAAGCTGTCTGCCAACCGTATGTAGTTAGGTAACTGTTCAATGTTGATAATAGCCGAGTTTGCTGTTTCAAAGTTGTCCAATTCTCTTTAGGTATTTAGGTTACTATTCATGTAAGAATGTAAATACTACGAGGTGTATCATACGTTTTTTGTAGAAACAAAATAGTAGCAGTGAGCTTAGTACTTTTAAAGTTGAATGAGTAGTGCGAAACTGAGGAATAGTATGTATGTGAAAGTGGTATTTATGTAAGTAATGTGTAGTATAATTATAAATGAGTGAGAGTGAGTGAGTCTTATTATAAGTGATTGCATTAGTATAAGTGAGCTGCCGTTGTACATAATCTATAATGTTTTGGTAAGTTAATCTTAATAAAATAATGACACATGCTAAAAATACGTAAAATAAAAGGAAGACTGAAACTGTTCCCACGCTTAGTCACAATTCTTGTAAAAGGTGGTGGACTTGGGATTCACTCTTAATTAAAATAACTTGAGAGTTTTCGTCCTTTTTCACAAAAACTCTTCCTAGTTTGGTCCAACAATATTTATTTTGTTTTGATTTGGCCAAGTCACGAGCCAAGAAGAATAGGCGGGCCCCTTTTGACGTCAGTTGTTCTGATATGAAAACTGGCGTGTCCTCGTTAGTAGTGAACCGAAGGTGTTTAGCTTGAAGTTTTGTTTTGTTTTTAATATTGTAGATCTTTGTTTTCTGTAGTAAGTCCGATTTTAGTATTGACGAACCAAGTTCCACAACGATAGGGGTAGGGGTATTCTTTATCGCATTTTTTTTTCCTTGTATTCTATGAATATCAGTTATGTCACCCGAGGTCAACTCGAGATTTATATTCTTTGAGAGACATAAAACCATATTGATTAGGTCATCTTGACTTTCGTTAACTTTTTTTGGTACATTCTTTAATTCAATACGTGTTTTACGCGTACATCTCTGTAAGTCTTTTATGTTTTCCTCAAGTATGGCAATATACTCTTTATCTTTTTTTGCTTGTAGCTCAAGAGATTCAATCTTCTTTTGAAATTGCTCATGTTGAGTGGATAGACGTGCAATAGACGCTTCGATGTTGCTGTTAGAATGCTGAAGATCTTTGAGATTAGTAGTAATTTGTTTTAATTCCTTTTGCTGCGCGGTTGTGAATTTTGAAAACAAATCTGCAATATATTCTTTAAATTCACAAAATTCTGATGGTAAATCTTCCTCTCTCATCCTTTTGTTTCGGATAGAAGTGTAGTTAGGTGGTGTAACTGTTATTTCATTGACGCTTGAATCAGACCTCGATTTGTTTAGTTTCGGTGAAGTCATGTTAATTGAAGTTTTTTATTGTTCAGTAAAACGTTTATTAATTTTTTTCTCTTTTATTGTGCTCTTATAAATTATTGCTGTGATTATAAAAAACTCAATAGAATCGCAAAAAGAACAATCACCTCCTGGATTTGAACCCGCCTGCGTTTCGATGTAACCGCGTCTCTCGGCCTCAGAACCATAGAAACTGTTACAAGTTTCAACAAAGTAATGTATCACACTATAAGTGTTATTAAACTCTTTGTTAATTATGTTGCCCTGGTACTCGACATTAGCGAATTAGTTGAAATAAACAATTTAAATCTGTTTGTCTTTCTCACCCGAGGGTGGAGCTTTGCTGGATCGTAATTGACGACAGGATGGCTTCGGGCAGCGGTCGGTAGCATAGATAAAAATATGCACTGTCGGTCGGAGCTCTTCTCTACTTATGCACTCCTAGTAATATGGTTGGATTTTTTATTATTTAATGAATTTTATTTAAAATATTTTAAACTGAGTAGCGAGTATTCACACGTTTGCTCGATACCGAGGTCCGGGGGGAAGAGGACAAAATAAATGCTCTCATTATTTTAAACAATCGCATCTGAAATGCTGAACACCCTCCGAGGTATAGGCGAAGTCGCAAAGTCCTTCATTTCTGTCTTATTGTCATTTATCGCACTTGCACTTATACACTGCACATTCGGTGGGCGCTGTGCCCTTCTTTGCCTACGCGTACTCACTACACTGACACTGCTGGTAAAATGTATATATTTTTCATTCAGTGATTCGTTCAATTGATTTGTTACTCGATTTTTTACACATAAACTGTATGAAGTAGTGTCAGCAAAAAATGCTTATGTTAATTTAAATTTCTAAGTATATTATAGGTTATAGGTATGCAATCCTGACCCGGGTAGGGCTATCGCTTACACTCCCCAATTCATCCGTTTAAGCAAGGCCCTTTTCTTTCTATTGCCTTCCGTTTCAATATACTCCCAAAATTTTTAATTCTGAAAAGTGCCTGGGTGACGGCAATAGGCTTGCTCTCTGTACGCGAGTGAAACCAATTATAGTTGGCAAAATATGGGGGTTGAATACGACGCTACTTACTCCTTCAGGGTGATAAGCGTGAATGTATGTACTTTGTTATTTTAATATGATATTTGTTAAATGACTAATAAAAGCATATAACACATGTACATGTGAAACCAATTATAGTTGGCAAAATATGGGGGTTGAATACGACGCTGCTTACTCCTTCAGGGTGATAAGCGTGAATGTATGTACTTTGTTATTTTAATATGATATTTGTTAAATGACTAATAAAAGCATATAACACATGTACATGTGTTATATGCTTTTATTAGTCAGTCAAATCAACTAAAACCCACAACCCAGAATGGATATACTGAACAGAATCGGATTGAAAAATTGTTCTTTTAATTCTGTTATTAGTTCCATTGAGGCCAAAAGATCGTGGGTTAGAAAGAACCACTGACTAATGCCGCGTTCCAATAAACAAAAAACGATTCGTTTTGCTTACGGACGGTAAAATTTCTTTTTTTACTCTAATATGTAAACTCAACTAATATGGTTTAATTTTTTTTTAAACGACTTAAAAGCCTATTACATTTCAAATTAAAATAAAATGCATTTAATTGTAATGTGGGGTATTTTATTGGAAGCCGTCAAATGAATAGCTAGTTCTCGAGACGATCGTGGGCACTGAGTGCTTTCGACAATTATATGAATAGCTGCATTAAGTGAGTAGGTCAGTGCGCGCAAGTTTTTAAAATAAGGATATGCTTACGCTTATGACGTCCATGTATGTCCTGATTAGTGTAGCTAATTATTTTGCATCCATTCTGTTGGAATTAATATGGCGTCGTCGTATTAAACCCTTTTATGAAAAATGTTTTAATTTAATCCTAAGGCAGTAACCAACCGGAAAAATTACTAAACGTTATTCAATTGATAAGTGGCATTAAAATGCGTGTCAATTTTACATTTTAAATTTCTGCCCGTAAATTGATGAAAATGCTAGACCGCCGTGTTGCTTATTCGCCAGGATGTCATTGAACAGTAGGTATATGCGTAAATTATTGCAAATTTGCCAAATTTAAAATAAGTTACCATTACGCAGTCGTAAGGATAGTAACACATTTTAAAATTAAGGAATGTGTAACTATCGATATAAGAAATATCTTATATCGAAATTTTTGGTCTATGGAAAGTAAAATACAGAGGAATAAAATATTCAAAAAATTACAACAAAATTAACTAGTTTTTTTACTGACGTGATGACGAAATGTCATGGCAGGTTGCATTTCGCATATTTGTAGAATAGATAAAAAAACTACAAACTTTGAAATTAATAAAAATATATATTTCGAAATTTATGAACTGAAACTAGCATTTTCCGATTGCCTATGGCCTAAACTATCTTACTGTTTTTTTTTTATCATTACATTCGTGGAATAAAATATCCTACTGTATTCGATTTGCGTGTTGGTAAGCCGGTTTCTTGAATTACGTACTTAGTAGAATACTGTCTACTTGGAAAAATTAAAAGCATTTAAAAGCAAAACAACGCATCGTTCTCAATTCAATACATCCTTTGATAATAAGAGAGAAACATTGCTTTGATCGTTGGCTTCTAAGACTTGCTGCACCAACTAATTAAGTTAAAGAAATATCCATAAATATCCATAAACTTAATGAATATCGCTTAAGATACCTGCAAGGAATCGAATTTAAACTAAAGTTTTTTATAAATAATTATTTTAGTCTAATCTTAATAGTACACAACATTCAAAGTCAAGTGTAGTTGTCATCCCTCTTCATGACAAATCAATTATTTCTTTTGTTTTACGTGACGTTCAAGGTAAGCTATTATTTTGTCCTAACATTTGTTTTGCAATATATACATAGTGCCGAAAAAAAAGTGATGGTAAAAGTATACATAGTTAAGCTGTTATTCCGCAAAGCCAGCCGAATCAAAATGCCAAGCACGGGAGAACCGGTGCCTCGTGTCGTTAATAAGTCTTTATTTCGTTGCCAACCGTTGGTAATGGTGCGTAAATACAAACACTTTTCGGCCGGAAATTGAACCGAACACCCCACCTAGTGCGTAAAGTGTTTAACTATGCTCCAATATCTACTGCGGTTGGAAGCCGACGAGTTGTTTATGGAGGGTTCCTTTGGCCTTTAAAAATTGAGTCAGTTATGTGTCGAAATTTGATTAAAGCTGATGGATTAATACATATTTTTAACTTCATACACTAAAGGTTTTATACAAGTGGTAGGCAGAAGCTTATTAAACGTCCACATTTTGTTTGTTAGAAGTTTGAATTTTTTACGCAAAAAGAGGGGTGTTGTAAGTTTGGCGTGTCTGTTTGTCTGTGTATCTGTGTGATTGTGTGACTGTGTGTTTGTGTGACTGTGTGTCTGTGTGTCTGTCTGTGGCATCGTAGCTCCCAAACGAATATACCGATTTAAGTGCGTTTTTTTTTGTTTGAATGGCGACTTGATCTAGAGTGTTCTTAGATATAATTTTAAAAAATATGTTTAGCCGTTCGAAGATTATCAGTTCTTTTCTTACCATTAAAGGGATTTTCGAGTTTTCGAGTGTTTTAAATTTTAAGTTCATGATTATAATACAGTAGCTTCCTATCTCCAAAATTTCCGAATCACCATAAAATTATGATGATTACGTCAACATTTTCAACTTTTACGAGGCTTGGAGCGTATAAAATATACATTGTATATAGATTGCAGAAACAATGGTAATTTTGACGCGAAGCACGTCTCCTTGGCTTCTTTCCTACCTGCGAATTTATAGTATCAACAAGCGATTACGTAAAAAACGATACGTCAGTGGCATGTACTCCTGTACCTACCTTAAAAACGAAGCTTAACGGTGCTTTTCCCAATTTAGAAGATTTCTTCAATTTGTTTTGGTATGTACACAGTTTATGTATACATTTTGCAATAAATTCAAACATTTTTTATAGTTACTAGACTCCTTTCTAATGTCCTTTCTAGGCATGACGAACTTACTTCAAAATTGTATATGTTACAGTAAAGTGCGCAAACATAGATCAGTCAAAAGTCAAGCCAGTTTATGACATGACCAATAATGACCATTTAAAACCTTACAGTATCTTTGTACTGTAATGTTTTACATGGTCATGTCATAAACTGATTATTGTTTATTTCATCCCCACATTCACACACTCGGCATTGCCATGACTTCTGTCGCCTCCATTTATCTGAAACAGAATAAACAGAGAAACGGAAGCGAGACATGAACTGAACGCGCCTTATACTGTAAACCGGAGATATGGTGGGCTAACTGTTCCTCCACCACTATCTGGTGATTAGATTGGACATTTACTGTGCTCTAATTGATCTATCACTACTATAACAGGCTTTTTGTTTCCTGTCAGAGATTATAGATCGGTTCCGGTACAAAGCGCACGACCATTTTCAAGAACTGGGTCGGGCCGATGCCCGTAGTTCAGTAATCCACAAAGTTACATTTGAAAACAAGTTTCTGATAGACAATCCACTTGGTATAACCTATAACCGTCATATAAAACAAAAATGGAACATAAAATGCAACCATTCAGTTATCACCTCAATGCACGACGCGACAATATGTTTGAAAAAGTGCCAATCCGCGAAAAAAGAACCTCTGACCGCAACGCCATGTTTATTTGCTCGAAACAGCTGACAAAGCTATTTTTAGTTTGGTTTACATGTCGTCGCGTCGGATTATGTCAACTGAGTCAAATTGTTCGGCTACCGAAGCAAACATTTTAGCTTCTGATATTTCATAGAGCTCATCACTTTTTCTTTTTTTTCGGTCTAACGGACGCAAATGTAACTTACTTTACAACTTTACCGAAAATGAAGAGCTTCAAGATTTCATTCACGGGTAAATATCACAGACATATATTGCAGTAATCCGTGATTATTACTTGGTAATGATCACGGATTATGTGTCAGAGGCTATTATTCTGATTGCTTGGATGTAAACAGCTTTTACTTTTGACATATTTTTTTATCTTTAACTTTAAAAAAAATATGATTCAAACCAATAATTATTCTAATGATTAACAAAAAAAAATAATTTTTTTGTTTACTTCCACTAAAAGTTCTGTTCTGTGTCAGTGTTTATACTTTGATTGTTAACGTCTACACAAAAATAAACACACATAAGTTGAAAATAAAGCTATCCAAATGAACACTAAAATCCCCAGAAGAGAATAAAACGTGTTAAGGAATTCTGTATAGAACTACCCTTTTAGTTACCCTACACAAAACCCGTACGTATTAGCCACAAAAGGTCGCGGTTGCTGCTTAAAAACGAAACATTTTGCACAAAGTGGATAAAGATCTCGCCTTATAAAAACTAAGTAAATACAACGAAGCTCTTGAGTTGAGTGTGCACTGCATAAATTGGCCCCTATCTGGCCATCGCTTGACCCTTAATGGCTACAAGGTGGGACACGATGGTTATCGTGAAAATGGAAATTCTGGTCGCCAGCTATTTGTCGATACAAGGAAATTTTGTAGCTCGTTTGGGCTCCAATGTTACCAAACTTGGTGACTACTTTTCCTGATAAAACAACGAATGATTTATTATGTTGACTGTTCAAGATGTCTTTGTGTCGAGTTACGGGTAAAAAACTCGTTTTACTAGCTGTTGCCAACAGTTCTACATAATCTATACACAATTTGTGATCCCTGCTTTGCAATCTGTTCTTCGTGTGTTTTGTTTTTTTATAGAATTACTAGCAACCAGCCCCGGCTACGCACGGGTAGCAGAACATACATATTGATTTTTTCCGCCATCTTCAACACCCATTGTCATATTTCAGGTATTTTAATCAACATCTTAATAAAATTATACACCTAAACGTTTCTCATAAATCACTTGTCTATTGGTGAAAACCGCAATAAAATCCGTTGCGTAGTTTAAAAGTTCTAAGCGACTTTATTTTATACTATGTAGTGATACCCGTTTTATTCCGTACTAAAGGCTTACTACCAAGGTCACGATAAAATGGTGTCAGAATTTAACCGACAACCGGGAACTCTGGTAACCCTTGGCCACTTGAAGGTCTACCATACACCTCGCTGTTTTGTTGGGGAAGACACGCCCTCTTCCAGCTTAGTGTGACACTTGCAGAATATGTGCAAAGTCGCGCCGTCTCAGATTTTTAATTTTTAAATACAATTATTTTATTCAATTTAACCTAAGTAAATTTTCACATTAATAGCTGGTACTCGCGACTTTGTCTGCGCAAAAACATTCTTTATTTCTTACCAAAAGTATAGTATATAGTATACTATACTTTTGATATAAGATAAAGATAAATTCATGGTTTTTTTATATACCTAAGCTAAAGTAATTATTAGTCATCCTCACAAATTTCGTCCCATATTTCAGTGCCTTTAAGTTTTATATTCGTGACAAAAGTCCCGTATATCTCTATACCAAAATATATCCAAATTGCTTCAACGGTTTAGGCGTGAAAGAAACTGACAGATAGAGTCACTTTCGCATTTATAATACTAGCTGTTGCCCGCGACTTCACTGGCCTAGAAATTTTATTGAAATCTATCTCGGGGGAATTTTCCATTTTCCGGGTTAAACCGGGGCCTATGTGCTATTCCAGACTAAAATCTATTTCCGATTCCGAATCTCGGATTCGCCGTTTTTTACGTGAAAGAATAATAAACATCCTCACAATCTTTCGACGAAAAGGAACCATATACCATAGAAACATGAAGTTGTTTAAGTTACATAACAAATTAATATTGTAGTGAAACGATTTATATACATATATGAACTTAAATATCCGGTTCAAGTTATATTCCTTTAGCCGTTTCCTGATGATGTGACAAACAGACTGCTAGTAATTCTAAAAATGATGAAATAGTGTTCTTCTATTTCAGGTTAAGAAAATCATAAATTTAAAATACCCCCAACTCGAAAATCCCTTCAACAATTAGATAAGAGCTGATGATTTTCAAACGACTTTTCTTGAATTATATCTAAGAACACTGTCGATCAAGTCACCCTTAAAAAAAAAAGCACTTAAATCAGTCCATTCCGTTGGGAACTACGATGCCACAGACAGACATACACACACAGAACCACAGACACACAGACACGTCAAACTTATAAGATCCCCCTTTTTGCGTCGGGGGTTGAAAATAATACGGTAACTGCTTCCTATCAAGAAGAATGTGTGAATGCAAACTTTCTTAACATATAACAATAACACTAACTAACAATAAAAAATTCTGATTAAACTATGGCTTTATAATAATACAAATAATGGTATTACATTAATGGAGCTTACATTAATTATTATAAAGGCATTTATTGAACAAATTGATGTGAGCCCCATAAATTAATACTAATATTACATTATTATTATTCTATATTAAAAATAATTGTCAGCCTTCATCTTATCGCCTATATAGATACTGATTTATGTTATAGACCTGAAGGCCTCTAATGGTGATAGGTTAATTTATGAGTTTTTGTTAAATTTTCTAATCAATGGACCTATAACATTTAGTCGGCTGTTACAGAAGTCTAAAATCACTGGTACCTCAGGAAATATCAATATTTAACTCTAATAAAAACTGCGATTGTCATAGTTATCAATAACTTAAAATACTATTATCAAACTTAAGCTGTAGAATGGTCCGTAACTTACTTAAAGTCTGTTGAAATAGGCAGGCTTCTCCAAGCTATCGTTCGCGGTGGAAAACTTAAGAGGTTTTCATGCAATTTCTCACGATATAAGTAAGAACTGAAATCCGTAGTGACACAAACCTAAATAAAATGCAAACTTTGCTTGAACAAACTTTTTGCTACAGAGCTTTTCTAACACAAGATATACGAAAACTTGTATTATTGTCTTGATATGAGACCTTTTGTGTTTACGTCTAAATAGTGAAATGTAGAATACTAAACCGACGACAAACGAATATGACAAAATTGCTAAAGTTCTTCTGATAGATGCCAAATGAAAGAAAGCCTTCTAAATGCTGCACTTCAAATCATAAACAGCAAGTTAGGCCTCAAAAATGTTTCTGCCTCCTCCATCAAAGCTTGCCACAGACTTGGCGTGTCGGGCAAGGAGCACCAGCGGCCTTTGCTAGTCAAGTTTTCCACTGTGGATGATAAATCTTCAGTATGGAAGGCTAAATCGCGTCTTAAGGGCTCCTCCATCACTATTAGGGAGTTCTTGACAAAGAACAGGCAATCCATCTTCGGCAAGGCGAGGTTTCATTTTGGTATCTCTGCTTGCTGGACTCAGGACGGCATCATAGTCATTAAATTACCCGGTGGTAGCTGGGCGGGGCTGGGTTTGTTCCAAGAGGCCTCGATCGCCTGGAACAGATACAGCCCTGGCATGCCCTCCTGTCCGGAGGATGTGCACGGCTAACGGCCATGGGAGCGAGCGCAGGTCGTGTAGATCCCCATGTCAAGTCTGGAGAGTTATCCTTCCCGTGGTTGCCGCCTGTTTTTGATCTGGTTCCCTACGAAACAGAGATAACAGAAACATCCAGTCGCAATTCTTTCCCTTACCTATTGCACCTATCCCACTTTTCCTTCCCAAAAACCTACTGCGGGTAGTACGTGGTTGATACTTGCGGACTCATCATCAACTATGACTGATGGTGAGGGGGGGGCGGGTCAACCACCCGCATGTTTGTGCCGTGTGCGGGGACCCGTATGGGGGGATGAAGGTGTTCTGGTAGTTGAGCCGAAAGGCAACACACTGCTTTGGCCCTGATTTCTCCTGACACGGGAGGCAGGAGGCTAGCCACCCTCTGTCAATCGGCTGTGACGACCCGTCAGAGGGCAGTCAGGCGAGAACTCTTTCCTGGTGGGGGCAGACGACGGGCGGGACGACTATGTCTTTCTGCCTAGTTCGGCCTGTTCTCTGCCAGGGTAGGAGCTCTATATCCCTCTGTTACTTCTGGCGTCTGCGTGCCTTTTGCCGCGACGTCCCCACTTGAGGGCTCCAAGGAGGGTGGAAGAACAGAGGGATGAATTCAATAACTAACACTTATGGATTCTAAACTTAATAAAAACTTTTCTCCTTTCAGGAAACCTGCACAGGCGGCACCCCGGGTGAATAACCCAGGCGGCGCCCTGTGCAATACACCAACAGCTCCTCGGGTGGATAACCCGAGTGCAGCGACACCCCCCAAATCGACAGCTCCTCGGGTGAACAACCCGAGTGCAGCGTCGTCCCCCAAGCTGGCAGCTCCTCGAGGGGATAACCCGAGAGGAGCACCACCTAAACTACTAGCAGCTCCTCGGGTGGACAACCCGAGTGTAGCGCCACCTAAGACACCGGCAGCTCCTCAGGTGCATAACCAGAGTGATGCGCCACAGTCAAATATCGACCTTTCTTCTCTGAAGGCAGCAATGCCTATGCCCGCAGGCTCCAGCCAGGTTGAACCCTGTTGGAACCTGGTGGGTATAAAGAAGAAGAGGGGACAAAAACCGAAACCGTCCAGGGTGAACCGTAGGACCAAAAGGGCGAAAGCCCGGGCGGAAGCTGAACAAGCGCGACCTCTGGCGTCAGGTGGAAGTAAGCAGCGTGAAGCTGCTGAAGGGTCTGCAAAGACTCACGTCGTCCCTATTAGCGATGCGCCAACCCACGGCAAAGACAATAGTCTAGCCGAGGGAACAGCAGCTCCTATGGGGACACCACTAGACGCTAAGGGGCCTGCTGCTGTGAAAGCGACCCCACGGCAGGGTCACACAAGACGGGGCAATAAAGCGGGGACTGCGAAGCAGGCGGGCAGGCCCTCGGGCCCGTCTAAACCCGCAAAAAGAAACCGGCCGGATGAGTCTTTGACTCCACAGGGCGGCGGTAAGCGCCCTAAACCCCAGCCCACCACCACTGGCTCCACGAGCTACTCCGACGCTTTAAAGTCGAATGACTACTGCGTCGCAGTAATGCAGGAGCCTTACCACGACCTGACCAAGGAGCAGGCGCAGGACATTGAGGTTCGGCTGCTTGGCGTGTTGGACGCTGAAATTTTTGCGCCCAGCACGTCCTGCGTCCCCTTCGTGGCGCCGCGTTTTAAGGGAAAGCCCTTCCATAGCGAAGGGGTCCTTAAGATGTGGTGCCGCGATGACTTTGCCCTTCAGTGGCTGCGCCAGGCCGTGGTCAAAATTGAAGCACCATGTTTGGGAACCAGACTGGTAGTCAAACGCCAATCTGAGATTCCCAAACGTATCAAGGCGGGACTCCTGGTGCCACAGGAAGGCCCTGAGGACACGTTAGACCACATCCGTAGGCGGCTAACGTGTCAAAATTGTGACTACAAGGTGTCCAACTGGGCACTCTACCATGCCGAGCCCCAAGAAGAGAAAAAGGCTCTCTTTCTGGTGCTCGGCATCCCAGAAGAGGACGTGTCTAGGCTCAGGGAGAGCGAGCGTAGGGTCCACTACGGACTTGGAAACCTCTACATCCGTTTCCTTGACGACCGTCCTCAACCACCGCCGACGAACTTAGAAGCTGCGTCCCAGGAGGTCTCCGGAGACCCAAGCAGCGAAACTCAAGGGGAAGCTCAACCTGACCCCAGCAAGGGGCCAGGCGTCCAGATCAGCCCGGCGAAAGCAGTCTCGCCCGAGAAATGCCTCTCCGGAGAGGCTGACAGCGATCTGGACGAGACGATGCTGGATAGCGACGATGGCGCTGCCAGCTCCCCCTAACCTCAAAGCCATACAAATCAACCTCCAGCACAGCCAAACTGCAACGGCTAGCCTTCGCAGAATGCTGGAGGTCAACACCACGACCGTAGCCCTAATCCAGGAGCCGTGGATTAGGAAGGGCAGGATTTGCGGTCTAAACAACATTGGAGGTAAACTACTTCTCAACACGACCATTGATAAACCGCGTACATGTATTTTTACACCGAAACACGCGAACTCCACCTTAATGACCGAGTTCTGTTCCAGAGACTTGACTACCATCAGACTCAAAGAACCCTCTTCAGGCCTACCAGAAGTGGTAATGGCGTCCGCATACCTGCCGGGCGACGCAGACATCCCCACCCCGGAACTGGCCGCGCTTGCAAGCTACTGCGAGCGAGAGAGGCTAGAGCTGATCGTCGCCGCTGACACCAACGCGCACCACGTGCTATGGGGTAATAAGAACAATAACCAACGAGGTAAGGAACTTGTTTCTTTTCTACTCACTACTAAGCTAAACGTAATTAACACTGGCTCCGAACCGACATTCGTCACATCGAGAGCCCAAACAATCATAGATCTAACATTAGCCAGTGAGCACGCGTCGACACATATCTCGGACTGGCATGTTTCGGATGAGGCGTCGTGCTCGGATCACCGGTGGATCAAATTTGACCTGAAGATGACTCTCATACCGCCTGAACCCCGACGGAATCCTCGTAAGATAGACGTTCGTAAGTATGGGCTAGTCACTGCGGAAAGGTTGAAAAATACCGATATGCCGACTGCTCATGGGACCACAGCGGATATTGATAAACATGTAGATAACCTTACAACCACCTTAATTACCTGCTTCGAACAGACATGCCCACTTTCGGTACCCAGAACTGGACCACGCAGTAAACAACACTGGTGGGGACCGGAACTGGAGAAACAAAGGCGCAAGGTTAGAAAGTGGTTCAATAAAGCAAAAAATTCCCGACTAGACCATCATTGGGAAGCATATAAGCAGGCCCTAAATCACTACAAGAAGCGGATCAGAATCAATAAAACTGAATGCTGGAGAAGCTTCTGTACTAACATAGAGAATAACGATAAGGCAAACAGAGTCAAAAACATCATGTGTGGTGAACGAGAGCACAATCTTGGCTTCTTGAAAAAACCAGATGGGACTTACACAAAAACAGATTCAGAGACTTCAGAACTGTTAATGACAACTCACTTCCCAGGATGTCGCATATCAAATATGGAAGACACATGGGAGGTTAACGAGGGGTATACACCAGCCGATTCTGACTGGTTAACTGCCCGCAAAATCGTTGATCATGCTAAAGTGCATTGGGCGATCAACAGCTTTCTTCCATACAAAGCGGCAGGACTAGATGGCATTTTCCCAGGCCTGCTAAAATGGTGTGATGGGGCACTCATAGATCATCTTCGGATCATCTACGAAGGCTGCCTGGCACATCGCTATGTCCCCCTAAAATGGAGAGAGGTCAAAGTAGTCTTCATCCCCAAACCCGGCAAAGGAGATTACACACAACCGAAATCATTTAGACCCATCAGTCTCACATCATTCCTACTTAAAGTACTGGAGAGACTAATAGACAGGGAAATCAGGAGTACTGCACTAGTCAACTACCCTCTGAACCCCAACCAACATGCTTATTCAATGGGCAAATCAACAGAATCTGCCCTTCATCAAGTAGTTTCATACATAGAGGGCAATCTAAAAAACAAGTTGTCTACCTTAGGAACCTTCATCGATATCGAGGGTGCCTTCGACAAAACTAACTTCACCAGCATCAGCCAGGCTCTGTCAAGACATGGGGTCGATCCCACAATTGCCGGGTGGATCGACAGCATGCTCAGACACAGGGCCATACAATTTACTGTGAATAATACAACGAGAGGGGTGGTGGCCAGAGGGTGTCCGCAAGGCGGAGTTCTCTCACCTCTCCTGTGGAACATTGTGATCAATGAGCTCATTACTCAGCTCAATGACCACAAGTTCCTCACAGTAGGCTATGCAGACGACCTGACCATACTCATCAGTGGCCCCTTTGAGGGAGTGGTATGCGACCTAATGAGAACCGCACTGAAGGTCGTCGAACAGTGGTGTGAGAAACACGACTTAACAGTGAACCCGGCAAAGACGGAACTGATTATGTTCACAAATAAACGTAGTTTAGGAGAATTAAGACTACCTAAACTATTCGACACCCGCCTAGTCCTTACCAAGGAGGTCAAGTATCTAGGAGTGATACTTGACAGCAAACTCCTATGGAACAGGCACCTGGACATGAAACTGAACAAAGCGAGCATTATTTTCTGCCAATGCAAGCGACTCCTCGGCAAAAGCTGGGGCTTATCACCAAAAATCACCCTATGGCTGTACAAAACGGTCATACGGCCTATCATCACGTACGGTGCTATTGCCTGGTGGCAGAGAACAGAACTCAGCACCGTCAGTAACAAGTTGCAGCAATTCCAGAGACTCGCATGTGCTGCCGCTACTGGATGCATGCGCACGACTCCCACAGCTGCCCTGGAAGTAGCTCTAGACCTAGCACCACTAGACCTATTTATACAGCAGGAAGCAGCTGTGGCAGCCATCAGACTCAAACACCTGGGTCTGTGGTACAACCGAGAGGGTTCCCATTCCAGACTATGGAATGAATTAGTGGACTATCAACCACTGATAGCTGCCCCATGCGATAGGATCCCCAAACAACACATCTTCGAAAGGAGATACCGAATACAGCTATATGAAAACGACCGAGATCAATCTGGCATAAATGAAGTCCGTATATACACGGACGGTTCTAAGATGGGGACAGGGACTGGAGCCGGAATTTTCTCACAAGACCTGAACATAACAATATCACTGGCGTTAGGGCAGCACAGTTCCATATTTCAATGCGAGTGCGTTGCGATAATCTACGCCGCTACTGCGGTCATGTCAAGATGTATAAAGGAGTATAACATCCGTATACTGTCAGACAGTATGGCCGTTCTAAAAGCCCTGGAGGGCAACACCATGAACTCCGGTCTTATATACGAATGCCACCAGACACTGGAACGTCTAGCCTCCGACAACGGGCTAATCCTCCAATGGATCAAGGGGCATAGTGACTCACTCGGGAACGATGTCGCCGATGAGCTGGCAAGGAGGGGATCTGCAACGACAGTAGCAGGTCCAACTACACTGTTGCCACTTCCCTTTAGTCAACTTCGCTCATGGGTAAGACAACGGACTCGGGAAACACACAACAACCGCTGGGCCGACACACCCGGCTGTAGACAATCCAAACTGGTGCTGACGAAGGTCTCACCTCGTTTGACTTGCAGATTGCTCAGTCTCAACCGACCTGACATCAGAATAGTGATAGGAACTATTACGGGCCATTTGGCCCTAAACCGACACCTATTCACCATCAATGTGACAAACAGTCCTCTATGTAGAGGCTGTCTCAACGCGGAGGAAACGGCCGCCCACGTTATCCTGGAGTGCGAGGGAGTGGCCACACAACGGGCAAGTATCCTCGCGGGAGCGAGGTCGCTCCTAGAAGCCTGTGATTGCCCCAGGAGGCTTCTGCGCTTCTGGAAGGAGCTAGGCTGGCTCAACTAGTCAGCCCACCTGTACGCATAATGGACCGCTTATGAGTCTAAATGCGGAAACAGAGCCCTATACCAATACCAATACCAATACCAATACCCGGTGGTAGCCAGCACAAGATTACCACCATCGACGAGTTGAACCCGCTGCTGACGAAATACCCGAAGGCCATAACAACTTCCTCAAAGTCAGTCCTCGATCAGTCTGCAGGAGATAACAGGTCTCGTAAATAATAGTTCATGAATAATTAAATTTAGTAGTGATATGTACTAATACACAATAGTAATATTTACCGTAAAATAGCAAATTCCTTAAGAATGTGACCATTTACTTCTTTATTTTAGCACATTCTTTTCCAGTTTTTTTATTTGTTTAGGAGTTTTAAGATTCACTTTGTTATTGAAACGGCAGAATATTAATATACCCTTTTTTTTAATATATATATGGACTCTATCTCGCGTGTAGAGTCAACGCAGAGAATATTTCCCTTTCTCTGTTTGTTTTGATGTGAGGTGACGTTTCATGTGAAAAATTAATAAGTAGCAAAGATTAAAGATTCTATCATTCATTCATTCGGTCACTGCCGTTCGGATACGCTGCGCAATGTATATTGTTTTGCATTAAGGGTGCAGGCTTTAAAACTCCTCACCTTACGTTCTGTTCACATGCATTATATTTTACATTTTTTTATTTATTGTATCTTACATTTTTGTCTTTCTGATCCTTGTTTTTCTTTAGTGATGTAAGCTGGCGGGTGGTGCAGAGATACAATCACTGTACCAGAACTTTTGCACATGATTAATATGTACTTTATATTTATTTATTTTTAAATTATTATTTTACTTATCTTATATATTTATATATATATAGTTATAGTTTGTTCGTATTTATGTCTTCAGATAGTGAATGTTTTGTTTCTGATTGTGAATCTGAATCCTCGGTGAGTAATGAAAACTTCTCCTCCATTAAAGATACTCTCGGCAATATTTTGCGCAACAAATTTAATATTAACAAAAACCACCAGCCATTTAACGTGTGTCACCTAAACGCCCAAAGTGTTCCTAGTCATTCCGCTGATTTCTATGAGGCGTTCTTTAATGCCAATGTTCATGCCGTTCTGATCTCAGAGACTAGGCTCAAACTGTATCTTCTCTCCACCTCTTACCCTCTGCCAGGTTTTATTCTTATCCGGAATGACCGGGTAGGGAGGGGAGGAGGTGGTGTGGCCATTTACCTACGCAGTGACTCTCCATATAAAGTAATATCATCTTCTTCTTCTAATTATTCTGCCTCAGCTGAGTGAGACACAAACCTTTAAGAAAAGGTTTGTGTCAAGGGTGCTAAAGCTGTACTAGGTGTCGTCTATTTTCAACCTTCTATTGACTATTTCACTGAATTCGAATCAGTTATCGAATCTTTGGGTGCAGATTATGCTCATCACATCATCATGGCTGATTTTAATACTAATTTCCTAGCCCATAACTCCTCTCGTTCCCATAAACTTCATCTCCTTCTACAGTCGGTCAGTTTTTATGTTTTGCCATTACAAGCCACTCACCACAACAATACTTGGCTCGACTTATTTATCACTTCCAATCCTTCCCTTGTTTCCTCTCATGGTCAACTCGACGCTCCCGGATTTTCACATCACGACCTAATTTTCCTTTCCTACGTCCTCAAACCCCCAAAACCCAAACCTAAAGTTCTGTACAGGCGTTGATTTAAGCGAATGGATGTTGACAAACTGAGCGATGATGCGTCGTATATTGACTGGGGTCCCCTAATTGAATCTACTTCTGTTGACGACAAGGTGTATTTATTTAATGATCTGGTGACTAAGCTGTACGACACTCATGCACCGATTAAAAAGGTAAAGCTTAAACGACTGCCTGCCCTTTGGACGACTAAAGCTATACAGATGGCCATGAGATGTCGAAATCGCGCATTCAAAACCTATAAGAGGGACCGTGTGGAAGTCAACTAGTAACTGTATAAAACTGCAAGGAATCGGTGTAACCAGATAATAAGGAATGCTAAACGCCACCAAATTCTAGATAATATTTCCTCCTCCTCTCCTGCCGACATCTGGAAGTTCCTCGGAACTCTAGGTGTCGGCAAATCGCGACATGTAGACTTTCCACAATCTGTAAGTCTCGATTCCATAAATAAACATTTAACCAAATCCCTCATGTTGGACAGTCAATCTGAACAAAATACTGTAAATTACATCAATAGTCTACCGCGGCCTAATTTATGCCATTTTCACTTCGGTCCGGTTCAGAAGGAGAGATCAAGAAAATTATCCTGTCCATCAAATCCCAAGCGGTTGGCTGTGATGGCATTAGTCGAAGAATGATCATCACATTGCTAGACCACCTCCTTCCCGCTATCTCCCACATTGTTAAATTCTCCCTCATATCTGGCACTTTTCCTTCTCTCTGGCGGAAAGCGTATGTACGCCCGTTACCCAAAACCTCGAATCCGTCTCTCCCCACTCACTTCCGTCCTATTTCTATTCTTCCCTTTCTCTCCAAAGTGCTAGAAGCCTGCGTCCACAAATAGTTCTCCCATTTCATCTATGACAACAACTTACTTATACCTGACCTGGCCATAGCACGGTCTCTGCTCTCCTTAAAGTGACTGGCGATATTAAGGTAGGTATGGAAAATACCATGGTTACTACTTTGGTCCTGGTTGATTTTTCCAATGCCTTCAATACCGTCAGTCACGAACTCCTCCTTGCTATCCTATCCCATTTCTCAGTCTCTCAAGAAGCACTTGACTGGTTTTCTTCTTACCTTCGGGATCGTCAGCAGTCGGTCCGTATTGAAGATTCTTCTTCTAGTTGGTGTGGTCTCGCTGCTGGTGTCCCTCAAGGCGGTATTCTCTCACCTCTTCTTTTTTTTTTGATCTTTATCAATCTTATCACTCCAAGACTTCAGTGTTCCTACCATCTTTACGCTGATGACTTGCAGTTATATTATCAAACAGAGTTGTGCAATATATTGTTCGGGGTTTCGTTAGTAAATACTGATCTAGCGGCTATTAAACATTGGTCTGATATGTTCGGCGTATCAGTGAACCCGAATAAATGTCAGGCTATCATCGTCGGAAGTAGCCGTAGTATGAGCAAACTCGACCTCGCTTCACTCCCACCACTTACTTACGATGGTATGGTCATTCCATACTGTGAAAGTGTGAAAGACTTCGGACTGTATATTGACACAACTCTGAGCTGGCGAAAACATGTCGCATCTATTTGTCAGAAAGTAACAGGGTCATTACGGGCCCTTTATAGGCTAAAGAACTTTCTGCCATCGAAAACAAAGGTAATGCTTGTACAAACTCTAATATTCCCTATAATCGCCTATGGCGATGTGTGCTATTTTGACCTGAATGCAGATCTGCTCAATAAACTTGACCATCTTCTCAATAATTGCATTCGATTCGTTTTCAATTTACGGAAATATGATCACGTGGACCAGCACTGCTCTAACTTGAAGTGGCTGCCAATTCGCCAACGTAGACAGACACGAGCATTAACTACTCTATATTCTATACTCTTCTCTCCAAATCCTCCTTTCTACCTAACTTCTCAGTTTCAATATTTAGATTTAAATCTTAGATCTTCACACAACCGGCTTCTTTATTCGTACATTCTACCTTCTATGTTCAATCTGTCCTGTTATGGAATGCGCTCCCTCTCGAGATCAGGATGGCAAAAACTCGGCTTACCTTCAAATACATGTTACGAAGACATGCCTTATCAGATTCTTTTCAATCTTAGACTCTCTCCTTCACGAGTTTTCATTATATGTATATGTATATGTATATGTATATGTATATTTATTTATATATTTTGTATTATATGTAATAGTATCATTATCACTTTTTTTTTTTGTTATTTTAATTATTAACATAAAGTAATTAACAAAGATGGGTTATTAATAAATATACCACAAAAACCATCCAGAGTTTATCAGTGGTATATCGGACACATCATCTCAGTACATGCATGGTTAGACATTGTATTAGTAATTCTCTAATATATGTTTTCCGAGTACAGATTTACAATTTTTTGTATTAATCGCACTGCAGAGTTCAGAGGGTAAGCCATTCAATAATTTAGGCAGCAAGTATTCCCACGTCCGTGCACCATAGACATTTGTCTCTTTAGGCAACCTGTAAGTAGGCAAATATGGCAGGCAACGCAGTGACTCATACCTCACATTTTTTTCTAAATTTACAATGTTGTGACATTCCTCGCTGATCACACACACGCAGACCTTATCGAATACGTTTAATATTTTACAGTGTTTGAATAGCGCACTTTCATTATTCTCGTAAGTTGTTTTGATTTTTAATGGGACAATGGTTTTTAATATACTTACTTGTAATCTATAAATGCTATCAAGATAGCTTTTGTACGTGCGCCCATAACTACTGAGGCCATAACCAATCACGGAATCAGCTAATGCTAGGTACATAGTTCTAAGCGTTTTATATGGTATTTTATACTTAAGTATGTGTAGTTTACATAAAATAGATCTTAATTTATTGCATACGTAGTCGACATGAGGTCGACACTTATTATATAAATATATGTACATGTGTATGTATTATATTAGCATGTAGATTATAAAGTACTGTGGTTACTAAAATAATATTAAACCTAATTTAAAATAAATATCTCTCAATCTCTGTGCTTCTACCTTGTTTTGTCTCTGCATCGCCCAAAGGTCGACTGGGAGAAAATGCCTACAGCATTAAGTCCACCTTTGACACATTTTGTGCATAAAGTATAAATAAAAATAAAATAAATGCTAAATATCGAGACTAATCTCATCCCTATTGTTAACCAATTAACCTAATTTTATATTGTATATTTTTATTTTTATTTTTAATTGTTGTGCACCGCGAGTTACCTACTTCCATACAGTATAGTCCATCCGAAGGTTGACTGTAATAGATCGCAGACTGCGATAAGACCGACCGTTGTACTGTTACTTAATATAAATTTCCAGATTGTATAATACTATTTTGGTGTGCAATAAAAAGTACCTATCTATTTATCTAACTGAGGAAGCGTTGATTCAATTGAGTCTCTCTTGTAACGATTACAGGTATTGAAAATTACCTAAAACCCTACTCTCCCCTAACATCGCCTGTTGGCTATAGTAAAGAGCTGCTCTCAACCAAAGTGATTGTTTAAATAGGAAAACTTTGAGTAGCAGATATGAGAAGCGGTGAGGCTCCAATAAATCAAAATTATTTGCAAAGTTTTGGGCTAGCTAGGTAACTGAAATATTAATTCCCTCATATTTCATTACACTGCAAACATTTCTCAATTACCTACAGATAGTTTGGTTGGTAGGTGTACTTAAGCTCGAAAACAAAGCGTTAGTTATTTTCGGGAAATGCGGGAGTTGTCTTTTTAAATGAGAAATGATACATCAAAACATCATCATCATCATCAAACAGTAAAAACTAGCAACATTATTTTAGCTTGATACGCGTTGCGTGGTGGCGGTAAGGTCGATCCGTCAGTTTGCACACCTGATTCTGTAATCGTTTCCTTGACCTGTGTCAGGGAAGGCATCCCGATCCTCCTCGATGGAGGAGGAAAGCTCGCACTTCTACAAGTGGGCAGGTCACCAGATATAGTAGCTTAATCTCGTTACGTCTATTGCCGGGGGACAATAGGTCATTTGTCAGGGTTACCGTGTGGTTTTACCGATTTACTTGAGGCGACTACCACATATATATCAAAAACATACAGCAAAAATATACTCCAACATCATCTGGCGAAGACAAGCTGAACTACGGAGTAACTACTAATCCTGCATCGCGCTATGAGAGTTCTCACGCCGATTAGTATAGGTATATACAACTTTTGCGGAAGAATGCAATGGCGATTCTCGCTCCTCCGATCATGGGCAAGCAGTGGAACACCGCGGTGGTTTTTGGTCTGTAAGAGTCCGACAGACCCCTTCGCCCCCCCAAGGGCGGAGGACATCCATGAGGATCTTCCACCTCAACATCAAAAAAAAAAAAAGGTATATACATTAATCGTTGGGCCGTGGCCTGCCAGGCATGATCACCTCGCCTAGTCGGAGGATACTCCCTTTGTGTTGGAACATAGAACCCGTACCTCCACAGACTATGACATAAATTGCTACATCGTACCCTTTTCCTTAAAAAAAAAAACAGCTGTTCTATCTGTTAATACGTAAAAATATAAAATGAAAAACAATTTCTAAAGTTGTTAATGATGTGTTTCAGACTTAGCACTAACACTTTGACTATAATTATTTCAAATAATTAAACCCGTTTAAAAAAATAGCATTGCATAAACAAACACGTTTTCTAAGCGATCACACAAAATTCTTGTAGGAATTCTTAAATTAAACATGTTATTATTCTTTTGTTTAGTAAACCCAAACAATACGTCTCTTGGCCAAGAGTTGCTTTGTTTTTGTAAATATATCTTGGCAATCTTTTCGGAAGCCGAAACATCTTCTCAATTGTAATGTTAGTGGACAATAAAAGAGAAAACTTGGCGAACTTGTGCCCTACAGACCGGCGACACGCTACAACTAAGCGTTGTAAATTTAGCGAAAAATATTTCTTTCGTGAAGAAAAACAAAAGAGACTTTATCCCGGGGTTGAAATTTATGAGATGCGCTGCGGATTAAAAATGTTTGCCGTGCCCTCGGGCGCGGCCTCGGCTTCATTAGACCGTGTTGCTGGAATATTCTGATTAATATTTACCTTCCACTTCTTACGGATTGAAGTTCATTAACCTTTAGCTTATAATAGACTCGTCACGCCACCGCCATTTGGTAACTGAATATGTTTTATTTGCCCTATAAAGGAGAAAGTAATTGGAAAACGTAGAACTCCTGAATCTTTTATCAAACAGTGTTGCCTTTATAAAAGATTCTGAAATAGTGAAGAAATAGTGTTTTCTTGCAGTAGGTTTGAAGTAAACTTGAAGTTTTATTTTGTTACTCCTGCGTCTATCAGTTATGCAGCATATATATGGAGATCGTTCGAACTGAATAATAATGAGTTATTTACATGAACGTATTAGGCTGTCAAAGAATTTCCAATACCCTCTTACCCTCTCACCTTAGCGAACACCTTTTCACGTCCAATTTACACAATAAACTGCAGATTTTCTATTTCTATTTCTGTTAAAAAAATTTATTATAAAAAATGATTTTGCAATCACCAGGTATGTAATATTTAATTTATCTTGGCACTATAGTTTGTGATATCTAAAATGATGATGGTGACATCATTTCAAGAATTTCAGAGCTGAAGTTAATCATTTATTAGTAATATTGATTTTGTCAAACATTCTTTTCTACTTCTACTTCATTAGCATTGAGGTCTGGTCTATACCGAAAATTAAAGTTTAGTACTTTACCCCACAAATAGTTATTCATTTTCACTCGACTGTGTAAGAAACTCATCGAGCGAGACCTCAATGACAGTTTAGAAAACAAGGTTTAGAAAATAAATATAACACACAGGCTTTGTGATCAAATCCCTTACCTAATCCTAGGAACAAACATCTCTAATAATTAACAAAGTGCTAAGATTAGTATCATTAGACAAGTATTTTCAGGTCAAATGACACAGGCACCTTTCAGATATTACTTAAACAAGAATCTTTATCGTCTTTATTGAAGAATAATTATCCATAGGTACTGTGTATAACTTGTACCCACGATTGTTATTCAAAACCATGAAAGTTTTACGAAAAAAAATATTTCATTTGTCAATTTCTTCTTCTTCTTAGACAAAGTCTTCAAATAAATGTGTTTATAGATTTACAATTTTTCGACTCCGCTCGATACCACAGCGTCACAGAAAACCGCCAGTGAAACAATGAATGCATTGCTTTTCGCCGCGTGAGTGAGGTTACCGGAGTCCCTAACCCTTCCCTCTCCCCTATTCCCGTCCTCCCTCTCTCCTCTCTAATCCCCCTCTCCCGTCTTCCCGCTCTTCGCCCCTCTTCCCCTATTCCCACCTTAAAGGGCGGCAACGCACTTGTGACTCTTGAGTAATAGATGCCCATGGGCGGCGGTAGTCATTTACCATCAGGTGACCCGTATGCTCGTTTGCCACCATATACCATAAAAAAAAAATATCATTACCTACCAAGACTTACACACAACAGCTATAAGCATATAATATATTTCTAAAAATCATAGTTAGCCAGCTGTAGCACTATGTCAGCATTTAAAAAAGTTATTTAAGCACGGGTAATTATCCCTTTAATTAAGAAAATCAATAAATTTCCACAATATTTTTTTAAATAAGGGTAAATCCTTGTAGATAAAACAAGGTAAAATGTTTGTACTATATAGCACTTAGGCACGGCTGAACACGCCACTGTCAAGATATCTACGATCCCGACTACCATCGATCAGGGACCTTATCTGATATTTAAATTACATCATTCAACATGAATTACCACTTTGTTACTTCATTACTGAGCACAATGCCTCTGGTGTTACCGAATGAGGTTTTATTTAAAAGTTTTAAAAAGCTTCGTACAGCACTTTTTTCAATAACTATACGGATACAGTAATGTTTAATTTCAACACGTGATAAATACTATAAATATTTTTAGAAGTCTACGTTTTAAATGTAGTTTAATATAAATCCCAATTGAGTATATTTCGTAGAATACTGACTCTTATTTAAGAAATACAGTAATGAAATAATATGTAAAGTGACGTGTTGATCGCTCCTAGCTTGTTCGGAATGACCTCCCCTTTTTGTGGGATGGACATAACATCCATGTCATAAATACTTTGGTGACTTTGTTTGTAATTATGATGAATTTATTAATTTTTGGTGTAGCGAAATAAACATAAGCTCAATTTTATTGTATTCGTGCGAAAGCCACGCATAGATTCTATTGAAAAAGGTTTTACTGAAAAGATAAGATAAGAAACGCGATGAGAATACTAAATGAGTAAATATTTATTTATTGAATTGGTTCTTCAATTACAAATGGGGATTCTAGCCTTAAATTTTAGAGTTCACATCCTACTCTTCACTATGTAACAGCATTGCTTATGAGATTACAGGACTGTGGTGCAGTACGCGAAAGTAGCAAAAGACCAAGAAGCAACCAAACTAGCAAACAAGTGCAATCGTGCGATACAAGATAGCTTAGACACGCCCCAGTGTTAACACTTCCTTAGCACGCTACCAAACACTGACCCCTTTATACTCAACCTCTATATGCCAATTGACCCAAAAGTTGTTGTTATAATTTTGATATAAAAAGGATTCATATTTGTACTTCAAGTTATTATGAAAATTTTTATTGTAAGGATGGCATGGCATAATGGTTAAAATTTATGCCTCACCACTACGTCGCGTCGCGTCAAGTGTCGGGCGTTCTATTCCTACACGGGACAAAAATTTGTATGATCCACAAATAGTTGTCCTGAGTTTCTATGTTATTTGATTTGCTTATACACAAAATTACACACGCCTACACAAAAATTAAGTCTCTGTTAACTTTCTCGGCGTCTGCACGATCTGCCTATAAAGAATAAAATATTATCTTAGCTTTCACGGTATTGATACAATTACACTGTTTTTAACAGACTTCAAAAAAAGGAGGAAGTTCAATGTTCTGCTGTATGTTTTTTTTATGTATGTTCACCGATATTTCCGTCATCCATGGACCGATTTCAAATATGCTCCCCAGGTGGTCCCATTATCACCAACTACGGATCTGATGATGGTATCTAAGAAAAAACAAGGGAAACCTTCAGAAATTAAAAACAGATGTAGTATCTTTGTTGATTTTTTAAATAAAGCAACATTGACGTTCAAAATGATGAACGTTATTGTTATTAACCAACTTAAAAAAAAGGAGGAGGTTATATTACATGTGTATGTGTCGAACCATTTGGGGCCACTTTTGATGCCTTAATAACTCAAAATTCATGTAATATAAACACATGAAATTTGATTTATTTATTAAAACCCCTTAGATTACCTAGAACCCCAAATTTCATAAACACAGCTCAAACGGTAATTGAGATATTAACATCTGAAAATCAATCAAGCATTTTTATCACCGACTGACATATAGATCAAAAACCTAACCCACTTAAAGTTGACTTCGAAAGTTGAAATTTGGCGTCCAGCTAGGTAATTTTGTGTATACAAAGGAAAAAATCAGAAAACAGTGACTTTTCACGATTTGAAATATTTTCCAAGCAATTTTTATTATCACCTAGCGCCTTTCAAAGATATAATAGCATTTTTTTTTTCTATCACAGGAGAATAGGTTCCATGATGAAAGGTCGCTTTTATTATCATTTTGTATAACAGATTATTTAGAAAACAACCAATAATAACACAAACTGCAACTGGCTGCGCCACCGGCTCAGAGATTTCCGTTGTCTATAAGCGTTTAACAGACACTTTGAAAATGTCAAAATCACTACAAGAAATGTAGGTTACGTAACGTAAGGAAGGAATCATCAAAAAATGGGCAATACGCTCAAATATTTCTAAAGTTCAAAAAATGCATTCAAAAGATCTCCACCTACTTCTATGAGAAACCGACGTAAAAATACCTGGAAAGTCAAACGGTCATAACCTGTAAACGAACAGTTTTTTTTTTCAAATTTTTTATTGTCACTGCGTGCTAGAGTCATAATACCCTTTCAGTGATTTCAGTAAGTGTTCTATTTTCAAATACATGTTTATCATGTTTTCGTTACATGCCAACGATTACCACCAGTTTATTAAAATCGTTCTAGTCCATCCTAAGGTTACCTGGAAGAGATTGCTTTAAGCGATAAGACCGCCCTTTGAACATTTTCAATGCTAATCTTATTATGTATCATATTTTCTTTGAAAGTTGATGTACAAATAAAGTATCATATATTTATCTATTTATTCTTGAGGAGTATAGCTAAATCATTTAAAACGAACAAAAAAGGAATTACACTCTAAAAGACATCCGACGGAACGATCGCATTATGGGAGACGTCACTAAGTGATTTTGTGGTTATTTTAGTCTCTACCTGTTATCATACTAGCAGAGCAGAGGTGAGCACATTCCTCAAACGCTCCGTGCTCTGGTCTCCAGTATAGAAATTGAGTCTGATGTGAAACATGAAGGCCTAATTAAAAATATAGCATATTTGCCCGAATCAAATAGGATAGTGATTCCACCATAGACGCTTTGTCAAATTGTTCCTTCGGTGGAGAAACTTATTTGTTTCGCATATGGAGATATATCACAAAGAACATGTTACGACAGATAAATTATCGGCTCGAATCGAATATATAACGAGATGGCCAGTAGATTTTCTTAACTCCCTTACTGTATCCGGACTTGCCATACATAACATCGCTCTGAAGGTGGGTATTCCAATTACATTACTTCGGAATTTCACACACCGGAAGCTGTGTTACGGAACTCGCCTTAAAGTGGTGTCGCTTCGCAAACATATTATAGAAGCTAAAATTGTCACGGGTTATGAAGCTGGTGAAATAGTTTTCATACCGCGCATACCCCTCATTCCCAACAATTTTCCGTTCATATTCAAAGTACAGTTTCTCGTGAGTATATGCTTCGAGCCGGCGGTGTTGACATCGGGACGAACTGGTTTTCCCATGGACAACTTTACGTAACTTGCTCGCGGGTCACTGGCTTAGATACATTTGTGTATCTCATATGGGCAAAACATCAAATGTAGTATAGTATGTATATAAAATAGAAATTCTTAAATTTTCATAATTTGTTAAGAATAAAACGAGGTACTTTAGCTAGGTCTTGGTTCATTTATGCTTTAACTATCTATGCTAAAAATACATCGATTCGTTATCGTATTGTCAGCTTCAGATTAAATTTTTATAACCGTTTTTCCCACAGAGAATAAGATTTTTCACTGTATGTTCCCCTAACTATCCTTTTGCTTTACAAACCAAAAAACTAGGGAACTTACAATTTTTCCTATAAACAGATCTCTAGGCCAATAACGGGGTAGTTTAGATTTCTAGTAGTATAGTATATACCTACGTGGTATAATAAAAAATAGATACCCACTTCCAAATTCCAAGTGCACGCAGTCGACAGCACGAGTTAGTATATGTATATATATCTCTGTAAAAAGATAATAATATATTTAGTATGAACACGCTACACCCGTAATAAAAAACTAGGTATATGTAAATTCAAATGTAATTTCGAACTGCACACAGCACGTGCATACATTTTAAAAATGTATCGTTACACCTAAAAACAAAGAGAAAACCACTTTTACGGAATACTTTAAAGCTTATTTTGCACCAGTCAAGGAATTCGTTTCTCGTGGCCAGGCTAAAGAGAACATTCGGATAATTTGTTTGTTTGCCTCGAGATACTGAGAGATTGTCTTAAAACATTTCCAGATTCCTTGTTTTACATCTCATTTGCTCTGTAACTGCCGGCCAAGGTTTGTCCTACTATAAATTAAATGAAACTAAGAATATTCATGATGCAATTTAAATTGTGTTTTACATACGTTAAAAAGAGACTTCCAAAAATTGATCCTTTAAGTTTGCCTACGTATTTTTTTTATAAAACCTCAAAACTTAAATCTACCATGTTCCGAAATCTCTAAATTCAAAATCTATATGAATTAAACGTAAAGAATACCAACATGGTGTTGTTACCATGACATATATGGTAAATAGATCGAAGTTCCACTTTAAAACTTTGATTTGGACTACACACTTGTAAATACATTGGTCCTATGACTTGTATTTTGAGGTGTTGCCCTGCCAATTATTGCTTTTGGGTTATTTGGCGTACTGATGTGGATAAATGAATAATAAGGACGACTTTTTACAGGCAACTTTCATATTTTATTGCTTGTAGACATGTGACAAAAAAATCACATTGGAAAAACAAATAAACATTAAAAGGATATAATGAGTATTGTATTGTAATATGTATTTTCTGAACTATTAGAAGTACTTAAATTGATTTCGAGATTTTTGTTTTGACAAGGAACAAAAACCATGCACACTATAATAAAAAGATACAAATTTGACAGATAAAAAGGGTAGAATATTATGTAACATGCTACCTGTGCCCGTGATTTTTTTTTTGCGTCTATGTCGGAAAACAACAATATGTCGCTTATAATAGGCGTAGCACCTCTCCCTGAAAGATGAAGGAATCCTCCCTGAAGGAATCCGCCAGGCAAGATTTTTTATAACGTATAAGCGGTGAAACAACCTATAGCATACAAACCACATTGTTTTCATTGTTTACACGCGAAATAACGACGTAAGTGGGAAAGGCGCCCATTTTTTTCCGTGTGTAATTTCACCTCACCGGGCTACTGGTGAGGCCATATAAATAGAATAAAGGCTGATGATGGTGGTGACGATTGAAAGAAACAAAGCTTTAATACAACATGTTGAGAGGTTAAACTTCTTTTAATAAAATCTGGTTTTACTAATAAACATCTAATTGACGCACTACTTCAGATATCTGTGTTTCATATCAACATACATATTTATTACCTTGAACTCTTATCTTCTAAAGAGTATATAAACTGTACCAAAATTTGTGAGACCACAGTACCGCTCTTATTGTCATTAAGTCAAGAAAACATTTAAATAAATTAAATAAATAAAAAGATCTTTAATAATAATGTTCGCTTTTAACAAAATCAACTTTTTACTTTTAGTCGTTGCTTGTGTAATGATTATTGTGACTATGACAGAGGCAGGTCGTGTTGCGAATTGTGATAAGTTCTGTAATGCCACGCAAGACGAGAGAGTAGAATGTTGCAAACTTAATAATTATACTAAATATGATAGTTGCTACTTCGGTAAAATGTATTGCTTTTAGTCAATCGCTGATATGAATAGGTGAGTACATATTGTTCTTTTGTCAAAACGTTAGTGGTAAATGTAATCAAAAATTGGTGCCGATTCTATTGTACACTCGACTAAACTAAAACCTGACTTATTATCTTCGTATGAAATCAACCTTGTGTTTTACGTAATAAGGTCTATTTGTTACTGGCATCTATTTCTCAGCGAGACTAAATTTCACGAAAACCTGTCAACGAATACTCAACTTTATTTCCACACAGCGAGAGTTCCCATTTATTCAAACGCCGTATAGAAACTTGTTAAAAACGAACTAAGATGACGTTATTTTAATCGACACCTACGAAGACGCTTACTAAAAACACAGAGCAAAAGAGATGGCATTCAACGCATAGCGGCTCTCGCTACGTGGTATTAAAGTTTATTTCAGTGGATCAGGCTTCAGTCGACAAATAAATTGCTTATTTCGATAGCGATATATGTTACTTACTTGTTTCAATTTGAAATAAGACCTTGTTTTGAAGCGTACGAGGTTTACATCTTATATGAAGAAAATTTTGTGAATTTTAATTTAGCGAGTGAAGTTACAGAATTGGGACTATTGTCTTTGGTTTGATTTGAAAATAATATCAATATTTATTTTAAGTTTATATAATAATATATATAAATTATTATATATATATAAAAATTAATTAATGTAAATTGTCATGTAAGTACTTAGATATAAACTCATGTCTGTATAGTATAGTATATGTTTACTACTAAAATATGTTATAATAGAAGTAGTATTGTAGATGCTGTTGACAAAAGTTGATGGAAAATCAGGACGTAGGGCCAAACTCAGTTCTAGAGAATGAGTTACAACTGTAGAGTTTTATTAATTATGTATTGCTTTTGTTTTCAGGACACGCGTGTTTTGTCACTTCGTTAGAAGATACCATAGGACTATAGTCGCAAATACATACCTCACCGTTTCCCTTAAATGAATTACCGATAAATTAATGTATTGTTTTTAGTATATATAAATTGATTTGAATTATTTTAATTTTGTTTATTTTACTGAGGTTAAGGGTTTAGGAAAGTTGCCTAGTGGGGTCCATGCGATTTCCCGGTAAGGAAAAAAGATTACTGCGTTTTCCTTTCCGTTTTCCGAATTACTCCTGTGTCGCGGGGGACTTTACAAACATACAAACAATGGACACAAAGAACACCCATACTTAGGTGGAAATCGAACAAACGACCTATAGCATAGCAGCCAGGGTCACTAACCACTAGGCCAATAAGCCAGTAAAGTTGTCAGCAATATTTTTTTTATTTTATTTTATTATTGTAGGAAAACTTACAGCTAGTAATTCTTATAAGTCAAAACATAGTAGTAAAAGGCCAATTACAAGTTTTCACACATGAACCGTACCTATTATAATAATCTATAACACGTAGACAGCGATGTATTACGTACAAAGATTCCATAACACTATTATTTAACAGTTAGAAAATTTACATAAATAAATAAAAAGGCAACAACTATGCGTCAAAGAACTTTCTGCTAATAGATTTTTTAAATGAGCAAACAGGTCAAGGTCGACTCTCTGCCACTCCCCATTAAACGTAAGACATGCTCAAACAAGATATGAATTTTGTCTGTACGTTGTTCTCGCTAGCGGTACATCGAGAAGATTTGTTTTTCTTAGGTGTGCAGTGGGTACTCGTAGGCCAACTTTGCCAACCAACTCAGGAACATAAAAAAAGCCGTTCATAACGCCGCATAAAAATGTTAGATACGCTAATTTTCTGCGTTCGTATAGTAGGAGGATGTGAAACTTTCTACAACAACTAAGGTAGTTGGGCGAGTAGGTATAACATAGTAGGTATACACTAAATGGTGTGGCTGCCTACTGTTTAAGAGGCAGCAAAGGTCTGCCGGGTTTCTCGGGGGCTTCCATCCTAACCCGAGTCTCTTGCAACAGACTCACTTGTGACGGAACACCGTTTGCGGTCGGTTCGATTCCGACATACCACTTCACCGTTAACCCTGCTGAGGTGAAGACCGTGGGTTTTTCCTTCCACACGATACAATTAAGGAACTTGGCAGCCAAAAACTTGCATGCTGTTGAAATAAATATTTCCTTAAATATATCGCAGCAATAACGCTTCCTTTCAATAGCCAATTCATAGTAGGATATGATATAGCGTGCAGTCTACAGCGTTATTGCCATGACGGAAATCATATTCGATAACAGGATTTAGAAACCGTACTATCAATGAAGTACGTAGGCAAGCACGAGTGGCATATATTCGGGGTCAATGGGTTAGCAGCGTAGGTGATAACGCTACTGATGTGAAGTGTGTCTACGGGAGCAAACTAATACTACAAAGTAAACTAATACAATTCTTTTGGGGAATTATGAACAATGATATGATACATAATATGAATACGCAAATCTTCAAGCAGCTCGCGATAGACAGGTGGATAAAAACCATACTCTCAAGGTAGTTTTCCTACACACCGTATGTAACAAGGATGGAGCAAGGCTCTGGAGCCGTAACCATCGGTCCCTGTAACTGACGCCGGTAGGATACAATACTTTATATTTTAAGAAAATTTTTAATTTTATACGCAGAAATATAACACATATGTTTAAAAGAAGAAACAAAACAATAGTATTAGGGAACACATTATACAACAGCATATACTAGGCATAAACTCATCAAAGGCACTGAAGTTTGTTTTCACCTATTATAATAAAAACTAGCCCCGCGGTTTCATCCGCGTAAGTCCCGATCCCGTGGTAATATCGGGATCAAAAGTAGCCTATATGTTAATCCAGGTCTCCAGCTATCTACATACCAAGTTTCATCGCAATCGGTTCAGTAGTTTTGGCGTGAAAGAGTAACAAACATCCATTCATCCATCCATACATCCGTCTAAACTTTCACATTTATAATATTAGTGGGATAACTCCACACATCTCACACAAGGCCGTCTGGTCCCAAACTAGGCAGACCCAGTACTATGGTAACCAGACCGCTGATAATATCATACTTATATATTTCTAAATACAAACATATTAAAGACTAGCTGCGCACCGCGGTTTCACCCACGTAAGTCCCGATGCCGTATGAATATCGGGATAAAAAGTAGCCTATGTGTTAATCCAGATCTCCAGCTGTCTACATACCAACATAATTTTATCGCAATCGGTTCAGTAGTTTTTGCGTGAAAGAATAACAAACACCCATACATCCACACATCCATACATCCAGACATCCTCACAAACTTTCACGTTTATAATATTAGTAGGATAAATTATACCCAGACAGTTATTATTTTGGTGCGAATCTTAAGACCGCAGTTCACACAACACTTAGTTCACTTTTAGAAAGTATCAAATTTAATATTTTTTTTTATATTTTCAGTTAAATTATAATAAATGTGGCACTACCTAAATTTACTTAAATGTATATTATGCACGGATGGCGCAATGGCTTAAGTGGTCGCCTCACCACTACGGCACCGAATGTTGTGGGTTCAAATCCTACACGGGACAAAAAAAAAAGTGTAATCCACAAATATTTGTTCCGAGTCTCGAGTCTCGAGTGTTTTGAGTCTTACGTGATAAGCTACAAAGTACCGCCTTTTCAAAAAAAGGAATGATTGCAATTGGTCTACGCGTTTATGAATTACAACGAAGTACACATTTTAAGTTTCATTGTCAAGGAAACCGTCTTGAATTTCTGGAAAAAGTATCCTATGTCCTACCTCCTAGTATGAAGTCAAATCATGCCTCTCTCTCTCTCTCTCTCTCTCTCTCTCTCTCGCTCTCCCTCTCTCTCTCTCGCTCTCTCTCTCTCTTATTATATATTTATACATCCATCTGTATAATTGTAATTACTCTGTGGGGGTAATAAATAAACATTATTGTATAAGTCGTCTGACGTACCCTAGATGGCGTTGTCCTAAGTTAAGTGTTAAGATTTTCCTACAAGGCCAAGGGTATAAAACCTGGCCTACAAAATTCATAGCTGAGATCCAATGCGATATTGTGATACATATTATTCAATAGAATAAAACGTTTAAATTCAGTGGTTCTTGTTAATTTAACTCACACCCCTAAGTACACCTTTTTACGCGAACTAGTAGTCCAACATTTGGTCCTTAGGAGTCGGATGTACAAGGAGTGTATAATCTAAGGGGCTACGAGTTGGTAGTTTGGTAGTGAATTTTTTGAGTACCTTGTCTAGGGGTGGGGGTGGGGGCGTCCTAGTTTGCTCTGTTGGAAGGTTACCAACTAAGCGGGCAAGGATGAGTTGCAGTAGTATATCAGAAGATCCAGCTTTGGTGGTGAATCCTGGCTTTGAGACTTCTCAACATGTGTCCAGTTGTGAAAAATATCGACTGAGTGCTACGTCGGGCTGCAGAACCGGAGGTGAAATCAAAATCAAAAATCAAAATCATTTATTTCAACTAAACCATTAGGGGTATTTTTGAATTGTCAGGAGTAGTAGTCAGTCAGACCAAGTCAGTCGTGCAGCTAGTGAATAACAACAAAAACCCAACGGAGTATCCGATCATAGCAAAAGAGCTGACGTGCGTCATACAATAGTGTTATTGAAGAAGACAAACTGCGAGTGTGTTTCTCTTATAATGTTACGTGGTTTGGTTCCTGCGAGTTTAACTTTAATTAATTGAACTTTAGAGTTAAAATTAATTGTGTACTAATTTTAATTTTATAAGACTTGTAATAATTTCGTAGTTAGTTCCATTAACTTAGAATAATTTAAGAGAAGTGGTTCAAACGGGGAACCTAGGCCCGATTTCGGTTCAAGTGGCATTTCAGTTCAAAACACTTGTAATTTTTTTTGAATTTTGTTTTGGACTTAGTAGATTTAAAACTTAAAAATTAACTAGCTAACAAGAAATTGGAACTTGTAATTGTCTGATTAGAATTTCGAGACTGAATAATTGGAATTGGGGCATTCATTACTTCATAATGGAAGCAAAGTTGTTCTTGCAAACTGATAATATTAAAAGGGCTAGAGTAAATTTTAAAAAGTCACCAAAGGACCGACTCATTGAGGAATATGCCGAAATAAGGTTAGAAGCTTTAGAAAATTTGTGGAAAGAATTTATATCTACACATAAGTTTTTAATTGAACAGTTTGGCACGCAACTGGACAGTCACGATTACATTAAAAAAGCTTAGCAGAAGATACGTACTTTGATTATAAAACCGATTTAAAACGTTTACTAAAGTCTCATTTAATTAAATTTCAGTCGGATTCCTCAGTCATGATGAAAGACAAATCCGTTGAGGGTAAATCACCAATATCGTTACCTAAAATTGTAATTCCTCAGTTTTCGGGAAAATATACCGAATGGGTGACCTTTCGAGATCTGTTCATGTCATTAGTGCACGCCAATATGCAATTAGGGAATGTGCAAAAAATGCACCATCTGAAAAGTTACCTATCTGGGGAGGCAGAACAATTGCTCCGACAAATACAAATTGCCGATGAAAATTATGAAAGTTGTTGATTGTTGATGTCTCGTTATAACAATAAGCGTTTTATATCGCAATATATTATTAAACGGCTAGTAAGTCAGAGAAATATTTTAGTGGAGTCTGCTAGTAACATAAAAGAACTTTTAGATACTAAAAATGGTTGCTTGACTGGTTTATGCAATATAGGTATTAATATTGAAAATTGGATGTATTAATTATTCATTTGCTAACTTTGAAGTTGGACATGGAATCGAGAAAGCAATGGGAGGTACAAATAGCTAATGACAACTGGTCGGATGATTTACCGACATACAAACAATTTAAAGCGTTCCTTACTAATCGATTTAGAGCACTTGAGTATCTCGATTCTAAGTCGCCAACAGATAAGGCCTTACCTGATGGCGACTGTTGGCCTTACCACTATGACTATAGTGATAAGATTAAATGTAAATCTTTACACTGCTCAGACGATTCACATAAGTTGAGTTCGTGTAAGCAATTTTTACAAAATACCGTCACCAAACGGCGTGATTTCGTTATGGCTAAAAATATATGTTTTAATTGTTTGGGTCATAACCATGGAGCGAAGGTCAAAATATGTCATCGCCGTCACCACACATTATTGCATCCAGGAGATTCAAATATCCTTGAGAACACTAGTAGAAACACAAATCAGGAGCAACTGCTCCGATTAATTAAACGGCTCAGAAGCTGGACTCTCGTGGGTCAGATTGAGGTGTTGAACAAGTAAGTACCTCTTCTCTAGTAGTTAGCTTTATTTTGACAGGAAAGGGTTTTAAGCAGGTTTTGCTAGCAACAGCTCTAGTCAAAGCTGAGTCGAAAGATAGAAATCCGCCGATACCGACTGAATAAAGATGGTCAGCTGGAACATTGCGAAGATATCTACATAAATACTACCACTAGAGATAAAGAAGGTAGACATGAAGTAGGCTTACCGTTTAAGGAACAGCCAGCTTTTAAATTTAGTGACAGTCGAGCAATAGCTGAAATAAGATTAAAAGGATTAGAGAATCGATTAAAAAGGGATGAAAATCTGAAACAACAACATAAGCAGGTAATAGAAGAGTACTTACAGCTTGGACATGCAATCCAAGTTCAGGAACCTGAGCTGAAGCAGAAAAATATCACAATGTGTACTTTCCGCATCACGCTGTGGTGAGAGCAGACAAGGATACCACGAAAGTAAGGGTGGCGTTTGACGCTTCGGTCAAAGGTAGAGATGGCGTGTCATTAAATAATTGTTTGTTAATCAGCCCCACCATACAACCAGAATTGAGACATTTAGTGACTCGCTGGAGATTATCACCAATCTGCTTGTCTGCTGATTTAATAAAAATGTACTGCCAAATAAGGGTAAGGGATGAAGATACCGAATATCAGAGATTCCTGTGAAGAAATAAACCTGACGACGATATTAAGGATTACAAATTACTCAGAGTAACATTTAGTACGGCATGTGCTCCGTTTTTGGCAGTTCGTACTCTGAAACAACTTGCTCAAGACGAGGGAGCAGAATATCCCCTTGCAACCGAAAAATTATGTACTGAATATTATATGAATGATTTAATGCCTGGATGTGAAACTATAAATGAAGGGATAGAAATTAATACACAAATGGAGTCTTTATTAAAAAAGGAAGGATTCAAGCTACAAAAGTGGACAAGTAACAATAACAATTTACTGGAAAGGATATATCAAAGAGGTAATTGCGAAGATATTAAAGAAGGAATTAATATAAAAACAAACAAAATAATGAAAGTATTGGGACTTACCTGGGAGAGAAGTGAAGACAGGTTCCGCTATTCTGTAAAGTTGAATGAATTGGAAAAACCTCTAACAAAAGGAAGGTTATTTCTGAAATATCCCGTTTGTATGACCCGTTAGGGTGGATAACCCCATGCATCATAATAGCAAAATCAATAATTCAAAAAATTTGGCTATCCGGCATTGCTTGGAATGAACTGATACTTCCAAACGAAATATTAAATGAATGGTATACCTACCGGGGTGGTGGTCACACATTACTAGTATTCTTGTTAACCCCTCCAGCTAAGCTTAACGCTTGTGTTAGGAGTGGGTTCACGACGGTAGTGCACTGGGTGGGGTTCGAACCCGCAACCACTTGATCGCAAGTCCGACGCCTTAGCCATTACGCTTACTTGCTTGGCTTAACGGGATGCCCAACAAGTGGAAGGTCTTTGTCGCAAACAGAACTTTGACGAAACAGAATCCAGATGATTGTGCATCAGGAGGGGTGAAACCAGTCGAATTGAGTAACCAAAACTTGTAGTTTTCAGGACCAGAGTTTCTTAAAAACGTAGAGATTGAGTACAAGATAACAAGAAACTTAACAACTAATTTGGATACTGTAAGAGTTCATTTTGGCATGGAGGATCCCGAAGTTTGGGACAGATTCTCTACTCTAACCAGACTCATTCAAGTTATGGCTTATTGTGGCGATGTGTACGATAGCTAAAAATAATGCAAGTAGAGCGAATATTTAAAGACTATTTACAAGTTAGGAGCTAAGGGAGGCTATGGAATGTTGCATAAAAATATATCAAAGAAAATACTTTAAAGAAGAAATAAAATGTTTATTAAATAATAAGTTATTAAAATCAAATAGTCAGTTAAAAACCCTAAATCCCTTTCTTGACTCTGAGGGTGTTTTGAGAGTCGGTTGTAGATTAGAAAAATCAGAATTAAATGTAAATCAAAAACATCCCATTCTGTTGCCGAGAAAGGCACATCTTACCTAATTGTAGCTGATAGTCATCTGCAAACACTGCACGGAGGTACTCAGTTAAGTTTAAATAACCTTTTTAACAAATTCTGGATAATTGGAGGCAAACAAATGGTAAAAGGCCATATACGCAAATGCATAACTTGTGTAAAAAGCCGTGGGCTTACCTGTAGTTCACTGATGGGTCAGTTACCATCTGCTCGTGTTACACCTGCTCATCCATTTTTGCGAAGTGGTGTAGATTTCGCAGGACCCATACAAATAAAAAAAAAAAAATACGGACTGCAAAAGGGCGCGGCAATAAATCCCATAAGGGCTATATCTGTAAAAGTTAGTATATCTGTTTGTTTGTTTGCCTATCAACCAGAGCTGTCCACGTGGAAGCGGTAACTGAACTTACCTCAGAGGCTTTTTTACAAGCATTCAAACGATTTGTAGCACGAAGAGGCCATTGTCAAGAAGTTTGGAGTGACAATGGCACTAATTTTGTAGGTGCCGCAAAGGAAATTGAAAAACTCTTTTTCGAAAAAAAGGGCAAAATTTTGCCTGAAATAGCGGAACTTTTACCTTTAGCAGTCAATGGTACATCCTGGCACTTCATTTCGCCTCACGCACCTCATTTCGAAGGACTGTGGGAGGCGGGAATAAAATCTATTTAGTTTCACTTAAAACGCGTCATAGGGATCTCCACTCTGACGTACGAGGAACTGGCTACTGTGCTCGCCCAAGTAGAGGCATGTTTAAACTTCAGGCCCATATCACAACTGGAAAATATTTCTGATGGTACCGGAAGCGACGTTCTCACTCCCGGTTATTTTCTGGTAGGAGAACCATTAGTAATTCCACCAGATACTAATTTAGAATCATCTAACATTAGTTCTTTACGAAGATGGCAGTATACACAACGTATGCTGCAAGATTTTTGGCGCAAGTGGTCTCAAGATTATTTGAGACAATTCTTCCATAGATATAAGTGGACAGATCATACGTTAACACCCCGGACGGGAGATATAGTTCTCATAAAAGAAGACCGTCTTTCTCCATGTCGTTGGCTTTATGGTCTTGTACAGGATGAGCATCCGAGTCAGGATGTAATCACACCTGTGGTCAATAAAAACAAAAAATTCTATTGTTAAAAGACCTGCTACTAAGATATGCCTGCTACCAGTTTCAGAATAAATATTGTTAAATTCTCATAGCGTGTAACCATGACTGTAATAGCATATAAGATTTGATTTGATTTAGTAAGTTCTCAAAAAATTTTTAACGAATACATTGATTTGTTAACTTTGAATTACTCTATTTTGTGATTAAGGCCAAGATTTTTGGCTTTAATACAAGGGAGGATGTATAAGTCGTCTAACGTTCCCTAGATGGCGTTGTACTAAGTTACGAGTCGGTGTTAAGATTTTCCTACAAGGGTATAAAACCTGGCCTACAAAATTCGTAGCTGAGATCCAATGCGATATTGTGATACATATTATTCAATAGAATAAAACGTTTAAATTCAGTGGTTCTTGTTAATTTACCCCACACTCCTAAGTAGACCTTTTTACACGGACTAGTAGTCCAACAATTATCATTATTATAAAATAGATTTTATTCCTCTTTAACTTTTCCTCAAAAATTGGTAGTTACCAATTTTTAAAAAATGTTTAGCGATTAAGCACGTCTCACAGTTTCTTGATCAGTTGATCACTATCTGTCCTCATAGTTGGTCACTGACAACATTGGATATATGTATATACATATTTATTTAATATCAGAATGTGTTTATAGCTATTTTATATTTATTTGTGTTTGAACTTATAAAATGTATTTAAGGTATATATGATTATTATGTATCTATTTTCGCTAACATTCGTATAGTTCAACAAGCTACTGAACTGAGTTTGTACACCTGCAAACTGCCCTATGCACTAATCCATCACATTTGTCCATCTTAAGGTTGTCTGGAAGAAATCGCAACTATCGATAAAACCGCCGATTGTACCATTATTCACTGTTTTTCATTTATGTTGTAACTTTTCTATGGTATAGAATAAAGAATATTGTATTGTATGGTATTGTAAAATGAAGCCATATAATTATTTAAATCTAAGCTTGACGTCAACCTTTACGTAACTAATTTATTACCATTTTTTTAAGTTGAGTCAGATTTTTGAGTTTTTAGTCTGAAGGCAAGGTAAGACAGCATGAACAATGATTGAGCTGCTTCACAAATACATTTATAATTATGTTACAGCGGTGATAATAAATTCACAAATAAAACACTAAATTTTTAACTTGCCGGTACCCAACCGGCAAACCGTCACTGACTTAATCTTTCTTACTGACTTAGTTTTTTTTATGATTTATGCTATGATTATCGTTTTGTTTATATAGATTTGTTCAGTGTGAAATTGGTATTTAAAGATTATTTAAGATAATTCATTTAATTTTTTTTTAAATAGTTGGGAGCAATTCAAAGCCGCTGTTAACCGTGGGGTTAAATAAACACAAAATACTTGATAGGAGTGTTTTCTGTGAAAACTATAAATATAATTAAACTTGTTACATGCGCTCATTGTAACCACGTTTTCATTAAATACTCGTAAGATACGTTACAACTTTGTAATGTATGTTTCGTGGGAGTGTGAGTGAAAGATGTCTCTTTGACGTAACTCCATAAATCGTCTGCTTTAGACGTAAAGGCCGATGATGATGGTGACGATTGAAAGGTTAAACTTTTTTTAATAAAATCTGCTTTTACTAATAAACATCTGATTGACGCGCTACTTCCGATATCTGTGTTTCATATCAACATACATATTTATAACCTTGAACTCTTATCTTATTAATAGTATATAAACTGTACCGAGTTTTGTGACACCACAGTACCGCTCTTATATTTATTAAGTCAAGAAAATATTTAAATAAATAAAAAGATCTTTAATAATAATGTTCGCTTTTAACAAAATCAACTTTTTACTTTTAGTCGTTGCTTGTGTAATGATTATTGTGACTATGACAGAGGCAGGTCGTGTTGAGAATTGTGATAAGTTCTGTAATGCCACGCAAGACGAGAGAGTTGAATGTTGCAAACTTCATCATTATACTAAATATGATAGTTGCTACTTCGGTAAAATGTATTGCTTTTAGTCAATCGCTGATATGATACGTAAGTACATATTGTACTTTTGTCAAAACATTAGTGGTAAATGTAATCAAAAATATCTATTACCCTAGTCCCTATACAAGTTGTGTTAATTTTTTTAGTTTTTTCAATCAAAGGTTTGATTTGAAAATAATATCAATATTTATTTTAAGTTTCAGTAATAATTAATGTAAATTATCATGTAAGTACTTAGATAATAACTCATGTATGTGTAGTATAGTATATTTTTACTACTAAAATATGTTATAATAGAAGTAGAATTGTAGATGCTGTTGACAAACATTGATGGAAAATCAGGAAAAGCAGGGCCAAACTCAGTTTGAGAGAATGAATTACAACTATAGAGTTTTATTAATTATGTATTGTTTTTTGTTTTCAGGACAGGCATGTTTTGTCACTTCGTTAGAAGATACCATAGGACTATAGTCGCAAATTCATACATCACCGTTTCCCTTAAATTAATTACCGATAAATTAATATATTGTTTTTAGTATATATAAATTGATTTGAATTATTTTAATTTGGTTTATTTTACTGAGGTTTAGGGTTTAGGAAAATTGCCTTGCGCCATGCGATTTCCCGGTAAGGCAAATGATAACTGCGTTTTCCTTTCCGTTGTCCAACTCCTGCATTAGGAATTACTCCTGTGTCGCTGGGGACTTTACAAACATACAAACAACGGACACAAAGAACACCCAGACTCAGGTGGAAATCGAACCCACGACCTGTACCATAGCAGTCAGGGTCATTAACCACTAGGTCAACAAGCCAGTAAAGCTGTCAGCCATATGCCCGTTATCTTAGAAGAAGCAGGCCTAAGACGGTGTTGCGATGTGTTCGGCGAGCGCCTTCTGGTTTAGAGAGGTACCCCTCCGCACTAAATGGTGTGGCTGCCTACTGTTTAAGAGGCGGCCAAAGTCTGCCGGTTTTCTCGAGGGCTTCCTTCCTAGCCCGAGTCTCTTGCAACAGACTCGCTTGTGACGGAACACCGTTTGCGGTCGGTTCGATTCCGACATACCACTTCACCGTTAACCCTGCTGAGGGGAAGACTGTGGGTTTTTCCTTCCACACGATAAAAATAAGAAACTTGGCAGCCAAAAACTTGCTTGCTGTTGAAATAAATATTTCCTTAAATATATCGAAGCAATAACGCTTCCTTTCAATACCCAATTCATAGTAGGATATGATATAGCGTGCAGTCTACAGCGTTATTGCCATGACGGAAATCATATTCGATAACAGGATTTAGAAACCGTACTGTAGAACCGTACCGTAATGAAGTACGTAGGCCAGCACGAGTGGCATATATTCGGGGTCAATGGGTTAGCAGCGTAGGTGATAACGCTACTGATGTGAAGTGTGTCTACGCAAACTAATACTACAAAGTAAACTAATACAAATCTTTTGGGATTCATGAACAGTGATATGATACATAATATAAATACGCAAATCTTCAAGCAGCTCGCGATAGACAGGTGGATAAAAACCATACTCACAAGGTAGTTTTCTTAGACACAGCACGTATAACAAGGATGGAGCAAGGCTCTGGAGCCGTAACTACCGGTCGTTGTAACTGACGCCCCGGTAGGATACAATACTTTATATTTTAAGAATATTTTTAATTTTATACGCAGAAATATAACACATATGTTTAAAACAGAAACAAAACAATAGTATTATGGAACACATTATACAACAGCATATACTAGACATAAACTCATCAAAAGCACTGAAGTTTGTTTTCACCTATTATAATAATAACTAGCAGCGCCCTGCGGTTTCACCCGCGTAAGTCCCGATCCTGTGGGAATATCGGGATTAAAAGTTGCCTATATGTTGAGCCAGGTCTCCAGCTATCTACATAGCAAGTTTCATCGCAATCGGTTCAGTAGTTTTGGCGTGAAAGAGTAACAAACATTCATTCATCCATCCATCCATCCATCTAAACTTTCACATTTATAATATTAGTGGGATAACTCCACACATCTCACACACGGCTGTCTGATCCTAAACTTGGCAGACCCTGGACTATGGTAACCAGACCGCTGATAACCATACTTATATATTTCTAAATACATACATATTATAGATAAATTACACCCAGACACATAAGAAATGATCATGCTCATCACACAATTATTTTCCCTGGGTGGGAATCGAACCCACGACCTCTGGCTTAGCAGTCAGGGTCACTAACCACTAGACCAAGAGGCCAGTCTTCTTATTACGTAGTTAGATTGACAGATAAACAAATAATTATAGTTTAGTAAAACTAAAAAGCTTTGGGGAACCGAATCATAAAGTAGAAGTTTCCTGGCTTCATATCAGACCATTGTTACCAAGTCCAATCCGTTGGACTCGTCAAAACGAATCAAATGAGTCTAAATTGGAGGGGTTTACTATTAGTCACTAAAGAGTTCCACTATCCATTTCCTGGTTCCATCATCAGATCAGTTCCAAGATGCCAAATTATAGTATTGTCAGTCAAACTACATATCCATACAAAGTATCATTTCGATACGAAAATTACAAGTGGATTAAAATTGACTTCCAAGATTTCTGTACATAGTTACGAGTAAAGCTAATTAAAGCGTATCACTACATATTATAAAACAAAGTCCTTCGCCGCGTCTGTCTGTCTGTCTGTTCGTGATAAACTGAAAAACTACTGAACGAATTTTCATGCGGTTTTCACTTATAGACAGAGTGCTTCATGGGAAAGGTTTAGATGTATAATTTGTTAAAATTTTGTGTAAATTGATTGAAATATGTTGATGATTGTTGAAGATGTCTCTTCTACCCGTGCGAAGCCAGGGTGGGTAGCTAGTTAAAAATAAAAAAGAAACGTGAAAAGAAGTCAAGGTAAAATTTGATCTACTTGGTATAGGCTAACAAAACTCTATATATAGCTATACTTTTGGATTTCAACAAGAAAAAGGTATTATAGATTTTCAGTAAAAATATTTTAGAGATTGCTGACAAATTTGTGAAAAGTGTGCAGCGGTGGTTTTCAATTAGCTAATTGAAAACCACTGCTTGAAGTCTGTTAATATTAAAATAATTATTTATTAACATGTAAGACAATTAGATAAGGTATGTAATTGAGTTTTAACTCTTATGAAATCTATCTGTGGTCGTAATGACCGTTGTAGATAAGAACGTTTTTATCTACAAACTGTTCGTGTTTTCCAAGATGCTAAATGTTTATGATATAAAAGGTTGTTAGGTTATACACTCGTTGTTTGCTTACTTCCTTTTGTATTTCTATTAATCTAATATATACGAGTATAATTTATTTAAGTGTGTCAAGACAATTATTTCATAAATTTTTAAAATACTGAAAAACTTTAAAATTAAATGTAATCTGCAACGCGTAAAGCATGAAATGACACCCTGAAACAGTTTCCATCCTGTATATACTACGTAGCCGCTAGCTGGGAGCGTTAAGACCCGTCTTCACAAGGGAGTATATTGATCGGTTCGTCAGAGCCAAAAATACCGTCTTTTATAACAATACGATACTTAGCTTAAAATTTGAAGAAAAATGCGTAGAATAACATCCTAAAGTGTCTACTTCGACGGAGATGCGCGTCATTGTTTATTATTGCAAAATAAATTGAAAATCGTTTTTTTTCGGATTTCATAAAAAATCTAGAACAGTATTGCTTTTAGAGCAAAATGTTAAATGCAAAAGCAGTTAAGCCGACGATTTTCCATAAGGATTAAGCGTTAAAAAAAATTTGAAAATATTTCCATTGTTTAAATAAGCGAGAAAGATGAAAAATGCAAAGATATTAAAATACGTGAAAATGCACGTTGCAATATTCAAAATTCAATGAAAATCGAATATGTTACAGACATTAGTATGTTTTTCATTGTACGCTAAGTCAGATCGCGAAATTTTAAAATGGCAGCCTATTGTAAAATTGTTTATTTACAATTTCAATTGTGTATTAAATGTGTCACGGGCATGGTATTGATATTTGAGTTTTTGGAATCGATGGGGAATAACAATATCTTTGATACCTCAAAAATTTGATTTTTTAAATGTAATGTTTTTGCATGCATTGTAAATGAAAGACCGTATTTTTACTAATTTTAAACTTAGACGTAAACAACTTAGTACAAGTAATTGCGCTTATTTTGACATGAATTGAAAAAAAAGTAGTACTAGTACTTTTTACTCTAAGTACTCTAGAAGTGGATACGTAGATTGTTAAAATCCTCCCCATTAAAAAAAAAAATGTTATTATTTACTCAATGTATTTCTTATCTAGGTCGGAAGACGTTATATGAGTATACTAGCTGACCCGTGCAACTTCATCTGCGTTTGTAAATTTTCCCCGTTTATGCAAAAATTTTCATTGATGGTCCGCTCCTATTGGTCGTAGCGTGATGTTATATAGTAATGCCCAAATAACTGCATTACCTACTCTCTAGCTGACTTCTTACCAACGCGTTATACAAAGCTATGATTGTATTTATGTATTTGAAGTTCTTAACTGTTCTCAAAACAATACCCAAGTTCCTATAAGCTTTTTTACAACATGTGACAATGTGATCACGAACCTTAGCTCAGCACTAAGACGAACACTTAAATCCCTAACCTCTGTAACTTTTACTACTATTTGGTGGAATATAAACCACGCACAATAAAAATAAAAATCTGTTATGACGATACACAGTAGCACAAACTAATTCAAATACATGATTTTCTATGTTTACGTCGTCGACCGTCGCGGCGTCGGCACTCGTCGCAGCTCGAAACGCGGTGTGACCAAGAGACACGCGCTGCCCTGCTTACGCCCATTTGCGCGGTCAAAACGTAGAATTGTGTAGCCCCGAGGAATAAATTCTGAATCATTTATAGATTCATTACAGCCTGTTTCAGTGATAGCAAATAGGTCTGCGCTTGACGATGTTATACCCAAATAAATGTCTTCTAGTTTTGTGCGAAGTCCTCTTACATTCTGATAGATTATTTCAATATATCTATTGGTTTGGCTTTGGGTTTTCATGTGATCTGCCAAACCAAATCCATTCACAGAACTCGATATTAAGTATCCTATGTTCAGGCTGACACAATACATCTTATTCATTTTCAGGAACTCCTATAATAAAAGAGGCGTAATCTCTCTCAGTTTTATGATTTATTTTTTCGACAGTAATCGCGATATCTTTCATAATTTTCCAAACTTCTTTTAGATATATCCTTATATAACCCCCTGACATGTAAATATATCTTCCGTTCTGTCCCTTGAATTTCAATTGAAGTTGTGCTTCCACCTTTTCTGATTTCTTTGTTAGGAAACCGGTTTTTTTTTTTGCTAACAGTAGTCCAATTGCCTTCCCTTGCAGATTCTTGTTTCTTCACAATATTAATATCTACAAGTTGCTTTGCCTCGTTAGTTTTATCTTGTAAATGTTCTGACTTGCTAGCTCTATCAGTCGCTTTCATGGCCCCACACTCTTTCACTGCTTCGGTAGTTTTTACTTGCTTATGTTTTGAATCTTTTTTTAATGCATTCGCAAATGATACTGTGGGCTCATTAGAGAAATTAAAGTCTTTTCCATTTTTATTTATAGTCTGACTTTGCCTTTTTAGTTGCGCCTCGAGTTGTTCGTTTCTTTCTGTGAGAAGTTTAATTTTGGTCTCCAAAACTTCCACTTTTTCTGTCTTTTCTTGAACTACCTTCACAATTTTTTTTACTTCTAGTGGCTCGTATTCAGCTTTATCTAATCTATTTTGCAGCGTCGTATATTCCCTCCTTTGATCATCAAACCTTGTTTTCATTTCCAAGTGAAATTTACGCATCTCCTTTAGTAGTTGATACTCATCGTTCTTAATGTTTTCCTTGGATCTAATCTTCGTCTCAGTATTATCTCGTTTTGGAATAGCATTGATACATTCTGGACACATCCATTGACTCTTGTAGTCTTCAGTAAAGGCTTCGAACTTCTTCTTTGGTATGGCAATACCCTGCAAGTGATATATTTTATGGCATGTTTCTTGCGAACATTCCATAAATAATATATTTTTAATATCGGCCTCACAGCCGGCACATTTTGTACCCATTTAGGGTTTAAAATACTTTAAAATAGCAATTAAACTTAGAAAAAGTAACAGTGTAACAATAACACGTCTGATCACTTGTAGGTAGGTTAATAATAATATTATAGGTAAAATGTAATAAGTAATATATAAAAAAAGTAATAAAATATTGAACATAAAACAAAAGAAACATTTAAACTTTATGAACTCTTTTATAATCATATTCATTTTTGTAAACATAGGTAATTAACAGAGTTCTGAGATCCTCTGAAATACGTAGATGTTATTACAGAAATCGGAGAATTTGCATAAAAGGCTATTCCTAATGGGTGAAATAAATGGAAATTGTAAAGTTCAACTAAATAAATAGTACTATCACATTCCACTATAAAAAATTTCCAACATCGAAATTGTTTTAAAAATAAGAAGAAAGTTACACTGACAGTCAAATTATTTCCCTTGGCGGCATTTTCGCCTTCATCGTTCTCTCATACATGTATAGTGAGATTATATTGGTTTGGTTACGTTACACAATGGCCAGACAAGTTACAAAAGACGGCATACATTCCTAAGATAGCTGTCCTGTTCCTAAGTGCTCAGCATTAATAGTTTTGAGGCGGATGTATGGTATAGCTACCCTAAAACTATTAATACTAAAGGAAAATAACAACCCAGTCATAACCTTATATCCGTTATTATCGCGGACGTTTTAACGCCTGGGGAAATACAACTGGAATTTTGTAGATAAAAAGTTCTTATCTACTGTTATAAACTGTGCCCCACGGTTTCACCCGCGTTAATTTGAGAAAAAACCTACTAAAATATATGCTTCGAATAATAAGAGGAATTAATAATAATAATAATAGCGTTAAGATGAATAAAGAGGAATAATAATAATATAGCCTTTTATTCAGATCTGTAGCTTATATATACATACATTTAAAAACTAATTCAAACAAAACAAATAAAAAATAAAACTTATTCTACTATCTGCTGCTTGGTAATCTTTTGCGAATCTGTTTGCCAAGCGGCAAAGGGCCTTTTTTTTGTGTGTGTGCGGTGGGCTGTCACCCCACCGGGGTTTTCGGTGGGGCGGTATGTCGACTAAAACCACACGGTGCTGTACTGCGCCTTAAGTAGGAGGGATCCGGGAACAGCTTCATTAAGACATCCGGACCCCCCCTGGCGCCTGCCCGCAAAAACGCGGGCACCACCTCCGGGTAAAAAATTCTCAATTAGGCGACGTCGACGGTGGAGGGAAAATTCCGTCCCGTCCACCGCGGCCGCACTCAGGGTGGCATGAGGCGCTGGTAAGCGCGCCTCCGCCGCCCGGTTCGCCGGCGGCGAATTAAGTCCGAGTAGAGATCGTCCTCCCGGACCCTTTCCGCAGCTGAAGATGAGTTTCCGCAGCACTCAGGTCCGGGAGGACGATCTAAATAATGTTAGAAGACAACATACTTATCTCGCATGCTCGTCTACATTATGCTTGCCAATTAATTTTAGCCTTAAAGTACAGAAATAAATCCCACAATTATTATAAATGTGAAAGTTTGGATGGATGGAAGGATGTTTGTTACTCTTTCACGCAATAATCACTAAACCGATTGCGATGAAACTTTGTATGTAAATAGCTGGAGACCCGGATTAACACATAGGCTACTTATTATCCCGATATTCCCATGGGATCGGGACTTACGCGGGTGAAACCGTGAGGCACTGCTAGTATTTTATAAAGAACCACGACATAAGGTTAAGGTGTCGTATGTTACAGGATGCAATATAATTATTATTTTACGTAAACACAAACTTTGAACTTTGAGATGTGATAACTTGTAATGACTAAGTTCTAAATAAGCACGCTGTTACTATCTTATTAGTGAATGTCTTTAACCGGGGAAAGTGAGTCACCTGCCCCAATTTATTTAATGTCCTATAGGAAGTTGAGAATAAGTGTTGAGATGGTATTTTAATAGGAGTATTCGTTCTAAACTTGTTCGTATATATAATATATATTATGCCCTAAGTTTTATAAACACTTTGGATATACATGTATGTACAATATGCATATACAAGTGTTACCCAGATAAATAAACAGTGCATTCCCGATAGTTTTACAGGGTGTGTCAGTGCACATTACCAAACATATTTATGTTTTTATGTATATTTTAATGATTTTTTTATGCAGATGTTTTCAGAAAACATTCCGTTAACATCCTTGGTATTAAATATACATATAGTTAATAGTTTCATTAATTACAGCTTTCTCTCATAAAAATAATTAGCAGTGTCGGCCAATTCTCAAGTTTAATTTGTCAGTTTAAAAATAAGATTTTTGTATTCTAATGCTGTGTTCCAATAAACAAAAAACGATTCGTTTTGCTTACGGGCGGTAAAATTTTCGTTGAAAATCTACCGTACGTAAGGAAAACGAATCGTTTCTTGTATATTGGAACGCGGCGTCAATCATGAATTTTCCTAAAAATAGTTAACACTTTACGTTATTTATGAGATCTACTATACGAACGAATTACGAAACTTTGATTACACCTTTCTGTGACAACCCTGCATAACGGTTACTTGCTGTTCTGTATCTGCTTTGTTTTTGTGGTTCGATGCCGAACTCCTCTCAAAAACAATATTGTCCGCTTTTATAACTCTACAGGTGTCACGGCACGCCACAGTACGCTACTTTTGAATGTGGTGTACTGTCGCGTGCTGTTTAAAACCTTTGCTTTGATACTACATCGCACCACAGAGATGTGTAAGAGTCCTTACATCTGGGACATACACAACGGCATAGACATACCTAATATTAAATTCGTCTCCAAACAATCGTGACTTTGAAAAGTAATAACAAGTATTACTTATTGCCCTGTAAAATTAGCAAGATTACACATATCGTGATGTACCGTTACCAAGTTTTTTTTTATGTCAATCAATAGCTGCTTATAATAGCCCGAACGTGACGTGCCGTATCATGTCGTGCGTTGTCGTGCAAAATGTATTAGCGCAGCGAGCAAACTTTATTAGCATTATACCAAAGATTGTTTTATCGTATCAAATAAAAGCTTCACTATCTTTAAACTTTCATCATTACTTGATATAATATATTATGTTTTCGGGAATTATTTGATCACGTAATTACGTGATCAAATAATTCAATAAATAATAAGTCATAATTATGACATTACTAGCTTTTACCCGCGACTTCGTCCGTGTGATGGCGGACATCAGACATCCTAGATTTTAGGTAATCTAATTTAGGGTACACCTGAGGCCCCGGCCATAAGACCCGGTGACGGAACGCTGTGTGGTTTTAGGCCGACTTACTACCTTGTTGTTTGGCCCCGGTGAGGTAATGACCCTTGAGGGTTAGATAGTAATTGTGGAGGGAAAACCCACCAGTCACCTTCAGTTTGTAGACCAAAACGATGACCATAGCCAAGTATAAACCGCAACGAATTGTCATATACATATTTCAGAGACTGGTCGAACTATTATTATACGCCAGCGGAAGATTGCAATTTAAGGCTTTGGAGAAGTCAAATTGAGAAAATCTCTTTTTTTAAGTTGGGTACAAATCGATGCATGATGCAATCAAAATGTAAGTTTCTTATTAACTTTCACCCCCTATTTTAGATAAATTTCTGAAAGAAAGCTTGATAGAGTACACTTTTCTTTCTAACCGTTAGCTCTACATAAATTTTTACATTTCTAATTTAAAAAATGGCAAAGTTTAATGCAAACTTCCATCCCCTATTTTAACCCTTTAAGGGATGAATTTTCAAATTCCTTTCTTATAGAACGCCTACCTACATCATGTAAGAAATACGTCCTCCAAATGATTATTACCTGTATTACTAAATGATACTTTTTTTTTACGAAAAACTGAAAATAATAAAATAATACAAAATTCTACAAACAAAAACACAAAAAAAAATTATTTATATATAATTATATATATAACAATTTATATATATAAAAAAAATAAAAAAGAAAAAACACATTTTTTTCATTTATTATAACGCCTTATATTATGGCATTGTATTGTATTAATAATTTATAACCTTTGCAGTTTTGTGTAATATTTTTTTATTTCCTATGTATTTTAAATATTACAATATTTTTTTGCTGTAAAACAATAGGTATAGTAATTATTTTTTACTATTTTGCAATATTTTATTAAAAAAATAAAAAAATCACAAAATTCTGAAATGTACAGAGTCATGAAATTATACATATACTAACGGACCCGACAGACGCTGTCCTGCCGGAACGTAAAAAATATTATTCCTCGAAGCATATCTCAGCGCCATCTCCCAGGTCCAATTGTAAATCTCAACCATTCTGGAATCCACCTGAAGAAACACAAAAAGTTTCATTAAAATCGGTCCAGTCGTTTAGGAGGAGTTTAGTGACACAAACGCAAAGAAGAATTATATATATAAAGATGTGGATATGGTAGTTGGTAGTTTCTTATAACGCCATCTATTCTGATTGACGTTGATGCATGATTAACGTCTTGACTTTTATTGTCAACTTGAACCAAGCAAATACGTGTTCCCATACAAACTTTGCCACCCCTTTTCAACCCCTTCGGGGTAGAATTTTCAAAAATCCTTTCTTACCGGATGCCTACATAATATAAGGAATACGTTCTCCAAATTTCACGTCTCTACGACTAGCGGTTTAGGCTGTGCGATGATCCGTCAGTCAGTCATTCAGGACAAAGCATTTTATATGTATAGATAATCATTAACCTTCATTGAAATTGATGACACTTTGATTGTACGAATGCACGGACTGCAAGACCTCAAAAACATCGGCCCATCTGTCAAAAATATGTACGATTTAAAATCTTTAGCTTTACACGTTCCACCTACTTATATAAGAAACGGAGGTAAAATTATCTGGAAATTCAAACGGACATAACTTGAAAACGGATAGTTTTTTCAAAAATTCTTATTGTAACTGCATGCTAGGGTCATTTCAGCTCTTTCAGTGATTTAAGTAAGAGTTCCTTTTTCAAATACATCCTGTATACTATTATAGTTAGTATTGACAATTTCAACTATTTTGTTAAATCAGGAATGTGATATTACATGCCAAATATTAGGAAGGTATTATTATATTAATTTTTTAAATTACATATAAAAAAAAAAAACACCTGTCAAAGACAATAAAACAGAACAAACATAATATGTAACAATAATTAAAATATATTTCGTAAACACAATGAAAACTTAAGACATACTTAGTTACTATAATGACAATCTGAAATACAGAATTTATTTAAACGTTACCCTATTACAGTTTTTTTTAAAGCTGCATATACATAGATATTTTATTTCTTACAAAGTCATTTAAATATTACCAAACCAATCAATACTGTAGGTATGTTTTATTTAATTAAATAATTTAAAGTTTTCTTCGTTTCGCAAACTTTGCGGCAATTTGTTGTACAATTTAGGTCCCATACAGAAAATATTTTTAATTAGCATGGTTGTTCGTGAGGGTACAAAACATAGCATGTCTTATTTGTATTTTTAAAGACGCATAAGTTACTTTTAACAAGTAATATAGTCATACTATACAAATACAATAATACAGTTTTGTTTAGTAAGTTACTAAACAGAACAAACTCAATAGTTATTAAGGAGCTTGTATTGTAAATACAAAAAAATGTAAATCAAAAAAGTGGGAACCGTTTTTTTTATGACTTTAATTATCATCAATAATACAATGATTTACGAACAAATTTCTGTCTCTGATAGTCCAATACTCACAGAAAAAGCGCGTCCAAATAAGAATTTACACCATCCTTCAGTCGACGATCGATCGAATTGAAGAGGTCAGTACTCTTTTGATCGTTTGCTGATAAAAGTGTAAATAAAGATAGTGACGACTAACTGATCCATACTATATAAACTGCTAGGCTCACGGTACACTAACATTACTGATCTGCAGACAGTGACAGCTACTTGTCAAATAGAAATTGAACTCATTATCAACAACAATGGGCGCTTTCAATAAATTAAGTACTTTGCTTTGTTGTTGCGTTTCTAATGACAATTGCAACCGTAACTACGGCAGATTATGTTGGACGTTATTATTATTAAATTAAAATTTAAGTATTCCAAATTTCACATTCCACCGTGAGTGAAATTTGTTTAAAAAGGTTACAAAGAATTCTCTTCGCCTATTAATATATAGATGATAATAATAATAACACTTTTAAGAAAGAAAATACTTACATGAAAAGCGATGCTGCTTTACATGGGGTCTCTGCTAGGAGTCAGAGAGAAAATAAAAACATTTATAATAAAATAATTTATATATTCGATTTTTTATTTGTGTGTTGAGTTTCTGAATAAATGTTGATGCTTACTTGTGGTTAAAATAGTTTTTTAAATACCTATAAGTCGTTCCATAGACATACCGAACATGTAATCCAAACATTTTAGACTACCTATCGCCGCAATTGAGGATTATTATTTTAACTTTTTGCTCGTTATTGATTATTTTTAGTGAATTTCACTATTAAAATAAATAATTTTCTTTAAATTTTAATTCAAAATAGAAAAACTATCAATCAGTATTCCTATAAAATCTGTAATTGCGTTTTACAAAACTATTTGTAATGACAATTTTCTGCATCGGAAAAAATTGCATCGATATTGAGCAACGACATCATTTGACACGAGAAGAGATGATGATAGCCATCGTAATGTTGCAAGCTGATTCCAGGCAATGTACTGTGGCTGTCGCTCTTAGTATTTACTCCGCAGAGCGTCATAAGCCGCTTCTAGATAGCTAGCGCTATCGTATCACGGGCAGCGTGGCCGAGCAACATAGAGGACAATCTCGCATCACCACTCGCAGACAGGACCGGTACATCGAAAATACTGTTCGACGGAATCGTACCATCACCGCCATGATGTTGGTTACGAGGCTCCACAGCTCTTCTAGCTTGCTGATAAGCGACCAAAACATCCGAAGTCGTCGCCTTTTTAGTCATTTAATTGACGACATTGGTTTAGGTTAATTGCCTACAATTTGCAAAAATTGCAATTTTTCTTAATTTTTACAAAATATTGGGGTAAGTTGTTAACTCAAACATTAGGAATTAAAGTAAGAAGCCAGTTGGAAGACTTTTTTATAGTTCAAAATGTACTTGATCCCTAGACACACGTACGATATAAAATTATAAATTTCTTAAAATAATTACCAGTATATATAAAGGGATATGCCCACTTATGGCTTTTGTTTGCCCAGCAATGTGATAAATAACAAAAAAATATCCATTTTGTTACTAAATTATTGGTATTACAAAGAAGGTCGTAACACTACGAAGTCTAAAGTCAATAAAAATAAAATCTACAATCAATCAATGCATTATTTGGCATTTCCGCTAGCCTAATGTGAATCCTATTGAGAAAGTGAGGGTATTTCGCCCTAAAAATCGATACACATAAATGCGGTAATATCCTATTATTTTTTAATACTTGTCTTGTCGCCATCTCTACGTCTAAATGTTCAACCATGACATTTTGCAATCGCAGTACCCACTTCCTTTACTATTTTCAATCAGCTTACTATGTCATTTAACTCCGTGGCAGGTATTGTAGTGAACACGTGGCCACAAAGCGTCATACATTAATCATAATACATTTAAAAAAAAAGAACTTATCTAATATTTAATTGGTTCAAAAAGAGCATACAAAGGTTTTTCCACACAACTGTGTAATGCGTTGTTGTCACTTCGTTTAGAAACATATATAACAGAAGAAAATAGTTCGGGATAAAAAGTAGCCTATGAGTTAATCCAGGTCTCCAGCTATCTACATATCAAGTTTCATGGCAACCGGTTTAGTAGTTTTTGCGTGAAAGAGTAACAAACATCCATACATCCACACATCCATACATCCTCACAAACTTTCACAATTATAATATTAGTAGGATTATTGTATTACTAATACTTGGACAAGTAACAAACAAATCACAGAAATGAGTTAGAAAGAGTTATTCCCGTCGGCGAAGGTAATTTCGTACATTCATCGTATATGGACCGTGAAACATCACTCGGGAACAATCTCGCTTCGTGTGCTAGATCGACCATGTATTTGAATTGCCTGCCTATTGTATAAGTATAAACCATTCAATTTTTTATAACAAGCATTGAAATAATCCTTGATAAACTACGGCAGCTGTTACTCTCTTCTTTGACACTAGTTAAGGGAAAAAATTGCGTTTTTTTTACGAATAACTATTAACCAAATTCCAAAAAAGGATGACGTTTTCAACTCATCGGATATTCTTTTATACACGTTTAGAGATAATATTTTCATCCTTCTGATTGTAGTATTTAATGTTTTGTTAAAGAATTAAATAGTGAATGCATTTGCATCGTATAGTCTGATATAATTCTGATTGCTATTCATGTGTTAGAAAGATCTGGCATCAGGTGTAGTAAGATTTATGACAGTACCCACAACAAATAACAGTACTTTTAACGTGGGAGAACCATGCTTCGGCACGTATGGGCCGGCTCGACTCCGCTCGATACCACGGCCTCATAGAAAACCGGCAGTGAAGCAATGCTTGGCAAAGTGAGGTTACTGGAGGCCCTAACCCTTCCCTCTCCAGTATTCCCGTCCTTCCCCTTCCCCCCCCCTTCCCCTCTTCTCCAACTCCAACCTTAAAGGGCGACAACGCACTTACGGTTTAGTTACAGGTGCCCATGGGCGGCGGTAGTCATTTACCATTAGGCGACCCGTCTGCTCGTTTGCCCCCTATACCATGAAAAAAAAAACTCTTCAAGCCTATAAGAGATAACCCAGCAAATTTCTTAGGGTTATTGTCATGATATTTTTCGTATCCATAATCACCGAAATACGGTTAAAATAAATATGTTTATCATCAATTAATGTTGTACTATTACTTAACCTTTTGGTCCGTTAAAAATAGTATATTTGTCAATTCCTCCGTGATGACTATTACTTCTACTATGCAATAACATAATATACAATGACGCCTGGTAAAAAAAATTATTGAAGTAAAAACTTTAAATGCACACTACGGGTACAGCGAGTTCCCTCCAACTTACAACGTAAAAACTATATATGTGTACTCATATTTTGTACTCTTTGTTTTAATTTTAACACCAACACATTGTTTTCTAACATTGTATATTAATGTCCCAAACGTTTGTTATTTCAACCATTTCCATAAGAAACTCGTGACCAAGCGAGTACCACAAGTAGAACACTCGCAATCCTAGATACCTTCCTGGTTTACAATGTCGTAAAACAAAGTGTCGCGTTTCCGGGTCAACTTATTGTGCCGCTCAGTCCGAATAGTTTGCACTCATTGCAAATATTTTGAGCAGACACCTGTGCCGAATGTCACTTTGAGAAGATAATTAAAATTATTCTTTGCCTTTTTAATTCCTTTGTTTTCCAAAAGATTGATACACTCATTTTTAAGTGAAATCTAGTAAAAGTTAGCAAAGGAAATAGAAATTTTAAGCAATTTCTGGCGAATAGTGTGACGTACTAAAAGTCTGTTCAGCCCTCACTCCGTTATTTATGAACCGATTTTGATTATTCTTTTTATGTTAGATAGGGTATACCTAAAGGGTGGTCCCATGTCAAGAAAGTCAGGATCTGATGATGGGATCCTGAAAAAATTGAGAGGAACCCCTGAAAATTGTAGGAACGAATAGTGTTTCTGTTTACTTTTCATTACTTTATCAGGTATTGCGTTTAGAAATCATCATTATTTTTTATCATCATCATCATGATGATGAAAAAAACCATAAAATAAAATCTTTTTAACAAAAAATTAAACCGACGAAAAGAACTAAAAAGCAAAAAATAAATAAACCTTAAGTCTTAAGTATTGAGCTTATTTACATAAAATATCTAATTTTATATAACTTATTTTGAGTCGGCGCCAAATAAAATTTTGATAATTAATCAATTTGTTGTTTGGCGCCGACTCAAAATAAGTTTATATAAAATTAGATAGTTTATGTAAATAAGCTCAATACTCGTACTTAAGACTTATGGTTTATTTATTTTTTGCTTTTTAGTTCTTTTCGTCGGTTTAATTTTTTGTTAAAAAGATTTTTGACAACAAAGCATATTTCAATAGAGATAACTGTAATATACTAATTGTCAAATAATGTAATAAGTATGAATTTTATTATTATTGGAAATATAATATAATTTCATTCACAGTATTACTCCTCGGAGGTGGCACATATTATTATGCTTACAGACTATAGATGATAAACTATCAGAGGGTTACCTTCAATCGTGGTATTTGTGTGTATGTAATCGTGGTAGGTGTGCTATTTTTTTTTCGTGTAAAATCCACGTGTAGAACTCATCAAGAACACAATCTCCTCTGGCATTGTAATCGGATAACAGAAATTTAAACATATATGATTTTTTAATAGGCGGTTTCTTCTTCGCACCCGACAGCTCATCATAATGACCGTATTTACGTATTGTCTTATATATTTCACAAAAGCCTCCGGAGTGGTATAGTATATTCACACTGGAGAAGACCGCGTTTATGTAGCACTGCTAAAATAACGTTTTTTCTCTAATGAGTGGTGTCAACAGAACTTTTTAGGGCCTCTACTTTCTGAGGGGGACAGTATTGACAGTATTGGCGTTGCAAATGTTTCTACGTCCCGGTAATACCACTTTTCGACTTAGTAATAGACAAAAAAGTACAGGTTTCGGTTTTTTATTTACAATTAAGTCAGTAAAAATAAAATTTTCATATACATACGTGGTAACTGAACTACCACCTGACAGATGTTTACGATTACGACATAACTCGATGTCATAATATATCAGCCTGATGTACTGCTGGTAATGTGAAAAGCGTTGTAGAAGTAATTACACCGAAATTCCATAGCGACTTTTCCGTAGATGTATTACTACGCTTGGAACCCCGTACGTTGCAAGCTTTACTAATTCATAAAATAACTTACTAGTATTTTTTTTGTCAAATCAAAAAGGATAGACAGGAAAATAGCTTAAGATAATTTAAAAGAAAAGACAAAGGAACACAGAACACGTAGGCACCGGACGTTAAACACAAAACTCTTGGTAAAACCGACGTACACCCTTTTCTTTATCCGTTTGCTTCTCATTTTAATTCAATTTACTGGATGAAGGAGAAAAAGTAATCTCCAGGGTTGGGTCGGGACATGCTACAGAAAGATTGGAAGTCATCGGCGCAGTATTGGGACGAACTCATATACTTTTATGGCGGTGAAAGTTTTTTTATTCGCGGCAGAAGAAAAAAGATTCGCGTACGGCGCGAACCCTCTTATATGTGAGCCGCATACGTGAACCTAAAACTATGAATACGGGAATGAGAAATGAAAACATTAGTAGTCCGTTCGATTTGATCACGAATCAAATCTATAGGGAGCATCTCAGCTTTCACTGCATACATATTGTTCACTAGCCTCTGTCCGTAAATCGTCTACAAAATATATTCTGTTGTGAAGCATTGTTTGAATAGAATTGAGAGAAGGAGATACCGGTAAGGGCCAACAATACGGTTCACATTGAGTTTTGCATTTTTTTATATTTTTTAGTGCCCACCTTTATTCGATTTAAGTGGACGCCTTGTCTGTTGGTTAGTGGTGATCGTTTCCCATAATACTTGAAAACTAGAATTTGAAACTAATAACTGATAGTATAAATATACTGCATCTCGAGGAAGCTCCGAAGACTAGTGTGGAAGCTAATTGGTCGTACATATGTAGATACCGAGTCAAGATCATTTTAGCTGCCATCTTTCACAGTTACTTCTACGTAAGCCTAGTAAAGTCCTTTGAGCGGGGATTTTGGTGTGCTCTCAACCTGTCTTAAACGTGCTCATAAAAAGTTTCTCATACTTGGATAAACTTAAGTGAAAAAAGCTTTGGTAATATTAGGGTGGGTAATCTGGCAGCAGTATCAAAGCAAAATCACTTAATAGAAACTATTCGCGGCAGAATATGGCATCACTAGATATTTATAAAACAGATATGGTTGTACTCACGTGTATATATTTAGCTCAACTAGTATAAAGCCCGACTGAAGCCCTATACCTAGGACTTGCCGCGTCGGTGTCAGACGACACACACCACAACTTTTTTAAATACTTTAAATTTATTATCATTGTTTGAATACTGGATGAGTATCGTAAATTTAATTCACGATATGATATAAAATATTTCAGATTTACCGACTGTTTAGTTATATTTAACTTCATTGGTGATTATGTGGTCAAATTTTAGGACTAATATTGTCATTATTTTCAAACTTTTGCGAATTGTGTGCATATTCCACCCGTGGCCACGAACGATGCAATTTTACCGTGCCGTAAGATAATACACCAAAATATTTTCTTAAAACATTAAATTGCAATTAACAAAATAACTATAATCGAACCGACTTAAAACACATGGTGTGCTTACACTTCACTCACCTGAATTAGAGGGAGCCGGTCATCGCTTTTAACAAAAGGATACCCTGGAAAACACTATGATATACAACGGGCAGTTCTGCAATGCCTCTATCTCACGGTCAATTTAACTGATGTCAGCTTGACTAATCGGAAGATGTTCTAGATCGAATCGTTTTGGGTTCTCTGAAGCTTTTAATTTTAATAATATATATTAAAAAAGCTTTTCAATAAACTAAAAGGGAGAAGAACAAATTATTTCACTATATACAATATTAATTCAGATTGTATTTGTTATAAGTGTCTTGTAAATTTCAGAGATGAAACAGACTTATTATTTATCAGACTTTTAAATTAATAGCAAATCTTGTATTAGATGAATAAAGTTTAATATTGATTGCGCTACTACAAGAGTGGTAGTAACTTGTGAGTAGGCGTAGGAATAGGTTCACGTCAGTAGTGAGGAGTTCAAACGTACGACCTCTAAATCGCAAGGCCTATGCCTTATCCATTAAGGTACAATAATTTTATTAAAATATTAGTTGCATATTCACTATGAGTATAAACCTATTCAGATATCGCTCTTTTCCGTAAATATGTAAAATATGTCTCTTTATTGTACAGTTTTTATGTGAGATATAATCCAAAAACAATGTAAAGATTCAGGTATAACAATTGGCGGTCTTATCGCTCACGGCTCTCTTCCAGACAACCTTCCAAATTATATGGTATTTATTGTCTTGTTCACTCAATGATCAGTGACCGCTAGTAATTTGTCTAACCAAAGTCATGTCATATTACTTTAATAACTGATCCTCAGCCCTTCGAAAAGTCAAAGGCTACCAAGTTGTCAGTTTGTCTTTTGGCATTTGACTCGCTTTAATTACAACTAGGATTGAATTAATTTTCGTATATATTCGTCAGTCTCACGAAATACATCTAAATATATATTTGATGTAAATATCAATATGATGTCTAACCTTAGTTAGATGTTGATAAAGTAATCCAGACAATTATCTTATGTTTCTCTAGTTAATTGAGGTAGATGAAATACTGATGAATTAATAACAATATAACATAGTTATATTAATTTGTATTTCATTAATTATTACTTTTTACAAAAAGATTGTGTATTCAAAAACACACAGTATTCAAAAAGTGTGAATGATTCGTTTTACATATAGATTAATATCCGATATGATGCCTGATGTTCTAAAATGCTCTCGCGAAAAAACAAACGTATAGAATCTTTGAAAAATATATATAAAAATGTTAATAGTTAAGTTTTGTAATTATTATTAAATTAATGAAAATATTTTACTGGTATTTGTAAGCAGCCAGACAAATCCTGGGAAAATCAAAGATCCCCCAGACCGGTTTAAAATATCGCCGTGAGTAGGTACTAGCGCAGGTGCCTAAAATGGATCCGGGACATTTTTCACCCCTAGGATTTGCTTTGCTGCTTACAAATAGCATTAATTAAAACAGTTAGTAGTGTAGTATCTAAATATATATATATATATATATATATATATATATATATATATATATATATATATATATATATATATATATATATATATATATATATATATATATATATATAATAAAAATCAAGACTCGTACGATAATTAAACTTACGTAATTTTTTCCGAACTTTAAAGCGTCAGACGTAAATAACCGCCTACGGAAAAGTCGGGCAATATTGATAGTAACTTTTGAATGATATTGTGGACTTTATATAAAAACCAGCAGTCGCGAAAGGTGTTAACTAGATTTACAACTTCATTTATTTGAAAACTTGCACAATATTTCAAGCGTTTTTTGTCTTAACAAGCAAATTTGTGATATTGGATATTTTTTTTTTACAATAATAATTCCGTCATTCATTTCCGTCAGAGCTTGATTAAAAGTAGTATTGTGTTACAGTCAAGCAAAGGAATAAAAACTAAAGATCTGGTTTTAAATGACAACTAATATATCAAAACATATTTGTGACTGAAGTATTTTTTTTTACCATTCGGACAAACTTTAGTAACTATGGGTTTTTTTAAATCTGCTATACCTAGGACATAATTTAAAACACATTTTAGTAATAAAGGCAACACATGTTCACTTTTCTAACAAAACTGAAAATTAAACACTCAGATTGTCGGTAAAAAAGAAGAACGTCCTACTGTTTCTTAGATAGAGATGAAAGTTAAGTTAAATTCTGTTTATTACTCGACTGCGACGAAGCCCAAAATAGAGAAGAGAAGAGAAGTTTTCTTATGTGTGATATATACAGATGAAACTTATATATAATCCTATATTTCGGCTACACTATGTATATTCGTCCGCCCCTATTTTCCCTAGTAACTACTAAACGCTGCAATCGATTTCGATGATTGCTACAAGTTTGTCGTTAGATTCACCTTTATTTTCAATGGGAATAATCACTACATATTATAAAACAAAGTTCCCCGCCGTGTCTGTCTGTCTGTTCCCATAAACTCAATAACTAGCAAACGAATGTTCATACGGTTTTCACCTATAGACGGAGTGATTCATGAGGAAGGTTTAAGTGTATAATTCATTAAGGTTTTGTTCAAAATGACGAAAATATGATGATGAATGTTGAAGATGCCGGAAAAAATCAATATAATATATGCTTTGATACCCGTGCGAAGCTGGGGCGGGTTGCTAGTAAAATTATAAAAAAATAAAATTGCGGTTTCAAAATGTATGTTTTAAATTTTTTTTTTCTTCATAACCTATAATTATGAGGTATCAAAATGAAGGATTTTATAAAAGGATGAAAAAAATATAAACAACTATATGTTTATTAGTAAGCATATTAATGCAGTCGGGTTTTAAATTATTTTATTTATACTTGTTTTTATTATATTTAAACTTATTTTAACATAACAACTGCTTTGAAATGAATGTATTGTTAATGTATTATGTTAAATAAAGGATAAAGTGGAAGTTTTTAAGAAAGGTTTATGTTTAGCAGTGGAAGTCTCACGGTCACCCGGTGATAATCATAATGATCAAACATGAAATATGTATTAACTAAAATATTTTTTTTGATAAAACTGTGCCCGAGAGAGTAATGACGTCAATACTACTTGATACATAGTGATACTTATATTAACATTGTACCTACCAGTATATGTGACAACTGTTATTCATATTTTAATTAATTACAAAAAATAACTTTCAGCTAAAAGGTTATCGCTATTCTTACTGGCTTGTTATATTTTAATAGCCCTTTAGTGAATGTTAACAACTTCGTAACGTTTCTTTAACATAACTTAATTTAGAACATCAAAACGTTTTAAGGAGAGCCCGTCTAATGACGAGTAGCATTCAAACAATACAGCTACAAAAAATGTTTAATAGATATCATTAGCGTAACTTCCACTCCATTCAACAGCACATCAAAAGAGGAATAACTTATAAAAAGTCAATTCAAATACTTCCTTTAATGATCAAAAGGAGAGATGGAGCAAAAATAAAACAAATAATATAAGTAAGTACGATTTGGTATTAGTAAGACAGAAACAGTTACAGCTGTGTGCACTTACGAATAATTCTTTCGCTATATGTGTAACATAAGATTGGCATGTTACCGGTCAGGTAGAATTCTGATTGTACTTTATTCACCACACAATTTACCATAATTTGTTTGTCAGGAGAAGGTTCTTATGAAAGAAAAAATTAAGAAAGTTGTGCGGAATATTTCTTTCCATGGAAATTTTGGCCAGTTGATGTCCCTGTCCTAGCCTCCCCAAACTCAGGACATACGGGTACGCGTCCCCCGCCTCATCGAGCTACTGCAGTCTCAGTACCGTTTACTCATGCGAGACTTGCGGCATCCCTTTCCCTAGCTACCTCGCTCTATCCGTTTTCTGTATTACAATTTATATTCTTCATTGTCCAGTCTGAAAAAGATTACATTCGCAAGGAGAGTTGGCGTCTTACAGGCGGCCGGCCACAAAAGAAACTAGCCAAAAGCAGGAAGATGATTATGATGATGTTATGGATATTTCATCAATATCCTTGGTAATAATTACCAAGAATATTGATGAAATGTATAATCTGTAATTGCATTCATGGAAGCCTTTTCATCTACGATATATTAAGTAGCTTCTTTTATACGAAAAACTCAAAGATTTAAAATAATGTTTGTGTATTAAAATCATAGTACCATAGTTTTGTAAAATATTATTAAATGCCAAAACAGCGTATGTCACGTTAAGCTTTAGACCTGTAATAATAGATGTTAAAAAGTCTATTACACTAAATATAGTTTAGAAAACTAAAAAACACGCTCTAATGGCGAACCCGGTTAAGAAGTAAAAAAAGAGTACCATTATTCATATCCTGGCTTCATCAATATACCATCGTTACTAAGCCCCTGTTGGACTCGTCAAAACGAATCATATGAGCCCAAACTCAAGGGGTTTGTTAGTAGCCACTGTAGAGTTTCACTATCCTTCTCCTGGTTCCTTCATCAGGTCTACTCAAAGAAGCCAAATAGCATTGTCATCCAAACTACATATACATACAAAGATTCATTTCGATATGACAATTAGAAGTAGCTTAAAATTGACTCCCAAAGTTACTTTTTTTTATGGTATAGGGGGCAAACGAGCAGACGGGTCACCTGATGGTAAATGACTATCACCGCCCTTTGGCACCTGTAACTCAAGAGTCACAAGTGCGTTGCCGCCCTTTAAGGTGGGAATAGTGGAAGAGGGGAAGAGAGAGAAAGAGCGGGAAGACGGGAGAGGGGGATTAGAGGGGAGGAGAGGGGGAGAGGGGAAGGACGGGAATATGGGACAGGGAAGGATTAGGACCTCCGGTAGCTCATTCACTCGGCGAAAAGCAATGCAACCATTGTTTCACAGCCGGTGGTCTGTGAGGCCGTGGTATCGAGCGGAGTCGAGCCGGCCCATACGTGCCGAAGCATGGCTCTCCCACGTATAAATATATAATATATGGAATAAACGGAAATCCTACCAATGCAAATTTCTATATTCGTGAGGAGGTTTATTAGGATAACGGGAGTGGTTGGAAACGTGCAAGGGTGGCTTTCTTTTACGGAGTTGTTAAACTGTCAGAAAGGATAATGTTCTTCTCTTCTCATTTCAGTAGCTTCTATTTATTTTATACAGTGTTCGTTTTGCTGACATTTATAGTCTATAGTAACCGCTTACTTTATAAGCCAACCTTGAGATTTTTTGCCAAAATTAAAAAAATATATATTATTTCTTAGAACTTGCTTAAACTCCCCGCCAGCAGAGGTTTTTCGGTGTATCCCCGGTCTAAAGACCGAGATAGTATACATCAACGTTATTTACTGAGACCTTTTCTAGCATTTTCTCATATTTCCTTAGCGAAAAAATTATTTCGCCTTAGAAAGTAAAAGTAAAATAAACGAAAATACGACTATGCGACTCGCGGCACGTAATATATCACGGAGGCAAAACTTTAATCTAACCTTCTAAATTGTCTCATATAACGTAAACGTAAACATACCTGTTTGTCCAGTATATCATTATATGAACCGCGAAATATATATGGCAGTATACCTTCAATTTATCTCGCTAATATTGTATATAGTTTCCTAACTTTGTTCGTATTTTTAGCCCTTATCTGTGTTATAGACATCCGTTGTGAATTGTGAAAAAAGCGAAAAGGGGGAACCGGATTGTCAACTATATAACTTTACAATTAAGTAAAAATTTAATTATTAAACTCTGTGAAACTTGTCATGCATATATTTGTAAGTATCTGTAGACCACTGTTGTTCGTCTCAGTGATATAAAATATCTACAAAACAAATGTAAACCTACACGAATATGCATTACTGCACATATTATAAGCCAAGTCAAGTTTGTGTGCTTAAAGTTTTTACCTTTGTGACCTATTTTTATTGCCCGCTGCACAATTTATTTATAAACTGGCGTAGCACCTTTGTTTTGATATATATTATGCATTTAAATTATTTCTATTTTATTTATTGAAACGTGCTGGTTTGCTTGTGTATCACAGTGAGATCTTTTCGAAAATCAGCACTGGACGCGCGCCTTCCGGCATAAGCTGAAATGGTCCTGCTTTGTTGCACGGGATACCTAATGTAGTTTGTAATTGTATCGTAAATTGATTCTTTCTTCGTTTCTGTCATTGTTATCATCCTCCGCTCCTTTTGCCAACTAAGTTGGGGTCGGCTTTAAGTCCAACATACGACCGAACTTTGATATTTTACGTAAAGCGACTGCCATCAGACCTCCACAGCCCAAGTACTAGGCGATATCGAAGTTCTGTAGTTACAGTAACAGATGTTAATATGGCACCCGGGACCGACGGTTTAACGTGCTCTCCGAAGCAAGGAGGGGTCTCAATGTGTTAAGAATGGTCGCCCATCCTAGACAGACCTTACCACTTAGCCACGAGCCCCTCTCATTGTGTAAAATAAATATTTAATAATAAGTATATATTATATTGTATATATGTTACTACAGTAAATAGGAAATATTGTGTTTTAATGTTTTAAGGTTAAATAATTTAAATTGTATTTTTGTTATTGCTGATTGAAAACCAGCGCTAGGCACATGTCTAGCAAATGTTGAACCACATCCTATTCCTTAGGCACGTGAGGTACACATGTTTTAAGTCTGTTATTTGATTTTAGATGTAAGTTTGTTATACTATAACTATTGGGTGTCTTAAGTGTCTATGAATACATTTTTTCTTTCCTTTTTCCGAAATCTATGCCTTTGACTTTATATGAAACTTCACCATAAGCACTCATCAGGTTGGATGAATAATAAAACACAAATATCATAAATTATCATTTTATTGTGCAGACGTCTAGAGAATATACTAAGCTTTTGTGCTCAGTGCCGTTACGTAAACACAATGAATATTATACAGTATGTCTAAGCATAGGTAAGTCTTTCAACATTTTATTTATTCATGAACTTATTCCTAACACGCAATGCGATGTTCCGTATTTGCATATGTATGTGATACAGAAATCTTAACGATAAAAGATTTATCGCGATTTGCCATCTTGTTTTTATAGGTGCGTGACTGCGTAAGTCGGGCACGTAACGACGAAACATGGGTATACGTCAACCAGGAACCTCGGTGAATTTATACAATTCAGTACATTTATTACGGCTATGAAATACTTAGTATTTATTCCAAATGTTAGTGTTGACGTCATCAAGTTGTGAATATATCTAAGACTATTAACGATAACATATATTTGGTTTATCACAAATCTGTACAGAATATAGGATAATCTTTATTTGTAGCGGTAAGTACATAAGTAAGTATAAAAGTTGTAGCACATCTTTGTTATTGTTGGCAAATTAATAACATGCAAGTTATTCAAATCATGTCAATTCAATTAATAAATAGTTTTTCAATCATGTCATGGTACTGTTGTTTTTTACTTAATTAGGTATCTACTCTCTTTGGTGTTCCCACCTACCTTTTTTTGACGCATTTTTTAATATTGTCAATCAATCAACGTTGTCAGTGTTATACTTATGAATATTAGCAGATTACGCTCTACTCTGATAATTTTACTAACCACAGCACAATTCTAAGGTTACCTAGAATGCCACCTTCAGAAAGGTGAAAATAACCTATTGTGGGGTTTCAAATTGTTACTTTTTTACATTTGAAAACAATGTACGTGTCATTTAAGACAAGCCAAAGAAAGTTTCTAGTAACTAAAGCATACAAGTTAACATAATTTAAATGATTATGTGGCAAACCTAAATCCAATCACGCACATAAAGCTATTCAAAGTACTCATATATGTATGTATTTTATACGGATCAAATGTACACTATGGGTGACCGTATTTAAAAAACTTCAATTTATTTGTTCTGGGCGTAAAATAACGCGAATACTGAATACGTTCCACGCACCACCTGAAATGATAAAGGATTAATTAAAATAACTGGTTAATCGGTAATCCAAGTTAATAATTAAATTAACGAATGCATGGCATATTATTTCAGTGCGGTACCTACTGCAACCAAAAGGGCCGTATAAAATATTAATCCACCGAATTTTATTGTGAGATTAAAATAATTATTTCCCGGAAAAACAATAAGCATTCGAGGTGTTCATCGGGTTCATTAGCTTCTCTTTAATCATCAAATATTTTAAACTATCACTTGCCCTTGTCTCCGCTCGCCTGAATATAATAGTAAATACTCTCTATCAATGTAGTAATAATTTCTATTTTGACTTTTAAAATACTTAATGTACTGTTATTTTTTTGGAATTTAACATTTGACAAGTAGTCTGAAGGGTAGTCGTGATGAAAAAGTTATTAAACATTATGACCACGTATGAGTTGGCTCACGAACGCATAAAAGTTGTGTGTGTAGGAGTAAACATGAGAGTTGATGTGCGCTATTTTGGCAGCACTTGTGTCTACTACTTAAAGACTACGCGAGTGCGAGTGCGAGTGTTACCCATAGGCTATACCATTTATATACAAGGATGACAAACATTGATATCTTAACTAATATTATAAATAAATGCGAATGTAAACTCACATTCGGATGTTTTTTACGTTTTCACGCCCGCCTTGACTACTAAACAGATCATCGTGAAATTTTGGATACACGTTGCCAAGGGTACAGAAAAAGATAAATAATAGCTTTTAAATCACAAAAAATATATATTCCCGAGGGATATAGTAGTAACTCTTACAGCGAGCGAAACGCAAACAGAACCGAACACAACAGGTAGACCATAAAGTTGAGGTGGTCCTTGTCTGTCACCTTGGAAGTATAAAAAAGACAAAATAAATATGAACCATCCTAAAGAAGACAACGCTCGAGAAAGCGCTTGGAACCTTAAACCTTAGGTAAGTGAAAACATTATAGTATCTTAGTATCTTCATAGACGATATTAACAAAGTACCTTTACGAGCGTATAATGTAGGCATACGTCTATCATGCTCATAATTTAATACAATAATAGTTTCTTTAAGTTTCACGTTGAAAGTTTTAATCACTTTATACACTTTTAGTATTGTCTACCCTAAACTTTAACGATAGGACGACGACGATGACGAGACATATGTAGCGATAAATGTCTTAGCAGAAAGATGATAAAACCTAAGTAGTGGTGCGTCTATTTAGCAACTGCACAAAACTTTTATAACTAGTAACAAAAAGAAATTAATACATTTGTAAATGTATACATAAGGCAAATCAGATCCGTGAGCTGTAGCCAAAAAATTAAATCATCAAATCGAAAAAAACCAAGACCAAGGAAAATATTTTACAGAAATGGTACAATAGACCTGTTTTTCCCTAGGTATGGGTCACATACCTATAATAACTATACCTACACTATTAAATATACTCCATATAAAACAAAAAAGTGCACGGCCTATAGACGCCTGCAATTCGTATCGCTCAAGCGTTGCAAAAGCTGAAATCGAGGAGGTATTTTTTGCTATTAGTGAAAATAGCAACTCAACAGTCACAATCGACTGACGTTACTGTACTAACACTTAAGTGTCCACCTTATGTTCTAGCTGCAATCTACTATGCAATGGAAATATATTAATGGAGGAGTATACAGAGTCACGATATACCTTCAAACCTTCAAGAAAAGAGTACGTACTCCCACCTCAAAAGCAGGCAAGGCACTTGTGACTCTTGAGTTGCAGTTGCAGGTGCAGGCGACGGTAGTTACTTACCATCAGGTGATCCATCTGCTCGTTTGCCCCCTATATAATAATAAAAAAACAAAAACCTCCAACCAGCAGCAGCTCTTACAGCGTCGTGTTGCATTTTTGCTTATCATAAGTTGAAACCTCATTTGTTAGCCATGCCGATAGTCATTTCACTCGTGTTATGACTATTTATGTTAACGAGCAACCACATACCATCAGGCAGATCCTGTCTTCTTACCTAATTAACTAATACTAAAGACAGAGAGAGTGGTACGAAAGAGTAGACTTTACGGCAATTGAATATACATAGGCATAGTTTTGGTGGTACTGTTGGCTATAATATTAATAAAAAGGGCTAACCGTTAAAAATGCCCCGTAACTCAGTTCCACCATTTTAAACGCCTTCATGACAAGCGGCCGTTGAGCTTGCATCAACGCCAAAACCACAAGTTGCCTAATATTGCGACGAGGCATATTACTCGTATTTACCCGCGGAGGACATAAATGCCAGCCGCAGTAGAATATTGCATCTGCTACTAATGAAGCCTGAAAAATCAACAAAGAATTACTCAACTGTATTTTCGTATTTGCAAAAAAATAACAGTATTAAGCTATAACAAATACATTCAGTAAGACACATTACATACGACAATATTAAAACTTCCGATTTTTGGTGACGGTAAAGATTTATGCTAATCTACTTCTTTTAAACAAAATGTACTTCCTTACTAAGTTATTATAGAAGTTCTTTTGGTCGCACATCGGTAAAGAAAATAAAAGCATCTATAAACTTTTAAATATTTTAAATACGTAGTTTTAATCTATTTAAATAGATAAATTAGTGGCCACACTCGTTAAGAAAAAATCTATGAACAGCTGATAAAGGTAGCGTTCTTTAAATGCCACTGCTATCTTGTCATCCATCGTAATAGCTGGATCAATTGTTTCTTCTATAATCAATTTCTATTAAATAAAACCAGTAAGGAACTAGAGAGACTGGTATTTGGAAATATCCGGCATTTGGCCGTCCTGTTGTACTAGTAAATATAGGAAACGGTAGGAATCTTTGACCACAGTAAACTAATACTAAGCTGAAGATGTCGGGCAAGAGCAGCTCGTCTACCCAGCTAATGCGAGCCTAGCAGCTATTTGAGACGGCCTCAAACATCTTATTCATCCAGGTCAGGATCTTATTTTGCACTTTGTGCGATCATTTCATTTGTTTTAGCGTACATCATGTTCGATATGCTTCAAAGATACAAGTTTGCACTACGTCATATAAAGAGACTAGCAGTGCCCCGCGGTTTGACCCACGTAAGTCCCGATGCCGTAGAATATCGGGATAAAAAGTAGCCTATGCGTTAATCCAGGTCTCCAGCTATCTACATACCAAGTTTTATCGCAATCAGTTCAGTGGTTTTTGCGTGAAAGAATAACAAACATCCATCCATCCAAACTTTCACATTTGTGATATTAGTGGGTTACAGGTCACAACACCAGGTAAATTTTTGGTTAATACTTAAGCTAACAGAAAGCAGAGAATCTTACCATAACAGTTTAGCATATCAACATGACTACCTAATGTAACTTGCCAGATAGCCAAGCATAAGTTAGATCACGTTTCTTTCAGTGAAATAAGCGTCAAGGGTAAAAGTTACACAAGTTTTTGATTTACGTTGATAGTCGCGGTATCTGATCTTGTGTTGTAAGTTATTTTTATATCTCTACATTTATTTGTATGAATGTTAACGGTTGTCACATTTAGGCTTCAATATACATATTTCCATGTACAAAGATGTGTTTACGTCGAGTTGGATTAGCATTAATAACATGTGTTTTGTTCTTTTTTTATAGACATGCTGTTGATATAAAACAGGTAGGTCTGTGAGATGTCCAGTTTTGATAATAATAAAGCGGAACAGTATCTACTTGCCGACGGAGAAAAGGCCGTTTACTTGTAAGTCAGTGCTTAGTAGGTTATAAACCACCGTTGTGACTTCCGTTGGTCTTCAGGACTGGTAACTACTCTAAACTTTTAGACGACAGGTTTTCACCTAGAAGAAATTACTCTATTCGTGTTCTACCGGTTGTTTAATTGTTGAGTAATTGTTTAGTTTTCTTATTAAAACAACAAGCGAATTGTTATCTCCGCACTACTTGTTATCAGCGAGGACTTAACCCTGGCGCTTTGAAACGAGCAAGGTTCTGTGCTGTTTGAAAACAACTGCTTTTTGTGAACGTTCAAATTGTACAATGGTCTCTCTAACACTATTAATATATTTTTTACAGTACCCTATTATATTTCTACAAAAAGGTTTTACCGTTTGTGCAAATTACGTTTGACACTCAATGTGTTGTACGCCGTCATAGGCTAAAGGTTGTAGGTTTTCATAAGATCGGCTTAGTTCATTTTGCTTATGAAACATTAAAACCTTGCTTTCCCAAACTAATGTTTAAGTACGAGTAACTATTTTCGTGGCTTATTTAATATAACCTTTCTCGTTACACCTTCTTTTCAACCCAAATTTAATATTACTTAATATTGGAAAAGTAGATTTTAATAGAGATAAGTGCATTCAAACAAAGAAACTTTGGGTATTTATTATACTAATAAATAATGTAAGACGTCATAGTTCAAAATTATATCTGTCAAAGAAAAAATGTATCTTATAAGTATATTGCTCCGTGTTCCAGAGCCTATAGCCCTGTTCTCGAAGCTTATCTAGGTTAGTTACTAGATAGCGCTGTATATAGTATACAGCGCTATCTAGTAACTAACCTAGATAAGCTTTGAGAATACTATTATAATAATGTAAGAATACTACCTGGTGAGTAATTTCTCCAGCATTACACATAAACAGACCCAAGAGAAAAAATAAAGCAATCACGAAGAATATTAACTTTGCTGCTGCCACAATGGTTAAGTCATCCGATAGCTAGAATAGAATAAAAATAATATTATAATTTTAAATACATAAACATAAAATCTTTCTTAGTAAGTTTCGGTTAAACTAATGTATACTAACAATATACAAACAAAAGTAAACATAGTTCAGGAAAAATAAACTGGATCTCTTGTTTACAATATTTTTATTTTCATTTCATCATTCAAATATAAAGTCAGACGTAAAAGACGCCTTGGGATTTTAATCAGATCGATTCCGTCATTATCACGCTCTGCTCTCATCGATATTAAAGAAGAAAATTTTAACATAATACAAATATGTACACTTATATTAAATATATTATACCTATTTTTCAATCAAATTGTTACTATTCTTCGCAAACGTAACTCTTATTTGCACAAACAGAGATAAGGAATGCGTAATACGATGAATATGTAATCAAGACAAAAAATACGCACTTTTATAAAGTTCAGAGGCAGACGATGAAGGTACTGGCGAAAAAATTCGATTACTTACGGCAATTTGAAGAAGGATAGAGACGGCAGAACCGAAGCTTTGACAAAGTTGTAGCGCTATAACGGTCCCAAACGCTTTGTCGATCTCTTTCGATAACCTTATGAGATAAAAACAAATTAGAAGTTTGTACGTAGTTTAAGAGAGGAAATAAAAACGACGAACACTACTATTCGATTCATGAATTTATACGAAATTGATACCATGTATACGTTGATCTTTTTTTAAGGTATAAGGGGGCAAACAAGGTCACCTGATGGTAAGTGACTACCGTCGTCCATGGACACCTGCCACTCAAGAGTCGCATATACATTACCGGTCTTTGAGGTGGGAGTACGCTCTTTTCTTGAAGGTTTGAAGGTCGTATCGACCCGGAAATACCGCAGGCGACCATTTGTTCTACAGATTGGTTGTGATCTGATCTGAAATATCCTGGCAATCGACGATTCAAATCGTTCTCCGTTGAATGCGGTCCAGAGGGAGAAGCTGGTATTTAGGTGCCCCAGCATAGAGATGAGAACAGTATTCTATATATGGCCGAAGCTGCGCTTTATAAAGTTGCAGGCGGTGGCCCGGAGTGAAATACCACCTCGATCTGTTCAGTACACCAAGCTTCTTCGAGGCTAATTTTGCCTTGCAATCTTAGTAACCGCGAAACTGGACTTCGCTCGATATATCAATTCCAAGAATTCCGATACTGGCTGTGGCAGTTAGGGAAGTGGTCTCAACGCGAGGTGGTATGACAAACGGTATCTTTTTTGGCGGTGAAAGCGCAAACTTGTGTCTTCGTTGGGTTAAATTGGACTAGATTAAGTCGACTTAATCTCTTCGATTTCAGGCATAAGTTTGTATCGCCGCTTGGTTATGCGATTATTAGCGCGGCCGGTATAAAAGGCATCACTCGTGCTATCATCTACATTGCAAAGAATGCACTGATTTGCAGCATATCATTAATATGCAAAAAAAACAGCGTGGGTGTTAGCACACAGCCTTGTCGGACATCAGCATTAACAGACCTATCTTATATAAACGAACTTAACGAAAAAAATAACAAATATAATGGAATATTAGATCTTAGTTAAATGAAAACGTTATGTAGGCACATATTAGCGCTAACTAAGCACTTTGTAACTGTGTAACCTACTGATAAATATAACAAGTGAACTTTGTGTATTATTGAACAGTCCTCGAACACGCCGTATAAGTGGTACAATCGCATACCATCCCCTAAAAAGCTTAGCTTTAAACTACTAGTATGAAATAATGAAAGTTCAAATACATACTTCAAAATATTACTATGCATTTGGATTCCCTCGATTAGTCCACTTGATAGTTTTTCTGCTACTAAATTGCTGTTTTCCGAATGATGCAGCCTTTCGACTTCTTCCCTCAGACTTTCAAAGTAATTCCTCAGTGTTATGAACTTATACTTGTACATGATGATGTAAACCATGGTGAAGGAATCCACAGAAACTATCATGGTGACCATCATGACGAGAAGCACTACAGTGCTGAACACTCTAACAGAATTGGCTAAAGTTGTATCGTCTCTGGATGACGGGTAATATGTCACTATCGTGACGAAGTGGGAACCTAAAACACAAAGGCAATTACATTTTGAAGCAATAAATAATGCTGGTGTAAGAAAATAAACACACAACCAGAATGCTGCTTCAAAAAAATTCAGCAAACCTATAATATGTTATTCTGTTCTTATATAAGTTTAACGGGTGTATCTGTGTATCTGTGTGTCTGTCTGTGTGATCATAGCTCCCAAACGGATGGACTGATTTTGATTTAGTTTATTTTTTTGTTTGAAAAATTAATTGATTGAGAGCTTAGCTATAATTTAAGCAAAACTGTTCAGCTGTTCGAAGATCTCTTTTCTAATTGTTGAAAAGATCTTTGATTTGGGGGTATTTTAAATTTGAATTTATGCTTGTTTCTAAGCGACTTCAAAAAAGGTGTAGATCTCAGTCGACGGGTTTTATGCATGTATTACGCAATATGATCAGATATTAAATATTCCCAACCCCTACGCCGGCAAACATCCAAATCAAAATTATTTTGGTTTTCGCATTTTAGTTGGTAGTACACTTCTACAGATAACACGTTATATGAAACTTATTATGTAATTGTATCTATGTTCTGTAATGAAATAATTAATTTTATTTAATTTTTTTATACAGCAAACATCAGTTAAGCTTTACTGCCTGTCTTTATGACCAGTTCTTGCTACCAAGTAACCTCTTGAATATTTCATTTTTAGATATAAAAGGATGAAACAGAGAACGAGGGAGAGAAAGAGAGAGAGAGTGCTTAACGTGTTACACTCTGAGTAACGTTCCTGAATTGTCCAATCTACAAAAACTCTAATAACGCAAATCTTGTTTCGTCGTCGTTGTAGACGTCGGAGAATATGGGTATTACTTAAATACAGGTAGATATGAATTAAATACATACGCTACAATAAATAATAGTTACTTACCCACATACATCTTCCGCAGACCTTCTATAATGAAAAATACGCAAGAACCGTAAACGATTCCAACATAGGCGACTACATTTATTTTCATGATCTTATATTTCTCAGCCATCAACGACTGTTCTTCGTAACTTTGACAAACTGTTATCATTTTATGATTTAAGGTTTTTATTAACGATTTATGTACTATAACTGAGAATATTTTGATCATAACTATGGTGTGACTGACGGCGAAACTCACACAATCGCTTTTCTCGTCCTCGGGAAAGTCTCCCATCACGGCTGCCATAATTTCAAGTATCGTCATAAAACTGTACATGAAATATAGAAGAGCGCCCCCTGCTTTATAAATTAAACGCCGATCATCACCTATTTCTTTTTCATCGTACCAAAAATTACCGTTGCCTATTAAAAATATTTTTTTGCAGTAGGCTTTTAGAATATCATAGTTTTTCATTTTGGATTCTTCTTGGAACTCGGTAAACTCAACTCAACTCGGTTGCCAACAAAGCAGAAGGATAGCAGAAGTATAGACACTTTACACATAAACCATTTTCTACAATACGAGTATTACCTATTAATACTTCTTTTATTTTCAATTAACCTTTTTTAAAGAAACTGTAAAGTTACTAATATTTTTTTATTAAAACTGTTTATCGTAAATGGCATAACACATAAATATACAAAACTATTAAAAGTTGGTACCAAATATTTAAAACCGCAGTGAGATTAATTAATAGATACGTGCGTTATTTAATTCCAAAGGCGACATGATTTATTGCACAAATCAATTAGGTACTTAAAATTCATTTTATAACATATAACATATAGGGGTATTGAAATTGTTTGACATAAAGTTTATTAATAGGATTTAAAAATGTTTTTCAAAGCATGTGTTAGACGAACAAGGTGTGTAGTTGGAGTAAGTGTAACTTATATAAGTTAAGTATACTTAACTCAAAAGTGGTAACCTCTACTAATAAAATTAACGCCTATAGTGTTGATAAATGGTTCTAATAGACTACATTTATTCGGATATATAGACTGGCCAAACAATTTAATACTGAATGTTTATATTAAATGCTGGCGTTTTCATCCCTTTTGAAACGCAAGGACATATATTAGTACCCCTTTAGTGCGCACGATTACAGAGTAACACGTTTCAGACCATGTCATTGCTTTCAAATAACGTGGTTTACACGACAATATTGTGTATATTCACCATAAGACTTATAATATTTATGAACCCTACCTGCTACCCAGGGTACCTAGGGGTTACCTAGTCCACCACGCTAGCCTAGTGCGGGTAGGCACCCTTCACAAACGGCAGAACGAAAGAAGAGAAAGAGAATATTTTTGAAAACTTATAAAAAGAATAGAATACGTTTATTTGCTTAAAATATAGGTACATCAATGATAGACAAATCTGTAATAAACAGTGCCAGACACATTTTGTCGTTTAACGACAGTCAATGTGTACATGGATTATTAAATTACAATTAAAGTTATCTGTCTGGGTTTCTTGTGTTTCTGGGAAACAAATTCTTAGCTGCTATACGACTCGGTTGTCATCGTTGCAGGAGAAATAATAACCAAAATTTGCCACCTCTATGAATAAAACTTCAACAATCTGTAGACCGTCTAAGTTCTCCAAGTAAATGCAGCTGATTACTTAGAAAAAGTTTTTCTAACAGCTCATAATAACACCAAGTTTCGAACTTAAAGAGCTCATAATAAATGTTTCATTAGATTGCGCGGAAAAATACACCACATTGAGTTAGTTTATAAAATAATGGTCTATCAACTGAAATTACTTTTACCTTCACAAAGAGAAAACTTTTATATGACCAATATTTTTCTTAGTAAAATGAGATTATTTCTTTTTGTTTTAGAGTCCAGAATAGATATAAAACAGCTACTGTAAAAAATGTTATTGTCTGTAAAAAAAGTGCTTTCTGTAAAAATATTCTTAGGACTGCAAATGTTTATTAGACTCTAAAGTTAGGGTAGCAAAATGTTTACCAATATCTGTAATCCACAGTCATGACGAGTTTTTAGTTTTCTTACTTTAATCGGCTAATCGGCTAAAATCGATAAAAACTCGCAAACTGCTCACTAAGCATTCCTATAAAACAGAAGAATTGTCTTTATCAGGACAGATCCACAACTTTTAATAAACACTTAACAACAATGAAAAACCCTTTTTTTATAAATCGGGATAGTTGCATTCTAAGGGAGCACAAAGATTTTGAACAAATCACAACTTTAAAAACCCCCATAGCTTGTTTAAAAATAGATAGTTGTATCAACAAACAATAAATGTATGGTATAACTGTTCTAAACCGTCGGCGTTTATGAGAAAAAAAAAACATCATCAAAGTTGTAGAAACAGTACCTAAGTTAGAACAATAGAAGTTTCTTTTATTTGCTTTAAATGATATTTATTTTTATTTTATTCTGTATGTATGCAACTATTCGTTTCCTTTTATACTTCTTGCAACAAAATAACATATTAAAACAGAAGATAAAAGTGGAATGAAGCGACAATTACTTTATTGTCACAAATACTCCGATTTTAAAAGTAAGCGTTGTACAAATTTGTCTTAGTTCGCAAAGCCCCTTGTGTCCGCTGGCTAGAGGCCAGCTCTCCAATGGACTTACGAAGATAACAATGTTCACTCTTATATACTTTAAATTAAACTGCCTCTCACTACTTCGTGCTGGGACTATCTATCACATGAATGAGTTCAGATTCATAAACAACATTCTTGATTCACTAAGGCATTAAAAAGCGCTGCACTTGGTGGATTTTAAAATGTTTAATTATAAATACAAATCTTTAACTAAGTAACTTTAAAAAAATCCCTACGGCACGAACTGTGCGGACATATACATATTTGAATTCGTGTAAATCCGTTAAACAACGGGATCAGCTGATGTAGAAAAGCCATAACTAATTAGAGTGTTTAAGTTTTTGAGCAAGGCACGGTAATATATTCCTTTCGAATCTACTTTAATACTGGGTGCTGATACCAGGAATGTATGACTATAAAGCGAATAAAAATATAGAATAGATAAAAAAAACATTTCTTAATTTTTTTTTTATTAATAAATTCAACAACTAATGTAGACATCTCGTCAACGCGTAAGAACCAAGTACCAAATATCTAATTCGTGTTCACCCGTCTAGATGAGTGCCTCAACTACATTCAATGCCAAGACATTAATGAGTATCTGATAAAGTGACTACTGATAAAAACATGACAATTACACAACACAAAACTGACATTCACAATACTCTGACATTAATAAATTATTTAGTTAAATGATAAAAATCTAAAAGTAAACATATTTAAAACAAATATTATGAATTTTAATAACTTTGAGAATATTGATCTTGACATTAATTACGATGGACATACATTATCGAATTCTAATTACGTGACATTTCTTGGATTATTAAATTCTAAATTCAATTGGAAAGAGCAAATTAAAAAAGAGAGCAACAAGATGTCCTTCGTTATGGACTATTAACATGGGGCAATAGCTCAGAGGTGTAGAAGGTTTTTAATGCTCAAAAAAGATGCATAAGATCAATATGTGATATTGCTTCAGACGTATCAAGTCGCCCTTATTTTAAAGAATTAAAAATACTCCCTTTTTGCCCGCCTTTAAATATTAGAGGTAGGGAAATATATCAAGCAACCCTCAGGTATAAGGAACCCAGACAGCCTCGTTCTGAACATGACACCAAGAAGTAGACGGATGCAGAATAACTCTAGCGCTATTGGGTCGTTCATTAACCACGTGCTGTTTTTTTCTTCTTAACCCCCCTGCTGATACGTGGTGAGGTTTTAGACTACACTAGCCAAAATCACGTGTTTTATAAGTTCTAAATGAATTTAAAATTTTTAATATAATCGCGGGTTCTACGAAAAAATAAATACACGTGATAACTCACAACACCCCCCCCCCCCCCCTCCTTGTGTTATTTCGTGACTTTTTCGAACTTGAATTTATAGACTCCAGTTGAGTCTAAAAAATTTAAGCTTTAATTCCCATCTGCAATATTGGCGAGAAATTTACAATTAAGGGTGTCCCTATATTACGAGGGATATTATATAGTCATACAGTATGCGCTTTTCACCACAAGTCAAAATCCGATTCAGAATATTTTTGTTGCTATTCAGTAAACTTTAAGAAATATTAATGATTCGTATATGTCCCTCAAAATCAAACATTTTGAGGGACATATACGAATCATTAAAGTTTTACCACAAATTTATGTTAATATAAAATAACCTTACCCTGTAAATTTTATTTGTCGGATATATGATTAAGTTTATGTTTATTACCTTCGAAAATTCAACAACACTGCTATACGAACGAAAATGTTAATTTTGCGAGCTCTGAATAGGCGGGGTAATTTATCTGGCTAACCGATCTGGTCCATCTGCAATTTCGTCAATCTATTGTAAACAGGTGCCAAAATTCAATTCAATCGGTAAATTTCACTCCAGCTTATTCAGAATTTTCTCACACTGTATGACAATGAAAATGTCCACAAGGGGGCAGGGCTTAAATAAACACTTTAATCATTGTGTTCTTCTTCTTCTTTTTTTCTTTCTTTCTTTCGTCATGCGTAACATTTACCCAAAGAGGAGAATTAAAAGATTTAACATATATATAATACTACAAATTTCATAGACGTAAATTATTTAGTTAAGATAATTCTACAAGAAGTTGGTCAAACATTTCTTCTGACTTGCAATTTCCGGCATTTTTAACGATTTTATTTACTTCGCTGGCTCATCGATTACTTGGCTTCCGATACCTTGGCAGTTCATTTTTGTCCTTTCCATTCTTTTGATCGTTTATTAACTTGAAAGCATCTTTTATTTGAAATTCTATTCATTGTCTTACACAAATAATTGAAGGAAATTACATTAATACATTTTACATTTCATACCTACTTTTTAATTGCAATTTTTAATCACTTTTTAATACCTAAGCCCTAACACTTTCAATTAGTTTTATTTCCATAGGTAAAGCAAACATATTCATAGTGTACGTAGCAGATTTTAAAAGTCCTTTTTGAAATTAGAACAACAAATACACATATTATAACCAATACAAATAAATAACCAAACAAATTGAAAGATTCCCACAACTGCCATAAATTCAATCAATAATAATAATTACAATATTTTTTTTTTATTATTTAATATCTGAAAACCTTCATAGTGATAAACTGTAGAAGAGAAAAATATAGTGGCAATACTAGTTGTAATAGCGCCATTGTATCGATGGCAATGCAGACCAAACTGCACAGCCACTTCCAGCCTTCGGCGTTGTCCCAGTTATTTATTACCCACCACTTTATTGCCTCACTGCGGATTTGGGAAATGGACACCCTCTGTGGCAACGGTTTCTGTCCAATCGGCCTTATATTTGGTTTGCAAAATACATTTGTAATATTCAATTACGAGTTCGGGTCGTTTGATATATGGGCTGTCTTCAGAATTTGTATCCGATGTTTGGATAACATAACGAATTCCATATGTGTATGTACTGCGTACATGGCTCGTATTTATATGCAGACACAAGACTCAACATTGATTTTAACATGAAGCAACTACGTAACGGTATGTACCTAATTAATTGCGAATTGTCGTAATTAATAACGAATGAATGTGCAATATTTAGAAATATTTTATAAATAACGACTAATAATCATTAATTAATAAAATCCAATAAAAAATGTAATTGAATGATATGTTTACCTAATCTTATTACTTTAAACGATCAGTTCTTGTATGTATGTATTTATTTATATTTCGGGTATCTCGAAAACGGCTTTAACGATTTTGATGAAATTTTGTATACAGATACAGTTTTGCATTTAAGTTCAACTGCATAGTTGTATTTCCTGAAAAAACGCAATTATACAAAAAAAAACAAAATTACTATCGATATTTAAAAACAAAAACGATTGTACAAAAAGCTTCCTGAGCGAAGCTCGGTCTCCCAGGTACTATGTAGAAAAAGTGAGACATTTGTCTCAGAAAAATAAAGTATATAATAAATGTAGTTTTGTAAATAGATGAGAAATTACAAGTTCGAGGGCGTGGACTTACCGGCATTAACCAGTACGAGTTACAGGTACGCAACCCTGAGCTTCTCAGGATATAGGTTAGGTTAGGTTTACACGGGCTGGTTTCCGCAACTCCACGACAAAGCGCGTATTTTGCGTTGGTGGAAATAGAAGCTATTCGAGCCACCCTAACTTCCCGAAGAATCCCAGTAACCCCTTAACGTTACCGACGATCTCGGAGAGTGACCCTGGCGAGCCAAGGTACTTAGCCCGGTATTCTGCAACCCCCTTACAGTCCAGAAGTACATGGGTTGCTGTTTCCTCTGCCTCCATGCAAGCTCTGCACAGTGGGCTGTCCGTAGCACCTATAGCAGAAAGGTGTTTTTTAAAAGAGCCACGCCCGGTGATAACTCCGGTTGCCACTCGCAGCTGACGCTTGTTCAGTAGGAGTAGCTTCCTCGACAGCCGGCTGTTTATGGCGGGAAGTGCCGCCCTCGACTGCCCGCAGTCTTTATGGCTTGCCCATATGAGATTGTGTTGGTCTCTAGTGCGCATCCTTACCAATTTCCGAATTTGCCCGAAGGGTAGAGGCACTATGAGTTCTGGGCCCATGCTGCACATCTCCGATGCCCTCCTTGCTAATTCGTCTTCTGCATCGTTGCCTCTAGAGCCGCTGTGACCCTTTATCCATTGGAGGGTTACTTTGTTGAGTTTCTCAGGATATAACTTAGACTCCGCAATCCATTCGTCTAAGCATTGCCTACCTTTGCCGTTCAATGTACTCCCCATTTCCCCATATTTAAGTCCCAAAGTAAATGTCCGGTTGGCGGCAATTGGCTTGCCTAGAGGGCATGTAATTGGGATATTATTATAGTTGGCAAAACGTGGGCGTTTAATGCGCCTCTGCGGGGCAGGCAGCTTTTTATTTTATTTATATTTATTTATTGCAAATAAAACGTTATAAGCTTACAGTATACACCAAATCACTTAAACAGGATGTTACAGAAAGGTCTAGTCATATTTTAGTGTCGTATAGTAGACACCATGTATAACGTAAAGCGCTAACAAACTTATTAAAATTCTTTATTTTCAATACAGAAATTTTATTTAAAAAAAAAAATTACCTTCAAGATTTACCGATAAAGCTAATATTTCGTATGAGAGAGTGCTGATATGAATGAAACTGTAGGAAGGTATTTAATACCAAGGATGTTGATGGAATTTCCAGATTTTTCTGAAGTCTGGATAAAAAACATTGAAATTAATATGAATATTCATAATGTGTTGTTTAGAAATGTGCACCTACAAAAAGCATTTTCAGAAGAAACAAAAACATAATTTTTTTTTTTTCCAAAATACATTTTTTTTCAGGCTAAATCATCTATTTGTCGGCTACACATAACGCTCGTATCATTTGACCACACCTTTCTGTAATAGCCTGTATATTAGTTGACGTTATACAATAAAATAACAGAAAATAATATAATCAATAAAGTCAGTACTTAAATTGAACCTAATAAAACATCACAATTATTTCGGCAGGGCATTCAGATATTATATCATTGCATTAAAAAAACTTATTTTTTTTATTTTCTTGCCAAACTTGATGGTGGATAGGTAAGTAGGTGTTGCCTACGCCCAACACCGCGCTCATATCGGTCAGGGACGTAAAATTGCACGCTCTCACTTACTGCTGGGTTATCTACCTTACCATTCGGCAATAGTTAAATTATTAACCATTTTTTTTTTTTATTAAAAAAGACAACTTCCGCATTAGGAATATTCCTGTGTCGCGGGGGGCTTCACAAACATTCAAACAACGGACACAGGGACACCCCGACTCGGGACAACTATTTGTGGATCACACAAATTTTTGTCCCGTGTGGGATTTGAACCCACAACACTCGGTGCGGCGTAGTGGCGAGGTGACCACTTAAACCATTGCGCCATCAGTGCAATTGCCAAAATAATGCATGAGCATTATTTACATGTAATCCCATCTAAACTGAAAAGTGTCTAGGCCAACCATACCTGGCACAGACAAGAATAAAAAAATTGATAATATCTATATGTCTGTTTATATACATAACGAGCCCATTTACATTGGATTTTTTCAACCATAAGTGTATTTAGTTTCTCACAAGGATTTTTTACATTATAATTTATTTTCTTATTTTATGTCTCATATTGCCATCGGTCCTTGATAGGTGTGCCAATTTTCAAGTTAATCGGATGACTTGAAGTGGTTAGAACTACTTTGAAAAACGCACATATAAAGCGTACTAAGCTTATATGAGTGTGTAAAATGAGAAAACCCGGGCAACTGTTGACGCCAATGCGCACATATACACACAATATAATTGTAAGTTTAATATTGAAATTTCCCGGTATAATAAAGTGATTTGATTTCGTTTGTGATAATTAAGCATAGAAAGCATTCCGCTGCGTATATACAAATGCTCACTGCGTCTTCTGAAAGGAGCATTAACCCAGTGACCTGAAAACCCACAACAAATTCCAAGTAAGTATTTTGTCCTTCTTGCCCTTGCGTTTTATAAACCACCATCACACGCCACTTCTAATATCATTCTCATAAAAATAAATAGCCAGGTCACACACTACTTACTGCAAGTACAACCACGAAATCCATAGAATTATTTAAAGTTTAAACACGTAAGTACCTAAATATCTAAATCAACCTGTTTTTCTATTACAAGAGATACTACTTAACGATGATACTAATTTTCAAACTTTCGCGTTCCATGATATAACACTAAAATCTATATATATATATATAGGTATATAAATGTTGGGTCACGTTGCATGTTCGCGATGAACTCTTAAGCTAAGCTAATGAACCGATTTTAATGAAATTTTGCACAATGTAAGTAATGTGCAGTTTGGTCCAACTTGCGAGATAGAAGACTTTTTAGCCACAGCAACACGTGGCCGGGTAGCCAGTTATATATTCGGATGGGAATTGATTTCAATCAATTATATACCTGACGATATTATACCAAAAGTCTGATCTAAAACATTTAGAAAATAGTTAATGACTGGGAGTATATTGTATTGGGTCTAAGGAAAAAATATTTGAAAGTAAATTGTTATCGCGTGCTAAGAAAAATAATATAATCGCTTTACCCTTTCAATATCCTTTGAAAGGGCTTTTGGTTTTTATAAAAATCTAAAAGAAAAGATAAAAGTTACTAACTTCGTAATCTCTTCTAATGTACCTACATACCAAAATAAGTAAAAATGACAAAATTGGTATCATATGTATACTGAAAGTCTTGAATATGTCGAGACAAATAGATTCAGCCTGTTTTTATTGTCACTGTTCTGCTCCAATTAGTTATTTTAGTAAAAAATGTCATGTCAAAATAAACTTAACCAAACTAACTTAGTATACTACTAGCTTAAGTATACTAAGTTTATGGTCTGGACAGCCAGTAGTTAAATTTCATAATTCTGTACCAATTTTCATCATTCACCTGGCCACTACTCCACAGCAAAAACAAAGCTTTACAGAAATAAAGCTATTTAGGTTTGTTTTCCTAGAAGTCCACCGAGCTTCTAATATAAACTTTCAAAACTCCTTAGCATCCTCCGTTTCGTATGTGTATATTTTGCAAGCACCTATCTATTTTATAAGTTGCTCAACTTTCCTAACAAAAACATAGTAAAATTGCAAAATACTCGCTAATATAAGGGATTACACGGTTTTGTGTAGAATAAGTTATTAATTAACATCATTTGGACCATATTATAAAAGTTTGACTCAGCGGGAACGGATGCTTGTATTAAAAAACTTTTTCTCCATTTAAAACAAGCAACAACGTTGAATTATTCATGATTTGGCTCGTAGGTATGTGAGTGGCCTAATTTGAAGAATAAAAATATATTTGACAGCGCTGGAGGCTGGCAATTTTAAAACTGCATTAATACTTGTACTCCTATATATTTTATCAGTTTAGTTACCTAGTTGTTTTTACATTTAAACTTGATGCTTTTTGTACATAAAGATAAACCTGCATGTATTAACTAAGTCTATTGTCGATTATTATTATACCAGACTTAAAACCAGCGCTGGTTAGAGTCGATGATGCCCTTGACAATATCATCAGACCATAGTTTATCTGGCCTTCCTATCCTTCTTTTGCTATTTGGACCTGTCCATTTGGTATTTTTAAGGTCCACCTACACCTTATACCATTCTTTGTACCTTGCTAAATGGCCTGCCCACTGCCATTTTAGTGTAGTCAGTGCTTGTTCTTAGCCATCGGTTAATTATGTTTTTGATCTGATCTCGTCTCTTCTTATTTTGTCTTTTCTCTTTAAGTTCAAAATGCGTCTTTCTATCCCTCTCTGGCATGTGGTGATTTTGTTTTTTATTATGTTTATTATTGTCTTTTTAGTGATAAGTTAAACTTCCCTTTTAAAATTTCCTTTAATGACCAACATTTTTTCCATGTAATATTTATTCTTTTGTCGACATCTTTTTATTGCTATTTTTTCTAAATGATACTATTGCTACAATTAGTTCTTCCTTAGTATATGTCTATGTAAACATATAGTACAAACGCCTACACTATTAATCCATAAAAAGACACATTTTCCAAACAGAATTGGTTTCGCCGACGACAGTCAATGCAATAGCGTTACTGTTTTTTCTACGGTTGTCCAAACAATTATTCTTATTATTATTATTTAAAGCTATAATTATTATAAAAAACTAGTTCACACACACCATGGTTACGGCCTTATTCTCTTGTATACTTCTTCTTCTTTTATTCCAAACAGTTTTAAAGTAAGTAACAATTTTATCACTCTAAAGTTAACTATTTTAGCATTTGAGAATAATGTCAGTATTTTGTTGTTGAATTTGTCATTCAAATAAAGGGTCCAGTGTAACATTACCCGTTACCCAAAGGGTAATTAAGACATCGCTATTTGATGTTATTAAGTGCCTCCGAGCGTGAGGTAACCTTTATGTTAATAAATAAACTCTCATTTTGTCTTTCAAGCTTCATTTCTGAGTTTAAAGGCCAATTGAGTTGAAATAAACATATACATCCATGTATATTTAACTAATAATAATAATAACACGGCGGTCTGATCACAAGGCAGAGCCTTTACTATGATAACCAGACTGCTGATAATAATGTTTAGAGGTTCTATACCGCTTGCGAGCTTAGGGTCGTCAAAAATCGTTATGGCTCTACTTTATACCAAGTCATAGTGCTCTAGTTGATGTGCGGGTGCGGCCGCCCAGATCAAATAACAGTACCCGGGCTAGACATAGGACATATAATAGAACCAGGCTTTGCTTATGTATAGAATTTGTATGTCTACTCAACCATCGTTCTTTCCATCTTACTTCACCATTCTTATATATATTACATAAGTAGTAATAGAATGCTAAAGTAAAAGTAAAGGAGCTCTTATTCAAAGAATTGACAGACTCAACTCGTCCATAGTTCATCACTTAACGTCGTTATATGCATTTATAAGTGGATATGTATGTATTATACATCTATGTATGTGTGTGTTTGTGCATGTAAGTATGTATGTATGTGTATGTTACGAATGTTCGTGTATTATGTGGTCAAATTTGTAACATATTTTTAAGTGCCCCTCCTTTTCTTTTCTATGCATCATCACCCAAAGGCATTAATTCCGCATATGTACTAAATGTGTAAAAAGTTGAAATAAATAAGCTTTGTCTAGCTATACGACCTTTTCATTGATATTCTAGTTTGCTTAGAAGTGTTGTCGCCACATCAAAAACTCTTATTTATTTTATTATAAATAGGGACAAAATATAATAGATGATAACACAGTTCACTATTTAATAAAAATAAGTTAATAGATATTATTTTGACTGGTTATACTGGTAACGCAATACTATTGGTCGATGGATAAATATTAACAAATTGTGGGATTATAAAGGGTAGGAATATGTTTAGAACGAGGGACTTGAGTGCGAACAGAGGTACGAACAACTTGGCAGTTACTGTTAGTTAGTGATTTTCATAGTTTATATCAGTGGTTTCGAGACTATTTCTAACAGAAGAGACTGCTTTAAGCGATAAGGTACCCCTTTTTTCATTTTTGATTTATCTCTATGATCGATGGTATACAACGAAAGTATTAGGATCTAGTAATACCTACCTATTAGATTTTGAATTTTTATCTAAAACTATTTTATTCGATGGACTCCATACAAAGTATATATATATATATATATATATATATATATATATTATGTATGTGTAAAATATATGTAGTATCTAACTTTAAGAAAATACAGTTCTGTAGAAATATAATGAAAAATCATCTGCTACAGTCTTAATGTTTAAGATCTTTGCTCCTCTACATGAGAAATATTACAATGTTAAGATATACCGATATGGTAATCATGTCATAATAAAAGACAAATGCTCATAATCCTGATAAACTATGTACTCGGGTAACAGCTAAATTGGATTACAAATTTCGACCAAAGTTAGGTGAGATATTATGCAAATTGGCAGTCTTACCGTCTACAAACATGACATTACTGAACCTAAAGGCAATGTTTGCTGAGGCGGTTAAGGAACTTAAAAAGGTAAACACTCCTTTGTCTACATTGTACGGGATTAATTAGTACTTATGCGGTCTTCACACTCGCCCCTTTACACACAAACAGTGTTACCTATAAAGTTATTATTTACCTTTCATTATTGTTTCTTTGATTTTCATTCTCCGGGTTCTACGAGTATATCATTCGTGATCCCATTTTAAGTTTTGATAGAAAATTTCTCTTCCCCTCTCGACTTTTATCCTTCAATTAATTTAGATACCGGTTAAGACTATTATGCTAACAATTTAGTAGTTAAAGTTATATCTATACGATGCGGAAATTGACCCACCTATAAAGTTTACTTCGCATAGTCACAACTCAGTATAGCTATTCGGATTTGCAAAGCGACTTACGGTGCTATAAATGCGTCCAATATTATTACTAGTAGTTTAAGTACTCCTTATAGAACATTGCAATGAGTCAAAACCTGATCAAGGTTAGGTATTGACTAATTGCAGGCTGTGGTCGCCTGCTGAAGGCAACCAAGGTCTGCAGGGGTTCCCGGAGGACTCCTTCCTAGGGTATACCCGGGTCCTCCTGCGATAGACCTCCTTGTGACGGAACACCGTGTGGTTTTAGTCGGTTCGATTCCGACATACCATCTTACCGTTAGCTCCGGTGAGGTGATGACCCGTAGGGGTTTCCACACGATAAAAAAAAAAAAAAAAAGGCTTCTTCGTTGATCCTCCAATTGAAATCAGGTCTAGTAAAATTTACAGAGAACTGAATTGACTTCTGGGTTTCCTTTGACAGTTTTTGTTTAGAACTCATCTGTTGTATTTTATAATGGGCATACAACATTGTATGTAAACTGTATGCGTGTAATGTGGGACATATTACATGCATACAGTTGTACACATCACATGCATACAGCATGTATTAAGCCTAATGAGAATTAATACAGCATACTGTTAAGAAACAGCATACTGTTAAGAAACAGCACACAGTTTAATTACAATATCAAAGTCCAATATCTTTATTCCATAGAAATCCTTAAAAATAGCTTAAAATCGATTTTGTTTTTAACTAAAAATTATAGATCAACGCAATGTCACCGCAACAAAAGGTTACTTAGTCAAAAATAAAATACGATCACATTATCAATAATTTTAATAGAAGAAGTAAATGGCTGCATTTTTTTTCCACAAAAAACTTTTATAATAATATATAAGGATTAGAGACGAAATATTACGTTCATAATCACTTTGCACTAGTATAATATCCTTAGGCTGTTTAACTAATAGTTGGTGCATTTATCTTACAAGCTGGTTTCTCAAATAGCCATAGATTGTAAAAGCTCCAGAGGAGATTTAGATTAATCTGTTAAATATTTTTTTTTATCGTTAGGTATTAGTATATTTCTAAGGATCTTTCAAAATAAAATTCCAAATGCAACACTACTGCAATAATTATTATTGAAATGATTTTGAATTTTGAATTTTATTCTTTGGCACGTATGGGCCGGCTCGACCAGAGTGATACCACGGCCTCACAGAAAACCGGTAGTGAAGCAATGATTGCATTGCTTTTTACCGAGTAAGTGAGGTTACAGGAAGCCCTAACCCTTCCCTCCCCCTCTCCTACCCCTCTTCCACCTTTCCCCTACTCCTACCATAAAGGCCGGCAACGCACTTGTAACTCTTGAATCGCAGGTGCCCATGGGTGGTGGAAGTCATTTACCATCAGGTGAACCGTCTGCCCGTTTGCCCCCTATAACATAAAAAAAAATTAATAACACAAAGTAATGTGTTATAAATTAAACAATAATATAAATTCTTCAATGTTTTTGCACCACTCTTACTAAATTAACTTTAAAAAAATATATACTTCAACATTTAGGATGAAAGGTCACTATCTATATCTGAAAGTAATTAGATGCTATCTACATAATGTCTTTCTCTAATCATCGTCATTTTAACCGCTTAATTATAAAATAAATAATTTTCTGAATATTCTGGTTAGACAGACAAACAGAATTTTATTCGTTCTACAATATGTAAGATTTACAATCAAACTTAAGATTAGTTTAATGAAAGCTTTAATAGGCAATCTTCTTGCTAAAGCAATCTCTAGCAGACAACCTTTAAACCTCTATTAAGATATATTTTGATAAAATATCCATTCAATATTGAGCATGATGAAAATGTAGGGACATTGCCATTATAATTACTTTTCAGTTTTAATTCCTACGTTTGGCCGTTGTTGGTGCACGAGCGATTGCTGGTTGGTTCACAGCGGGCGGTAACTTATGGCACCCATTTAGCATATGTCTAAAACCCATTAATATCCAGCAGGAATAAACGAATGGCTTCAGCAACGTCAAAAGCTTGGGAGAACTCACCAGCCAGAAGCACACGAACCCGGTTCATCGGAGCTCGTTTGCCAGGTCTAGACAAGAGTCTCACACAGCACAAACAGGGAATAACAATACACATCAAATGTGCACGGTTTTCACTAAAGAGATCAGTCTATTTCAACTGATTTTTAATATTATACACGAGCGACGTTAACGCGCACGGTGGCCATTACAAAGAAATTTTATTGTGTATCAGCGCACTAGATGGCGCGGATTAGACTTCGCTTCATGTGCATCAAGAAAACGGAAGTGGGGATTTAGGAAATGATATTTGAATAGGAAATTAATAAAGGCTGTTCCCAAGCCGCAACATCTCCTCCCATTTAAAATTACCTATTGATTTCACAAGACAACACTGTCCGACAACCTCTAGGAACCTCGTTTCTCAGACAGTTATAATGAGCCCATCTACTTCACTGGGATCAGCAGATAGTTGACACGAGTATCTATAATAGAGAATTGCCTCGACTTTCGTTAAAACCGTGGTTAGTTTGTCAACAGTTAAAACTTCAGAACTCATGACTCTTATGAGATGGTATTTGGTGGACTTAACTTAAGACTAAGAATACCCTTAAGACTTAATACCATTCTCGAAAATGCCACCAAAGTGGGGCGTGGAAGGATTTAATTTCCAACTACATAGGCGGACTTATTGCCATAGCCATTAGTTGATGTTTAACACAAGGTGATGTTTAATTTATAATATTACAGTTTCTTGGATTTCGGTACGCATTTTTCAATATGATTCCAATAAATTGTGTTTCTTATATAAGGGGGTGGCATTTACCTCCTAATTTGTGCATTTTTTTAGAAATTACGTGTTCCCCTCGACATATAATCCCGGGTCCTTTAAGCGGGGCGTGAAAGAACATCTCTCGAGGCCGTCAAGCTGAGGGCCACCATTTTAGTATCATCCGTATCTATAATGGTGATTTTCAGTCTTTGGACCTCACTCTAGCTTTCCATCAGGCGGTTTGAGGTCATTCTGACGTGTCATAATAATTTTTTTTTTAATATAGTTCCCATCACCATACTTAATGAACGTGTTGTTGTAAATACATTCCAAATCAACTATTGGAATGGCTTTCCTAAATGCTTAATTTCCTTGTCGTTCCTTAAAAGAAGCAAGAGTACGGTATTTTATATAATAAAAATTGTTCGAATTTTCGTTAGACTCACAGTGAAATTCCGTACGACATGACTCTCATAATACCTCAAATAAAATAGCCTTCAATGCTTCAATATACGGAAGCTGTCTTACATTATAAACTACATCGGCCCGGATCTGAGATTCCCTACTAGACAATGTGCTTTCGGTCACTTACTATCTAAAGTTATTTCCTATAATACAGTTAGACGAATAGGCGGAATTTATTTGTAAACACATGAATGTAGTTGTTAATACTAAAAGATGTTACTGACAAATAACACATACATATTTTCTAACGCCACTTCCGCGGAAAAATGCTACAGGAACAACAAAGATATAATGCAAAATCGAGGTGGTATAGTCCCACTTGTAGTCCTAAGTACTATTTATTAAAACAATTTTGCCAAAACATGGTAGCATGGTTCTGAACGCTGACGTTCACTTATTTTGCAAACACGGTATCATAAAGAGTATCACCCACTTTGAAAATCTAAATATACTTATTGAGTGGTCTTATATACATATACATACATATAATACACATAATTATAACGCCAATAGAATGCAGTTATGGTCTGTCGATTCTTTATTTTCTTTTTGACAGCTGCTTGAGAACGCACCTGAGCCAGAGTTTGTTGAATTAAACTTTAAAACGCGCTGTTAGAAAAATATGCAGTTCGTAGACATTGTGATTCGTGTAGTATTTCTTTTTAAATAAAAGATTTTTGTTATACGCATAAAAACGAGTTACGTTCTATAGTGTGATATGGACATATGTTTCTACTGTATATTAAAAAATCGATATTAACTATTTCTAAATCGGTATAAAAATCTTTTCGTCTATAGTTAGGAATAGTAATATTAAATTATATTTGCAATATATAACTTCAAAATGGTTGAAATTGAAGCTTAAACCTAGAGCAATGAACAAAATAAAAGATGATACACACTAGATTCGTCACTAGAGTCTTTTGTAATATTAATAGTCAATTCTTATATATATATTAAATATATATATATAAAAAATGTGTGTCACGTTGTTTGTTCCGATGAACTCCTAAACTAATGAACCGATTTGCACGATTTGATTTGTGTGCAGTTTGGTCCAACTTGAGAGATAGAATAGATTTTTTTATGGCGTTTACGTACGTTTTTGTCTTTTCTAATATTTGTTAATCACTAATTGACTACTTAACGAACTGTCAAAATGAAAATAAATAAATGGACAGAGTCTAATCACCATTTTATATTTTCAGTAAACTTTTATAATACCCTATAATAGCAATGGCGTAAAATTGGCTATTACCCTTAATTTTATTTTATATCCCCATATGTATATTACAATCCAAAAAAAGTATTTTATTTGAGTAGTAAATACATTTCCAGATAACAAACCGAAAACGTATTTCGATAGCCTTTCATCGGAAAACCACACTGCTGTCAAATATATTGAACAAGCTGAATATTAAAAGTTCTTAAAATATATTTACAACAAAAATACATGCTTTTCATTTCAAAATATGAAATATTGTTCTCTCTTCGAATAACAAGTTATAAATAGAAATCCAACACAGACTACTAACTGTGGAAGAGCCACGCTTCAGCGCGTATGGGCCGGCTCGACCGGAGTGATATCACGGACTCACAGAAAACCGGCAGTAAAGCAATGCTTGCATTGCATTTCGCCGAGTGAGTGATGTCACCAGAGACCCTAACCCTCTCCCCTCTTCTCCCCCCACCCACGCACTCCCTCTTCCGACCCTTCCCCTACTCCTACCTTAAAGTCAGGCAACGCACTTGTGACTGTTGAGTTGACCTGCAACTACCGCTGCCCACAGGCATCTGCCCATTGGCGGTGGTAGTCACTTACCATCAGGTGATCCGTCTGCTCGTTTGTAAAAAAGTCTTTTTTTTTTGTGTTTGTTATTGTCATGAGATAGTTCTTAGGAAAGAAATATTAAGAAAATTGAGCAGAAAATTAGAAAATTTAAGAAAACTTAACGAGTTTCTTATGTAACCCTCGCGCTTTTGACATAACTGTCAGTCGTTTGGCAGCTGGCGCGATTGTTCAATATTCATAGGACAATATTAAGACAGGACAACGTTTGTCGGGTCAGCTAGTACATTTGTAATTTTTTATACAACATATTTAGTCTTTTTCAGCTAAATTTGCAATCGAATCGATACTTTTAAAAATATTTATAATACTTTTATATAAATATTTTTATCTGCTACTGCTAAACAAAGGTTTGTGCTTATAAATATTCGCATGTAGGAGCAGGCTTTGCCGCTTCGTGTTAGTTGGTATTAGTAACGCGCCTCCCTCGGCAGAAGTCTGATGTCGGAAACAACACGGGGTTTTAGTTGATTCTTCTCTGATATTTTAACATCGTCGTCCTTTCAAGCGCTTGGAAAAAATGGTTTCATTATAACTAATTCTGAAAACACTTCTGTTCTAACATCCCTTTCCCTCGAGAAACCTCTTCTTACAGACATAGTCGTGATATAGCGACTGGTCGTTCACTTAGTGCACTAGGGGCCACATAATCTAAGTAATTAGTAAGGATCAGACTTTTGACTGTAAGCACTCCAAGTCAGCTGACTGCCTTTAAGTATTTTTTATTATCATAGGTAACAAAGTGGAGAAAATATGTATGATGTCATGATTTAAATCAGTTGTACTGAATAATAATCTTGAGTATTAAGTTATGAAAGGAAACTCCTTATAAAAATCAGAAAGCAATTTTCTTAAAACTGGCGATGTATGTTATGTCTTTTGCAGTATGTGAAGCATATGCTAATGAAGCAGTATGAGTCTAATAACTTTTAAATTTACATTCTAATACAGCAGGGGGTGAACGTGAAAGTTATTAAATGACTAAAAAGATCACCTTGTCTATACTTAATTACTCTCTACATCTATACTATTTAATAAATTCTCTTACACTGGAGTATATTAATTTTAAATTATTTACCGTTAGCACAAAATATAGGGCTTAAGGTTCACATTCATTATTCTCACTAAAAGAATTTCAATTATCTTGAGCAGCCTTGAACGGATATTGTTTTATTATGAATGATTTACTTTCTTTACGCTTACTTAATGAAAAAATCCGCTTGTCCTATTAAACCGATTAACTTTAGGGGTCTACAAGGCAACAGATTTTTAAAACTCTTAACTTTTTGAAAATCAAATTTTAATGTAAAGTTGTTAGGGGCGCATGGTAATAAAAAAAGTTTTTTTCGCCAAGAGGCCGAGGTCCAGCGCTACTCAAACCCATAGCCATATACGTTATTTCACTAAAGGTGTACAGGATATAAGTAGCTAAAGAACGTGACTTAACGACAACTTGTAATTAAATAGCACTTGAGTATTTGAGAAAAGAGGGTGGGAAACTACGTCACTATTAAACAAGTGTATTATGAATTCTTGCAACAATAACGATGCAAGAATTCATATAAATAGTATAATGATTTCACCAAAGGTGAATTGTAGCTATGGAACGTGACTTAACGACATCTTATAATTAAAAAGTGTTTGAGTAGTTCGGAAAAAGTGAGGGAAATAGGTCACTATTAAATAAACTTATTATGGATTCTTGCAACAATAAAGCTTAGGTAATGTAGCTTAGGAAAGCTATTTTTTTAAGAAAGTTTACTTGGATATTTTGGTTTTTGGACTGTCACTTATGTAGCAAACAATTACGCTACAGTATTTTAGAAGGGAAATAGCAAAATTAAAAATATCTCTTGCGCGTTATCGCAAAGTTACAAACACTTAGGTTTATATATAGTCTTTTGTTTGGTCGATATTTGTGAATGAATCCAGGCCCCCTTAATAAATAAGTTAATAATGCAATATTATCAAAAGATGAAGATGTGTAATTGGTATGTAATAGTTATGAATTTTGTAATGTATAAGTATGTTTATCAGCAGTCTATTTACCAAAGTACAGGCTCTTCCTAGTTTGGGATCAGACGGCCGTGTGGGGGGTTGTCTCAAGCTATAATTATTATTCCTTCAGAAGGCTTTTATAAGGTTTTTTTTATAAGAAAACTTGTAACGATCAGGATATTTTTTTTTTTATAGTATAGGGGGCAAACGAGAAGACAATGGTACCTGGATGGTCCTGATGGTAAATGACTACCGCCGCCCATAGCCACCTGCAATTCGAGAATCACAAGTGCGTTCCCCGTCTTTAAGGTGGTAGTAGGGGAAGGGGAGAAGAGGGGGGGAGGGAAGGGTTAGGGCCTCCGGTAACCTCACCCACTCGCCAAAAACCTCAATACCTCCGGTAACCTCACTCACGGCCGGCTTTCTATGAGGCCGTGGTATGACTCCGGTCGAGCCAGCTTACACGTGCCGAAGCATGACTCTCCCACGAATAAAACATTTTTAATATCAACAGATCAGAATTTACTAATTATTACTAATCTTTCTATCCATCTATCTGCCTCAAAATACTGGTATTTATTTTATAGGTATATTGAATAGAAGTCTTCCTTAACTAAAGCTGAAATTGTAATATAAAATAAAATATTTAACTGTACTTAGTATGTGTACACTATGTGTATAACAGGATACCTTTGTTAAGTTATTTAAGGTAGGCGGATTCAAAACAGGATATTACGAAGCATGAAATTAGCCAAAGGCCTACCTACCCCTCACCGATAAGGACCGCACTCCTAAATTCCTACGATCACGCACCGTAGGAAGGATAACCCTAACTTTAGAATGCTTATTTGCTTTACCATATAACTACTTAAAACAATTTAGCAAATATGTGTAGTACATATTTACAGTTATATTTAAAACAAAATTGTTGCTGTTGAAAAAAACGTAAATACACCAACCAGTGCATAGGGTTTATCGTTTAAGTGCGTGCATTCATATTACATTTCTGTTATATATGTGTATCCAATCTGTCTGTCTGTTTGCGAAAAACTAAACTACCCAACGGATTTTCATACGGTTTTAACCAATAGAAGGAATGATTCATGAGAAAGGTTTAGGTGTATAATTCATTAACGTTAAACGAAATATGACGATGATTCCTGAAGATTATGTAAAAAATCAATATATGCTTCGCTACCCGTGCGAAGCCGGGCGGGCTGCTTTTCGGAATAAATCCCTTTCGGAAAAAGAATTACAAAGAATTTTGTTTATATTATATGACCTTCAAGAAAAGAGCGTACTCCTATCTCAAAGGCCGGCAACGCACTTGTGACTCTTGAGTTGCAGGTGTCCATGGGCGACGGTAGTCACTTACCATCAGGTGACCCGTCTGCTTGTTTGCCCCCATTATATAAAAAAAAATACCGAACATACTTAAACAAAACATCGAAATTAAAAACCTCCTCCTTTTTAAAGTCGGTTAAAAACTATGAAGTAAGTTATATACAAAACTATTGTTTCGTACTTTATTACCTTTCTCATATTTTGGTACTAAATATAGTACCAAAATATGAGAAAGGTTTCGAAAGAAAAGAAGCACTATTTTATTCATAAAATGAGCAGACCGCTGGAACCACGTTGTTGTTATATCATTCAGGGCTTGTCAGTTTTGACGAATCTGAGCCAACTAGTAACATTAACCTTTATGCTAAGTGATGTTAAACGGGTTAAAAAGGTAATAAAGTACGATGCACGATACTTATAGCTTTAAAAACTATTTGATTTAATGCTATCTCACAATAGAAAAAGAAACGGACCTCCATTTGTCCCAACTTTTTTCAATCTAATATCAACATGTGTATACTACTATATATGTCAGTCCTAAAACAAGACATCTTTTAGTTAGTATAGTTTGGTATTAAAACAATTTTCTAACAAGTCAATTACTGTTTAAAAAACTTAAGTGTTCTTAAAAGGCACCATTTCCAAGAACTAATATATTGACAATCTCTTTGCCAGTGAATCAAATATAAAAGTAAATCATTTAAACAGTACTTTACTAAACGAATTGGACTATACGAACTTTTAGTGGCCTTTATAAATTAATGAATAAAATTTCTGTTCGGTCGCATTTGTTTTTTTTTTGAATTAAGTAAGACGCCTACAGAATGCATGAATTTCAAAGGAATGGCAAGGATTTTTTTCTCAAGATCTTTTTGGCATTACACACCTTATAAATGAATCTGTATATAAATATTAGATTTAGTCAGTTTGACGGTTTATACTCTCAATAGTTGCAAACGAATAATAACGTTCAGGGAAAATACCTAAAATTAAATTAAATTAGGCAGTTATAGGACTGCCGACAGAATTACCACATTAGTATGACCGTGACGCGAACCCATAACTCAAATATTAGCATGATAGACCACTAACTACACACTCTAACCTCACAATGTAAACCAAATAAATCTTAAAATAATTATCATTACGTACCAATAATAACTATTAAATTATGACCACAACTTATGACATATTATGACACAATTATTACGTAATAATTGAATATACTAAACACAGCGACACAATAGTGAAGAGCAGCTGACTGTATCTTTCTCGCTCGGGTACACTCGGCGGTCCCAAATTCACCCTATCGGCCTTTCACCACAGAGCGTGACGGTTCAGCCTAACTTACTACATACCTACGAAAAAATATGTCTGCGGTGCGCCAAAAGAAGTTTTCACTTCAAAAATAAAATGGTTCCTAACCGTTTTGTAATAGCATTATTTTTATTATACTCACTTTTCACTACCTTATACAAATAAATGACATTGGAGTAAATGTTTGTAATATCATAATAAAAGCTTTTTACTAAATGCATCTGAAAGTTTAATTTATATATATATATAAGTACCGTGTACCTATTCATAAAAAAATTTTTTTTTTCTTTCTTTCTGACAGGTTGTTCAATGGCAGATATCTGATGTTATAAGTAGTAAAGTAGTAAATTATGCTTTCATTAAAAAAAAAAATAATTAGCGTTCCGCGCAAATAAAAAACGTAAATATGTACTTGAGAAGGAAGCCGCTAGATGTTATCTTCTAATTCTTGGTACGGGTCTTAGTATGAAAAGTACCTTTATGCTGTAGCAGGTCGCGATTAATCAGCGCTACTAAAGTACCTAGTAATTTATTTTATCTCATTAAGTTTTTCCCCAGATATAGAAAGAGGCTTGGTTACATAGAATTGATAGTGGTGTTGCAACTGTCTATCAAAGCTTTTAACTGCTTACAATCATACTGGTCATCTGTGAGTTTGCCAAATTAGTTGTACAAAAAGAAATAAAAACAGCAGTCATTTAACGTCCTTGAAACTAAAGTTCTTTGCGCCTTCTGCAGGTCTCTACTCTATAAATGGGTTCATTCATCTCTAGAGTATCTGATATAAACGTCGAAACCGTCTCGCTTATCATCTTACGAGTAATGCATGACATTTGTCTTAGTCTGCGACTTATCTTTTAACTTTATACCATACTCTTCTCGTGCTATCAACTTAATAACGGTTGTATTAAGTTAATATGTAGTTTATGTTCATATTTGTATTTGTTTCTTTTATGAAATTAACAATGTTAAGATATCAACGTGCAAATTGTTGAGTGAGAATGTGAAATGTGAAATTTTACATTCTGCCAACGAAACGAAACTACTCTGAATACGAGCGTTTAGCTCACTTCGAGAAACTTAAATAATATTTTATATTCATGTATTTGGTGACGTTTATTTTTTTATACAATTCAGATGGCAGAGCAGCACTAGGCCCATTTGTTGTTAAGCAGTCCAAGCCATGTATCCCTGGTACATCGTTAGCGACCGCCCAACCCTCCCATGGAGTTCTTATGGCTTTACTCACTTTTAAAAAGGGGACGCAATAGGCTAGTAGTTTCATGTAACGAGTGCAGTTGACAGATATTATAGTTATTTATAAGATATAGAAGCGGCGGTAGCGTAATGGCTAAGGCGTCGGACTTGCGGTCAAGTGGTTACGAGTTCGAACCCCACCCAGTGCTCCACCGACAAACCCACTCCTAATACAAGAATTTAGCTTTGCTGGAGGTGTTAACAAGAATACTAGTAAAAAAAAGATATGTAACTCAGGACTTAATTGCCATAATATTTATAAGGTACAATACCTATTTTGCTTACCCGACACTTGGATCGGTACAATTTTTTTCCTTTCGAGGAACGGAACTCTCAAATATAAACAACATCTCAATGCCAAAATAGGTATGCCAAAGTATATTAGGAAAAAAAAAAACATTATGCGAAAAGAAGGTGTAGGCCCACAGCATAGTGTTAGCTACCTAAGCTAAAAAGGGATCCCGTAATAACATCTGTATAAACCAAACTCCAATTAATAAAAACTTGTATCTCAACAGTTATCCATATTCGTAAACACACAGTTACACACACTGTATAATCAGACCGTTCATATGCATAAAAGTACATTGTGACTGTCTGAGGTAGGGCATATCTGTTATCTCAAATTAAATCAATCAACAAAATAGGTCTGTTCCGTCCCAGAATAGACAACTGCGGCGGTGATTTTTTATGTATTCACTAGATGAATACTATCCCTAATATTTATTGCCTCAAACATTTTAAAGTTTACACAAATTTTCTTATGCACTAATAGTTGCAAGTAGTTGTTATGTTACATATTAAGATTTGTAACATTTTATTTTTATTGTGTAAAACATTGAATTCAGTACATGTGATTGTGTGTGTGTGTGTGTGTGTGTGTGTGTTTCGGTGTTTTTCGTGTGTTCAGCGAGCATGTATGCTTGATTGAGAAGGTGTGTGTATAACGATGGTTTTAAAAAGTTGACGTACCGTTGGAACTTCGCAAAACTCGTACAGGAGCTTCATTGGATTGAGAAAAGGCTTGAAAGGGGATCATTTTAAGATGCTTCTCTGTACAACCTCTAGTTGTAAAAGAGTCGTCTTAGGCGCACCTCCCCATTCCCTATGGATGGTTTGTGTATTTACTTCAAACGTGATAATAGAAGCACGCTTAAAACTCATACAAGTTTACCAAAACCCAAATCGAGCATTGACAGACATTGAAAAACATATTGAGACACTGATGAAAGATAGTCACCAATAATAACAAATTACTGAAATATTTTTTTTTAATTTTCAATTATATTTTTTAAATTTTCATTCGTTTTTATTGTATTTCTTATATTTGAGATATGCAAACTGTACTTTTAACTTAAACGACACATTAATTAATGATGTATTCGCATCCCCGACCTCAGAGTACTTAAGTTAAATAATAAAACTAATTTATGTTCCGCTTTCTACATTGTCCCACACTGTAAAACAGTAATAACGTTTATTTATAATATCACTCGTAATTAAGCTTAAAGTAAACTCATCACGTTACATTACTCCGCTAATTGCCAAATAAAAACCGCAACGACTTACATATACGTGCATGTATGTCATCATGTTAAACATACGGGGAACGTTCTGTGTCTCCTTGAATCACCTTTAAAGTTTGCGCTTCGTTGAATTATTCTTAGAAATAATAAAATGAAAATTTACATAAAATGTAATAGAATATTTTATAATAATTCTTATCCACTCTCTACATCTTAATGTTTTTGGTTCATGACGTTTAAATATGTGAGCATATTTATAATTAAAATATTGTAATTAATATCGTTACGTCGCGTCGTCGTCATTATCTGACGTGATTTTCGGGTTACACAAAATTTGATCTCAGAGGAATTTTATAATTCTTTACTAACTTTTTTACATGTAGTTACATTTCAGACGATCAAGAGAACATCACAACATGAATGGAGCTGGTATAAAAATGCCGTGACTGGCAAACTCTTGTTATGTTTAAGCGAATAACTGCCGTTGTAAACACACATGCTGGGGGTCGTATACAGTAAAATTATTATAAGAATGTTATAACGTTTTGGAACGTATTTAATACTGTTTGGTTAACTAACCGAACTAATCAATCATCATTCATTAGCTGTCGGTTCTCGTACGAATGATAAATGTTTCAAACCTCAAAGGAGGACGGCAGAAGTGTATTACACACATATTTTGTAGGGAAGCGAGCCTATTGCAGTCTATGCTGCTACTGAAGGAACCAATCCCTGAAGTTATCCTAATCACCCTAATCTTTTTTTAACTTCCCAATTTACTGATTTGTAGATTTTTGTTGTAAACGATTCATAAGTTTAATAGTGTGAACATAACAAACGAACAGAGCTTCTATTTAATATTAGTTAGGATACCTCTAGTTTATTTACTTATCAATAAATTTTATTGCATTAACATTGTTTTTGACTGTTTGGATTAATGACTACGAAAAGAAATGTTAACAATGCTATAAAGGTAAATTAACAATTAAATTATGAAATACGCTAAGTTTTTATGCCACCACATCACATATCATCTTTACTGACCTTGACTGAGTTAAAGATCGGTGTACTTATCGCATATGAAAACATGAACTTCTATAGCCAACGAGACATTTTTTCATTGTACTTTCAAAGACAAATTCATATGTGGTTTATAACATGTGACATTGGAACCAATAATTGTCTATGACACGCCACTCGCTAGTATCAATCATAATATGGTTACGAAATAAAGGTAATTTACATAAATTTTGTATATTGCCCATGATAGCAGACAGAAAAAGCAACCGGTTTTATTGCTCTTGGATATCGTGAATATAGTTAAGTCTAGGCAAACTTATCTCGTTTCTAACCATTTCACTTTTATAGGTTTAAAAGAGATTTTTTTTAATAACTATATAATACTATATAATGAAGGTTTGAAGTTTGTGAATGTAGGTTTTGTAGTCAATCGATATTGACTATACCTCTAGAACAGTAGTTTTTTCTGAACCAAAGGTACACGTAGTGCATTTTGTGTCCCTAACAACCTGTATGCAAAATTTCATGATGATCGGTTGAGCAGTTAAGGCGCAACAAACAAACTCACATTCACTTTTTTTTATAGGATTTGGGGCTTACGAGCAGATGGGTCACCTGTTAGTAAATAACTACCGGCCTTTAAGGTGGGAGTAGAGAGATGAAGAGGAGAGGTGGAAAGGGGGAGAGGGAATTTATTTATAATATTAAGTTAAGATTGCAATTAAATTTACAGATTTTAAATGAGCTTAGCTAAAAAAAATCGGTTGTCTGTAAAGTCGGTTTACTGACGATAGTTGAATGTGACAACGTCATAGGAACGCCTCAGAGCGAGGTAACGCCGCATGAGTCATGTTTTTTCGTGCGTGCAGCCAGCTCCATCGAATTCTAAGACGTTGTCACGTCAAAAATAACCTTTAATACCTTTTTCGATCTTTCCACTGATTTTCACCACGATTAGGGATAAAAACAGGTGGTCATCCTTTTCCCACGATTAGTCGACTTGAGACTCATGACTGTGACCTGTCACCTTTATTTTTAATTCAAATTCCTAATATCGTAATTATATTCTAGTCTTGGGAACTTAACATCTCGCAAAGGGTGTAAATTTTATACATTTAGGTAGTTAATACTTCATAAGTATTTAAAAGAGTAAAAAAATAAAACGTGAAACGTGTAGTATTTTATCACATCCTTATAACGAATAGAATTGATTGGCACACAGATATATTGTAATCTATATTATTACAATGTAAAACTGAGAACCAGATTGCCGAAGCCCCCAGCGAAAACTGTAATACTGAATGTGAAAGTTCCTGAAGAGATTTGTTACTCAATCAGTCCCTAACCACTAACGGAATTTCGATAGATGACTCATATGTAAGCCCTTAATGACATTTGTAGAGATAGAATATTAATTGTAATATTAACTAATACTCAAACATAATTAATTCGACAAGATTAATATTTGAGACTGTACGGCATTAGTCGTTGACAGAGAAAGCTAAAGATATTTACTAGATTAAATTAAATTTGATCAAGTATTTCTATGAACACGAGTATTATTGAATGAAGTAGCGCTTAATTGGTACATGAGTTATGAGTAATTAGACACAGACCATCTTACTTTGTAAGGATACTATTTAATATATTTGATCGTGGGAGAGCCATACTTCGGCACGTATGGGCCGGCGCGACCGGAGTGATACCACGGCCTCACAGAATACTGGCAGTGAAGCAATGCTTTCATTGCTTCGCCGAGTGAGTGAGGTTACCGAAGGCCCTAACCCTCTTTCCCTCCTCGCCACCTATTCCCCTACTCCCACCTTAAAGGCCGACAGATCCAACTATTTTAATGTTTGACTTTGGTAGAAAAAGAAACCAAAGGACGAAATTATTCAAGTCATTTATCACTTAGCTAGTGAAGTAATTCTTAAATTAATTAGTAGAACTTTTCCGACGAAATGGCTGCTCTATTTGCTTTTTGTGTATGCGTAGCTATATAATCTACGACTACTAATGCGTCAGACATCTACGGATGGCATGGAAAACAACTTAAGTACTGTACACATATGTAACTGAAATGTTTGTCTCACAGACGGGACACACATTAGCATTGGAATCTAAAATCACCTGACTATGATTGTATTTTTAACTTTAATTTTTTTATTGAGCCCTAGATATCCAGAGCTACTGCGAAATTAATTGTTGTGTCTTTCTACTAAACCACGACAGTTTAACTATAGATTTTTGCCAAGTTTTCATCCCGAGAGTGTCATTACTAGTGCTGCAAACATATGAAACTAGAGACACTATTTCTTACTCCAGATATTCCGCTTTAAAGGGTAAATCCTGATTAACGCAAAATGTAAAAATAATAATAATATATCGCTTTATTGTACACCAAAACATTTCAAATAGAAATAGTAAAAATGTTGAAAATATAAAATTGAAACATACTTGATATTATGTGGTTTCCTAAGTAATGGTTATTATAAAAGTCGCTAGAAAATTATTAATCATATTGTTTTGGTCCGTTAGAAACGAACGAATTTGAAAACTAATAATAAACTAAAAGACAATAGCAGAGAACTAATTCCCCCGATGTGTTAAGCCTGGTGTGAAACAGAAAGCGCCAAGATTACACCGGTGTACAAGTAAACAAAGCAAAACTTCGCTAGTAATATTCGTCGAGCTTTTTATTTATTTTCTATCTCAGAAATGGCTTTAGAAGAAAGCTGATGATACATTTTGCTGGTATGATAAGCTGCAGGTATTTGTTTCTTACCTGTTTTGCTTCAAATTATAATAAGCTTTTTATGTTAATTTTAGATAGATAGATAGATAAACTCTTTATCGTACAGCAAAGAAAGAAATTAATCCAAACTTCGCACCGTTTACTTTAGTTGGCAACATTATTAATAAAGTGTCAGAAGTTAAGACACTGACGCAACACCGAGCGCTGGCGCGCTACGGATGACAGTTACGGTACGGATAGGCCGCTGGAAAGGCAGCAGAATCAATTTGCGCTCGATCTCGTAGGTGCATCACGTGTTCTGTGGAGTGTCGTGATTTAAAGCTTGATTGAAGATGCCTAACGATTATTCAGAGTATATTTTTGTGTTTTAATAAGTGTAATAAAATTACTATGCGAAAAACACGTTTTATTCTCCTCGCCCACCGAACTTACGTCTACCCGCAACATTAAACATGAACGCGCCCGATGTTTCCGATAGACGAGACAAGTTTCTACATATACATATATGTAGATTCTTACTAAACTAAAGCCTGAATACAATTGGCAACCTTATCGCGATTTCTTCCAGGCAAGCATTGGATTGAAAGAGAGATTATGAATGAGATAAAGAGGATTAATGAAGAAGGTAACAATACATTTTAAGAAATAAAATCTATCTATAAAATAATAATTAATCTATAGGTATAAAAAAAATCATATTACATTAGCTTACGTTACTTATCATGCCTAAAAAGACATTATATTTTTTAGACGTGTGCTCACCGGATTGCGAGGCACAAAATAAGGCCCAAGGAAAATTCTTAAGTCGTTTATATAGAGGCTATAATAAATATTGAAGTTTTACGTGGGGATGGGGATAACATAGCCCTACTATTAAGCAATAAGGTGCCACAGATACATTATATTTTTAAATGAGTACGTGAACAAAAAAAAATTGATTAAAAAAGCTAACCAAGCTACTATAAAAACTCATATGGATATAAAAACGAACTGGAAAAACGTTATGTAAATATAATGAAATAGCTGTACATTCAAATACGGACTCATCGGAATACGTTGTTAACATTTGAAGGTAAGCATATAAAGAGTCAATATCGGCAACCCACGAATAAATGGAACATAATGAAAATATATTATAGGGCCTGCCCTCGTAACGGAGTGCGACGGACTCCGATGTTATTCAAATAAACATTACTCTGATCGAACGTCGTCACGGAGTTCTAGAAACCGTAAAGTTTATAACACAGCTCATGCGAACATCTAAAAAGTTGTATTATAGTGTTCACATCGCCCTTTTGATTAGTGGATATTAGTTAAAATCACGCGATTAACTGCTTCTATGGTCAGATGTTTTGTCAAACTGCCAAAATATGTGGCTATTCCAGAGCTTAAAGGAAAATAAATGGTGTTACAGCATAAGCTTTAGTAGAAAAACTAATATTTTTTGGCTCAAAAATTTTGCTGTGTAAAAAAAGTACTGAGAAGTTAACGTATAGGTATATGACTACATATACCTATACGTTAACTTCTCAGTAGTTTTTTTCTGAATGAAAGGTCTGTCTTCTTTGCTGGCTTGGCTTTGGCTACGCGTATGCAAAATTCCACGATGATCGCATAAAAAACATATATTCGTATATATAATATTAGTTAGGATTGATTAATTTCATACAATGATTGTAAGTTCCTAAGCTTCTTTCCAGCGAGCGTTCCAACCTAGACGGAAAGTACTCAGACCGATTTGATATTACGGTTCACCGTTTTAATCTTCAATTGCATATGTGTACAATTGACCCGTTTGATTTCTTTTCAATACCATAACTTCATCATAATATGGGTCATGTTGTTTTCAATAAAAGCCGTTGCATGTTGCACCATATCTTTACCCGGAGCATAAGGATAAATATTATTTTTCGGAATCAACCACAGAGAACACCTTTGGGAAATCGTGCTATATAGCTTTATTGCATAGTCCTAGGGCTTTCCCCTCCAGCCAGACGGACTGCCGACCTGAAGAAGTAGCTGGGATTGACTGGATGCGGAAGGTGAAGGAATGGGTGCTATGGCGCACATTGGGGAGATTTTGTCCAGCAGCGGATTGGGATAGGAAAATTGATTGATTGGTTTTCATAGATAAAAAAGATGAGGTAAACTTTTATTTATTTTAGGGAAGACAGGCTTGGGTGCAGAAAGGGCTAATGCACTGATTAAATTGCTATTCCGAATTTGAATAAACAAATTACGTATATAACGACCATAATATTCTTAAAGTCACAAGTCAGTCAGTAGCATAATGGCAGCCTATATTATTATGTATGACGTCCTCAACAAACCGCATCTAATTTAAAAAAAAATACGTGAGACACTCTGTAACTTGGCGAAACTTAAAAAAAAATTCTATAGACCCATCTTTTTCTTAAATCTTTTCAAATAACTCTCCACCCCAATTAATTATTCATACACTTTTTTCAATGCGCCTCAAACACTTCCTCTACAGCCTGTGCCAGTGCGTTATTGTGGTATATAGTCGAGTGAGTGTGCAACTTTGACAGTACTGAACACTTCTAGCAATCATTTGGTAGTATACCAATCGGCATTAATGCCACTTTGGTCTCTTAAAGGTATTGTTACAAGATTATATCCTGTTATAATAAAAACTAGCGATCATAATCGCTTCACTTTAGTAGGCCGAGACAAGCCTGCACCAAACTTAGCAATCGTATCATGGCACCATTCCAGCCTGTATCTGAACGTCGCCGCGTCCGCGTCGCTTAGTTTACTCAGCGCGAAACTACGCTCTTTTTGCGAAGGTGTTCATATAAGGTCGGAGAAAAAGTAGTATCGTATACACAAATTCAAAACATTTTTTTACAAAGATAAATTACATTTAATCATAAAATAACAAGTATTTAAGTATAGTAAATAACTGCCAACAAAACCAAAATTATAAGTACTGAGAGGCAATCGGAATCAATAACGCGAGGACACTGCACTTCACTCACTAGTGTTAATTTAGCAGCACCACGATCTCGCGACGACTATTGCTGCGGGAAGCCTCTCGCTAGAGACCACGGTGCTGTCCCTGTTCCAAAGTTCGCCGTCTCGTTTTGTGAGAATGACCACCACCTAGCACAATGAGGGAGGCTCATTTGGCACCTACTTTTGGTTTTGTTTTTGTTGTATAAATAAAACATATTATTTCATAATTTTAAGTATTTTTTTTAGTGGACGATTTAATTTTTTTTATTTATTTTTTATAAAATTAAGTTGTACAATTAATAGGAATCCAAAAGCAGTTGCTTAAGTTCAAAATAGAATAGAAATTAATTCATTTCATATAAGATTTTTTTCTAAATTACAATCTCTTCGATGTATTAATTGCTTTATATATTTCGATTAATTTCAAGAGTTAATATAAAGATCGTTATTTAAATAGATGTGCACATTTTCTTTCATTTAGATAATTTTAAAATAAATGTAAATTTTATGAGGCACGCTTTAGCTCTTAAAAAATTGCTGCATTATTCAAAAAAGATTTAATTTATTCATCACCATTTATAGTTAGGTGCCCCCAAAATTCATATTTCAGATGACAAAGGGTATAAACATTTAAAGTTATTTGATTATTTTAATTTTCTATGTAAGATAGAACAAAAAGATCACAGTAAAATGCATGTTAACTGCAACTATATTTATAACTAAGTACTTATATAAATTGCGATTACAACACTGCCGCAATCATGGAATTATTGAAAAATAAAAATAAGATTATGGAAACTGTAGATACCTGTTTTCTGATCACAACCTTTATAGACTCCTCTCACTGCGCCTTTTGTAGCTTCAGGCCAACGCCACAGCCAGTAAAAGAATAATAGATTCCTCAATAAATGTTACTGACCACAGTAACTTTAAGGATTATTAAGAGATTTGACAAAAATAAAAAAGAAAAGAAAATAACCTATCTGAAACAAAAATAAAAACGCACATCTAAAATCCGATCCGGAAATAATCCATAATATACTTTTACACTCCACAGGCTAGGCTTAATACACTTTTAGGGGGTTTGAAAACAAAATAACGAGGTATGTGACTTGACAAAAGTTTTTGAAGAAATTCAAGGAAAATATCAGCTATGAAAGTGAAACTCAACATGCCCTTCGTAAAAAAAAATTATTACATTAACAACAAAATAAATATCCGTATTAGGATAGAAAACATAATAGTAAAAGTGGTATTAGTAACACAATTGTTTCTAAAAAGTTTTTTTTTATTAATTTTCCTTATAATCTAAGTAATATTAATAATAATAATACATATGAGATTGTATTGAACGTGTTCCCAATATATCTGCTCCATCGTGGTGTTGGTTTTAGGTTAATTCCAAGATTTGACTTACACATAAATGGGAAAATAAGTTTTAAGTGCTTAGACATTATAAAAAAATTAACCGGTATATTCTTTTATTTTGAACCTCCACAAGAACCGTCAAGCGTGCTTACATAAACGTACTGCTATTGAATTTTATTTTTCTAATATATATGCCTTCAAATGTATAAAGATTATTTCTTTGTAATGAAGTTATCAGTAGGGCGATGCGTATATAGCTGACTTGCTGATGACGGCCTATTAGGAAAATTCGGTGAATTCACAGGCCTCACCCCTTTTAGCTACGTGATCTGACGTCCAAACCGAACGTGATAGGAATGCCCTGACCATAGAATTTTACACTTATAAAGAAATATGAGACGTCTAAAGTCTACTATAAAAGTACCTACTAACTAGGTGACATGGTATATTTGCTATATTTTGTATACTTCTATGCTATCTATAAATATACAACTATCCGTAAATTCTCAGTATTATTATTCTTCCCAACCTTATTTGTTTATAGAGTGGATTTACGTCTATACTCGTATAATGTACTCACGTAGTGTACACTTATAAGTATTTTCCTATAAGTGCAACGGCCGAATACGCTAGATTTCGAGTTAATACTCTCAGAGTTAGATACATGACCGACCCTAGAATATATCCTATCGGGGGCTCTTACGCCTCGTACACTACGGTAAGCCATACGTCTCACTTGATGCTGCCAACTGACGTTGATCGTTCGAATATGTTGCAGTCTAGGTGATTGACACAAGCTCAGAGAGCTTACGCAATGTAATCTGATATAGATTATAAAGAATCTTTGACAACCCTGTCTAGTCCCGAATTTTTTACTTCTTATTTTAATAATTTGTTCATATCACAGAGCAATGGAATCTCGTTACAAGGCATTCGGAATTTAACTGAAAACTAAAACATATAACATGGTTCGTCATGCTCACTAAAATGTCATTGCTTGCGGCGTCGTCATGAGGCGGGTCATTTCTTTTCCTCTGATATGGCGAAGGAGATGATGGCTGGTCCATGCGTCATACTCGTGAACGGGTGCTGCTTGGGGTGACTGGTCGGCCTAGTCAGCGATGCTTTAGCCTATACTATTATTTTGGTTCGATCAACTGCAACTCTAGCCGCTTAATCCAGTCACGAATTATTTTTAACAGTAGATTTTGCAACTGAATGAAGGTAGATGTGCACCTTGAATGATTTCTATGTTTAATAGGATCAAACCTTCAACGGTATCACTGAGTGATTTTTATTTTTTAGTACGTTAGCTTTTGGAGCATTTCAATAAAATGAAATTCAGGTGGCATCAGCTTGCATCCTGTTTACCTCTCGTGTAACACTAACACTATTGTACCTGAAGATCTGACTTTTAAAAAGAGCGGCCTCTTTCTTTGCCAGTATTCTTCTCATAAGGCTCTACCGCATTTTGGAAACTGGAAGTTATAGATCGACACAAGCAGGCAGTAGATTTTGGTGTTTTTCACCAAATTTACCTTGACAATCCAGTACATGCTGTGGCGTCTGTTTGTGCCGATCTATGATTTTAACTCTAGCTTCAATTTAACGTTCATAAATGTCACTTAGTGTCTTAACTGAATAAATGATTTTGAATTTGAATTTGAATTTGAATCATATAACTAACTGATGACTTGATTTATGACACTAGCTGACCCGACACGACCCGACAGACGTTGTATTAGTAGTAACTAAAAATATTGACTGACATATTTGTCATATATGTATGTATAATATATTTTTTTACATTTAGTTACATTTAAATTTAAATTTTCTCATATTCCGCGCAACTTTCTTATTTTTTTTCTTTCATAAGAACCTTCTCCCGACAATAAGAAACAAAAGAAAAAGAATTATCGAAATCGGTAAATGACGCGTGATGCCGTGACCAAGGGATATAGGGATTCATTTTTGACGTGATAACATCTTATAAATCAAAAATTGTCATATTCCGCGTGCAAGCGAGAGCGCGGAACAAGCGATAGAGAGGCACGATCGGCCTAAGCGTTGGGCTTGTGACGCAAGCGTCAGAGTAGAAGAGAGACAGCGGCAGCACACAACCTACACGTGAACTGTTTTGTCAACTGTTTATAAAGTGAAGTCCCTATCTACTAGTCACCCGGAGTAGATAGGTTCGCAGCCGGAACTAAGGGTCCGGCTGTTAGATCAGGGTACCACGGGAACCGGATCCTGAGCCCTCTGATGGCGAAAGCTGTCAGATACCGGTTTTGGAGTTGGACTCGTGGGGGTATCGTGGTTAGCTGCAGAGAACGGGCACGTTCGTCTGCTCCACTATTGTCGGTGGAGCGTCGGTTCTCGCGCGCAGCGAGCAGCGGAATTAACCGGTCTAAGGCGAAGGGCTCCTTGGTTTTCCGCTGCGAGGCTTGGAGCGTCCTTTAGCAGAGGTCCCGTCGGACCGATGCAGCTCGGGTACTTGCCTGCTTAACAAGTAGAAAGGTGACTAGACACTGATCCGAACACCCGACCGTAGGCCAGGGTAGACCTACACTTGATTGTAGATCGGGATGTGAGCGTGCTGATAGCTCCGGTACCAGCTGGATACTGGTAGTCTGCTTCTCTGACGAACTTAGCGGTGTTACCGCGAGCATATGCAAATATGCGGGAAGTGAGCGTGCCTTACAGCTCCGGTACCTATCTGGACAATAGGGAGTGTGCTGGTTGCGAAGGTTGCTGCGAGTGTGGTTTCAGGAGTGGCGATCTTCTGTGACCGATAGGCATACTAACTTACTACTAACTAACTACTAACAACTAGCCTTAATTAGTACCGGCGCCATGGCGTTGGAGGTAAGACCTGCCGTATAAAGGTCCCTGCGTCTCGGGACCTTGGTTTGGGGAACTTGAGGAGGAGAGGGCCTGTTTATAAAGTGAAGTGAAAAGTGAATGTTTTTCCATTGTTTATTACAACAAAAATTAAAATTAATGTTTTTAACCAGTTTTAAAAATATTGTTTTTTTTTTTTTTATAGGGGGCAAACGAGCAGACGGGTCACCTGATGGTAAGTGACTACCGTCGCCCATGGACACCTGCAACTCAAGAGTCACAAGTGCGTTGCCGGCCTTTGAGATAGGAGTACGCAATATATGTGTTTTCTTATGACCTTATCACGTAAAATTATCGTCCGTAAACAGACTAACAGACTTTACAGACAATATATATATATATATATATATATGCATCTGAAAGTTTAATTATATATATATATATATATATAATTAAACTTTCAGATGCATTTAGTAAAAAGCTTTTATAATGATATTACAAACATTTACTCCTATGTCATTTATTTGGCCAATATAAAGGCATATTTGAAATATTATTTTTATTCCAATGCTCTAATAAAACTGTCATTTCTGTTTTTTTTTAATTTGTTTATAATATAAAATTAAATGGTGTAGTAAAACTAAATTAAGTGTAGTTAGCGTAAGCATAATAGCTATAATATAAGGAGGGCTGGAACTACATCGAGAACTCCAGATATACAGCGGCAACTTGTTAAATTATTCAGGAAACATCAGTGTTCGCTACATAATTAGAAATTCGTTGACCTGTAAATTTCGGTTTTCCGTTTCAGATTATTCTGTTTACGATATCAACAGCTGCTGTTCGCTTATATTCGTAATAATTTCGTCATTAATTCGAAAGCCCGAGTGACCAAAGTTAAAATTGATTGTAAAATTGTACTCCCAAATTCGTTGGATAGCTACATTTTAAACGCAACCATGTGCAATATTATATTCTGTGCACATACGCACATTCATGACTTATTCAGTAATATAAACTTAATTATTTGTTTGATATTAACACTGAAAATGTATTGGACCAGACCAGACTGCTGGTTTGAGAGAGCGAAATTCATTTTGGAACTGTTAAATATTCATACCGGTGGATAAACTGGCTGAATTTTAATTCGAGTAATTCCTTTACACCATGTGATCTGCAGCCGATTGTTTGTGAGATTGGTTATCTTTTAGTAAAAAAAATTTGACCGTTTTTTATTTTCATAATGGCACCCAGTATAAAAAGAAGGTTTAAAAGTAGTGGCTTGCATGGCACAAACCCTTGACATCTCAAAAACGTATCACTACATATTATAAAACAAAGCTCCCCGCCGTGTCTGTCTGTCTGTCTGTTCGCTATTTCGCGATAAGCTGAAAAACTGCTGAACGGATTTTCATACGGTTTTACTAATAGACGACTTTACTTTTACTAATAGAGTGTGTAAGTCGTTAAGATGTTGAGTAAATTGATTTAAATATGTTGATGATTGTTGAAGATGTCTCTGCTACCCGTGCGAATCCGGTACAGGTTGCTAGTTTTTAATAAAGAAATATTTCATGCAAAACTTAAGTTTATTTATTAATTTATTAAAAAGTACATCAGTATCATACATATTAATGCATTTACAAATTATATTACATAGTATTGTGTCTGATATATAAGTTCGATCCGTCCATGTCGAATGATAACATCAACTTAAGAAAAAACACAGATTTACATCCTCTTTATATAATATATAGCAGCCATGTAAATAGATTACCTAAATCTTATATTCAAATCAGTCTGGGTTAGAAATAACTCCCTAGCTTTCTCGTGACTCGCGTCCACTTGAACGTTTCAGCAATGGTATGTCGTCAATATTTTTCTTTTTTAATATTGAACCGAATTCAAGATCAAAGATGGCCACCCTGTTACGATCGAAAAATTTACTTTAGTACTTTAATTTCTCACTCATTCTCATAGTGTTCTCTTTGGAAGACCCTTCTTATTAAAATATGAACACTTTCAAAAAGTGACTTTAGCTTATTGAAAGATCACCAGGCAGGCATACAGGTTTAACAAATCTGATTAACCGACTTATAAAAGGCGGAGATTCTCAATTTCACTAAAATGTTATTATTTTTCTTTTGTGTGTATGTTACGCGATATCTTCGCAAATTGTGAATTTCTATAATTATTTTTTAATTGAATTGGTTGTACTCAAGGTACTCATTTAAATTTGAAAAAAAACTTGACCTCTAAGGGAGAAAAATGAAGGAATGAAAAATGATTACAATTTATCATGATTTAGGCGCTTTTCAAAAATGAAAAAATATATTTTTTTTTTAAATAATTATAGACAACATAAATTTATTGTATGAGTTGGTATCATGATTGTATTTATTTTGTCACTTGAAAGAGGGAGAGTTAAACTCTTAGTTTAAAATAAATAAAAAGCAGCAACATGATTCTTATTTACTGCAACAGCATCCTTCGACAATGTGCGTAGGGGTTAAAATTAAATAAAACAGTTTCTGTAAATTTATTTCTAATGTGTTATAACGAGACAGTGGGCGACAGGCCTTAGGAAGGTAACTAATCGTACCTAGTGCATCATCATTCTATCTGATGCCTACATCGTCTAAGTATGATTTCGGGTATTCCTGTGTAGCCTTACAGTCATCTAGACTGTCTCGCATTTACTCCTTCAGTAGCTGTCGAAGATATAACATGTTACAATATTTCTGTTTTACCAACTCATGTATATATTGTACATAGTAGAATCCTAATTAAAGTTCTGGTCATTATTACAAGGCACTAAGCATACACTACTTGGATTAAAAGTAACTATCCTCTGATGTTTACTTATAACATATGTCCTTATAACGTCCTTATCTATTTTTAACTTTTGCAGAATTGTATTGATAATTGATAAGTACATCTTAACGAAAATAAAACTAAAACATAAGTACATAGAAATTAAGTTGTTAAAGTTTAATCTAAATAAATAATGATAAAGGAAACTAATCATCAACATTTATAGCAAATAAAAAAATTAAGTTTACCAATGTGTAAGCAACTAAATACACACAAGTGAGCTAAGATCGTAAAACGATTATGTATAATGTAATAATAACGTGCAGGCGGTATTTACTCTGTGGCTACACAATTGCTACGGTAATCGATTAAAACCGCCTTGATTACAATACTGTCAGGCAAATTAATGATTTAAGTAAGATCTCTGTTTGTCTTGGACTATGATTATATTTTGTGTGATGTTTTTGGAACAACAGAAGCTCATGAAATATAACGTAATGTATACTTTTTTTTACTTGTAGGATCGCAACAGTCTTTGGTAGACAGAGACGTATAAAACACCCGGCCACATAGTGACCGACTGACGTAATTAGGGGCAAGCTTGTTACCATCAACGGGGCACTTTAGGTGTTAAAGATGGGAAAATTGGAAGTATATTGAAAGGCAAAGCAGAAAAGGCAGTGTAAGTTGGCAAGGCAATAGAAAGAAAGAGATAATGCCCTATACGAATTGATTGAGAAGTGTAAGCAATAGCTGAAGCAGGTCAGGATTGCATTCTGTAACTTGATAACTTGAACTGGCTGATGACGGCCAGTCCGAGCTCTCTAACTGGCCTGTTGGTCTAGTGGTTAGTGATCCTGACTGCTGAGCCAGAGGTCGTGGATTCGATTCCCACCCAGGACCAATTATAGTGTGATGAGCATGATCATTTGTTCTGTGTCTGGGTGTTTATCTATAATATGTATGTTTTTTTAAATATATAAGTATGTTTAGCAGCAGTCTGGTTACCATAGTACAAGCTCGGCCGAGTTTGGGATCAGACGGCCGTGTGTGAGATGTGTCAAGTTATTATTATTATGTTGGAATTAAGGCGACTGAAAGCGAAAGTTTTCGTTCGGCCCACCACACGGTCCGCATGACTATAAGTCACAGATACAAACATATACCACACAACATAACCTTGCAACACAATAATAGAGAAGGTTAATCTTTATCTGCCTACCTATTAACCTTTGGCGACCTTATCCTTTAATAGGGACACTACGTTAATTAAGAGCTCTTTAAGAAAACGATTGGTAGTTGTAATGTCATGTGATATTAACGATAAAAATGACTGCAACTAGAATACCATGTATTATAAAATACATTCCAATAATGTATTATAAAACTTTTAAATTAATATACCTTATTCTCCTTATTAATTTAAGATAAATATATAAATAATGTGCACAAATATAGTACCAACTTAGTTACAGGGGTAAATATTAATTGGTTTAGTAAGCGCACAGTTTAAGGAAAGAATACTTAAAACCGTTACTAAAACTTTTAACGAAGGCATGAATGAACAAATCATTTGTTCATTTGATTCTGCTATAGGTACGCTCCAGCCTTTTTTTATTAGATTCCGATGCAAATGAATCGAACAATCGAACGTGAGTCTCACATTGGAGCTCCAAATAAATTAAACGGGATCCTTTTGGAGGAAATCCTTTTAACAAAATATAACTCAAATGAAGATTACAAAAAACACTGCCAAATTTTGAGCTTTGACTCTAGAACTAGTTTACTAGTCTCTCGCTTGAACATCGGCATACTTATAAAGCAAAATATATTCAAATTCTCAGCAGAATTCACTTTTACATTCTTAAATTTGCTCCTACTGTTGTCGCCACATAAAAAACTTGTATTTATTTTAGTAAAAATAGTGGCAAAGTATAAAAGATGGTAAAACAGTTCACTATTTATTTATTTTTTTATTGTATAGGGGGCAAACGAGCAAACGGGTCACTGGTGATGGTAAATGACTACCGGCGCCCATAGGCACCTGTAACTTAAGAGTCACAAGTGCGTTGCCGCCCTTTAAGGTGGGAGTAGGGGAAGAGGGGGAAGAGTGGGAAGAGGGAGAGGGGGATTAGAGGGGAGGGAATTGTAGAGAGGGAAAGGACGGGAATAGGGGAGAGGGAAGGGTTAGGGCCTCCGGTAACCTCACTCACGCGGCGAAAGCAATACAAGCATTGTTTCACTGCCGGCCGTTTTATCGAGCGGAGTCGAGCCGACCCTTACGTGCCGACTCGTCACAATCGACAACATCTATGTCTAGGTTAGAAGTTAAACATGGATGTAGTCGGTTGTGGCGAATTCAAGCTCTAGCCTGAAATATGCTGCCGAGACCTAAATTTTAACCTCTGTTAATTCCATCGGAAAAAAAACATGATACTTATGGTACATATCATCGTGTCTACGTCATATATTAGGTATTTACATGAGGATTGGATTGTGGATGGAGAATTCCGTGTTAGTGAATTGTGTATTGTAATTGGCCGTCTTCATATTGCCTATAAAACGTATAACTTTGAATTCCGTTATTGTAAACCGGCTTAAAGCTACGCTTAAAAAACCCGATTTTTCATTATTTTTTATCAGAAAATGTTAATTAAATGATGCGCAACTCTAAGACGGGAGCAAATTCACAGATATGTTTTAGGTAGTTCTGACCTGTTGTTTCTTCAGAACATCACCAATTTGGTCCGAGTATGTTCTGCGTGTTCGCCCTCTACCGGCTTTGCCATTCATGTTTGTGTTATAGACTTGTTTCATAATTTATTCCGCGCTCATTCTTTCTACGTACCTAAACCAATTCAGCACTATTTCCAATTTTCCTCTTTCTATATGTATCATTTTAACCATTTTAATTCTTTCAATCAAACACGTTGAACACTAGCCAAGCGTATGTTCACTCAACACTTTGCCCATAATTCTATTGTCAAAATCAGACCGCAATTCAGTAACTGAAACTCCGTATTTCTGTAAGTTCGGTCATTCAATTCCCAGCGCTTATGGAAATATGACGTAAACAACCTTCCAACTACAACAGTCGTAACTCGTAGGTATTTAGAAGGGAAAGCTCTTTAACTAGTAACAAACAATTACTGCGCACCACGTACCACGTCGCTCGCCTGCCTTCACTCCCAGACGTCTAAACCGTAATACATTACAATTTATACAACTCGAGTCATACGGAATACGCCTGTCAAAGTTAAACCACACAACTTGGTAGTAATGAATGAAGACTTTGTAAACTAATTTGCCGCCACACCGCAATGACAGCCTTCCTTAAAACTATTAATATTACCGTGTACGTAGCTTGTATGAGCGAGTGATATGGCGTGACTAGACCCCCACGAAAAGCTACAACGTGTATATTGTTTTTAATATAGTTAATATGTAAATAATAGGTCTAACCTATTTATTAACATTCTCATACAACTGTCTTTCTCTGTCTTTCTAAATTTATTTTAGAAATCTATATATAACAAGGCTTTGTGCTGACTGACTGCACTGAACGCACAGCCTAAACCGCTGGTCGTAGAGACGTAAACGTGAACCTATTTCTTAATACAGCCATAATCATAATGGAGAAATCAGCCAGCATAATTTACATATAATATTTTACATAGATATGCTCGATCTAACAAAAACTACTTTGGTCACTTGGAAACACGTGTATAGTCCGCTGTTGACCGTGCCTTTGAACCCATAGCTTTCGCAGTGGTGTGAAAGGAGTCTACAGTATAAACGATTGCGGTCCTCGCATGAAGGGTATTCCCTCAACACGGATCTATTCGTATCAGGAAAAATAGGTTTTGACGTCACTCGTGTGCTTTCACTCTCCAACTTCTACAGATACTCCGTAAATAATTTACTATGTGTAGCAGATATCGATTACTATAATTTTATAAGGTTTATGTTATTTTTCCTCTTCATTACGGACTTTCTTTATAAAATAATGATTGGTATTCCTATGTTGAATAAAATCGAATCTCCAAGATAAGTAGAATTATTTGACTGGCTTGTTGGTCTAGTGGTTAGTGACCCCGGCTGCTGAACTAGAGGTCGTGGGTTCGATTCCCACCCAGGACAAATAATTTTATGATGAGCACGATCATTAATTTGTTGTGTCTGAATGAAATTTATCTTCGAGTATAATACGTATTTATTTAGAAATCTTAATATTTATATTTCTTCTGTACGTGTGTATGTCACTGAACTCTACACTGAACCTAAACGGCTGGACCGAGTCTAATGAATTGAATTTTTTTGTGTGGCTTCAGGTGGATTCGAGAATGATTTAGATTTACAATTGGACCCAGTAGATGGCGCTGCGATAGGGTTATAGGAATAATATTTTTTACATTCCGGCAGGACAACGTCTGTCGGGTCCGCTAGTCTATATATATAATTCTTCTGTGCGTGTGTATGTCACTGAACTCCTCCTAAACGGCTGGACCGCTTTTAATGTCATTTTTTGTGTGTCTTCAGGTGGATTTAAGAATGGTTTAGATTTACAATTGAACCCGGTGGATGGCGCTGCGATAGGGTTCCAGGAATAATATTTTGTACGTTCCGGCGGGACAACGTCTGTCGGGTCCGCTAGTACATATATAAGTATGTTTATTAGCAGTTTGGTTACCATAGTGCAGTCTCTGCCTAGTTTGGGATCAGACGGCCGTGTGTGAGATGTGTCAAGTTATTATTATGATTTGCTTACTATTATCATGTTAGTCATGTGCAGATTGAACCTGATAGATATTTTCTATATTGCCAGCTACGTCTACTAAAAAGCGTTTCTCCAATATACTAGCAGCTCATTTTATCTACAGTCATTTACCGTTTTCCCACCAGATTATCCACTTCTCGCTATTAGGAATGAAATCACTATATAACTGTATTAAATACTCATGCACAAGTGTAAACTAATAAAGCCCGCAGCCCATATAGAAGGCACATTTTGAATTACACTGAGCTGATCTCAAAGGGTAATTCAATTCAGTGCAGATGCAGGCTGTCGGCTTGAGTCATATAACTTCACTCAAATGAATGACAACTTCACGCCTGATGCGATGGAGCTCTTTGCGACTAATGAAATTGCACTCCCGGAACGTCAAAGGTGAAGAGTATTTCACGCTAGTTTTGAACTGTCGAAGAAACCTTTTTACACTGTATCATGGTTAGGACGATGTATTATGTAGGTCTACATCTTCTCTTTTAACCGGCTTCTTAAAAGGAGGAGGAGGAGGAATCTTTTTTTTTTATGTATGTTCACCGATTACTCGAAGACGCCTGACCCAATTTTGAAAATTATTTTTTTGTTTCAAAGGGTATACTTTCCAGGTGGTCCCATTTAAATTTTATGGAAATCAGTCGAGCGGTTTCTTAAAATTCAACAAATATCTAAAAATGGTATATCTTGATGATGTTTTCGTTTACTCCGAAACATCGCTGTCTCATTGGAGCAGTGCGTTTAGTTGGCCTACCCATATTATATTTAAACAAAATACATCTACTTTCCACTAAAAAGTATATTGAAGTCGGTGATACTTTTTTTTATAAGATAATTATTAGAAATTGACTTGTATATATATATATATATAGATAGATAGCGTGTTTTTTGATATTCGTATATTTAATTCTGAAAAGAGACAAAATACCTATAATCAAAGTTCTTTTTTCTTTATTTAAATATACATATAAATTACATTTTAAAGTACATTAAGATACATGTATACAAATAAAAACATTTAATTTCATAAATAGTGACTCACGCACCGAGGATTCCGTAAGCAAACAAACTTGTTTGAGTATAACCAAATATAATGTAAAAACAAACTTAAATTTGCAGTTCTAAAAATACTCTCAGATATATCGATATACTAAGTCAACTTTTCAACTGCAAAATATAAATTTGTAATTACAAAAAATATTTTATATGTGATAACTACAAATTAACGGCTTTAGGATTGTTACCTTTACTTGTACTGTGAGCCCTTACTTTTAACCAAATTACCTCAATTACCCCAAAGGTGTTCAAATTTGTTAAAATCTTAAGCTTAATACCATATCTTTTGATGGCGTTAACCTAGAGGCTTGATGTTTAACAGCTTCAAGGGACAGCAGACATAAGTATTTGATATAAATTTTAACTTAATGCCTCAATGGATTACTAAGGAAAAGGGTTTAGACAGACAGAAGTTTAGATAATAGTCATTTATGAGAACTACTAAGGTTGTGAATCTTGAACCTGTCTAAAATTTAAATGGAAAAAGTATACAATTATGAACCCTTAAGGGAAACTTAAGAGTGAATTAGTAGTTACGTAGTGACTGTACTGTGCTAGTGTTCAGTTACTCTGTACTTTAGGAGATAATTATGTGTATCAGTAAAAAACCTAGTAAATTATATAAGAGTATATTATATAGAATATTTGACTGGCCTGTTGGCCTAGTGGTTAGTGACCCTGATTGCTATGACATAGGTTGTGGGTTCGATGATTCCCATCCGAGTCTGGGTGTTCTTTGTGTTTGTAAAGTCCCCCGCGACACAAGAGTAATTCCTAATGCGGGAAAAAAAAGTATGTTATGGTGAAGTGCTTTATAGCTACAGTATTTCACTGAACCAAATTTCTAAAGTTATAAAAGTATTTATCACTTTTTTTTTCAAAACACAGCTTAGTATTTATAAGAGTTATAAGAGTTTGTTTTGTTGAAAGCGCTAATCTCAGGAACTATTGGTTAGAATTGAATAATTACTTTTGTATTGGATAGCCCATTTATCGAGGAAGGCTGTAAGCTATATCGTGATTTCTCATTCTCTCGTAGGCTACTTTTCTAAAGTTTCACTTCTGCCGTGTGTGAATTACACACACACACACTTTTTTTTTATTATTAGTCTTGTTTAGTATAATTATGCATAATTTATTTAACTCAAGAATTGTTTACTAACAGTGTGTCATAATTAAATTTACGTACAATAAGACTTGCTGAAAAATTTTGTTTAGTTGATTCTTCAAAACAAACGTTTCTTCTCGAATCTACTATAACTCAGGATTATTTCGCAAAAGAATTAAGAACAAAATAAAATTTGTGGAAGAAAACGAAACATAAAAGTGTAGCACCCACTCCGCAAGCTGGAACAGAGTGAATCTGCTGGATTTTAAATGAAAACTATGGATTAGGCTTTAAATTTGCATGCAGCACGTCGATGGTAAATTATCGGGGTGTTTGGCGAAAAGCCAGCCGACATTTACCAGCCGTATTAAGGACACCGAATGCTCTGTTACCAAATAGCACGCGCGTGACTCTCATCTGAATTTCGTAAAACGATAGTAAACAGGGTCGGCCCGTATCTCAGAAACTGTTCTAAGGAAAATAACATTCATTTAAACATGTAACTAAGGACTATGTAACAAAATAAGAGGCTACATAAGAACCAAAACCGCTATCAAAAGCGATAACGCGATAAGCGCCGAGATGTAAATATATTGTGGAGTAACGCGATGTGATTTCATTCCAAAACAAAAGCAGGATTCTCAAATCAGGCCAGATCGTGCCAGGCGGACCGCGGCCCAGTTGATCTTGGGCAGTTGTATGTATACACTAATCTATGCAAGAACTTTTATTGCGCGATATAGGATCCGTAGTTGATATGTAGTTCAGCTTGTTAACGATAGAGGGCGCTAAAATATATTCTACTGTATAAATGTCGTCACAATATATTCGTAAAAAATAGAAGGTTACAAGAAATGTTACTTACCTTGTTACTATTTTTGCGCGAGTCACTTTAATATCGCCATTCCGTGAATGGGCCTAATTGTGTTATGTTCAGACAGGCAGTAGAAGTAAAGTATTCTGAACATACAAGTAAAATATGGTACACTAGAGGTATTTTAGTGATGAGTACCATTGATTGCCTAAGAGTTTACTCAAACTGCAGAGCATAATGCTTTTTATACTGAAATATTTAAGAAAATCAGTCTATGTGATGATGATGTAAACTTAGATTCGAATCGTGATTTTTTCATTGCCGGGGCGATATTATCACGGTTCACCAATAGTTGATTAAAACGAAAGGAAAGTGTACAACGCGATATTCAAATACAATAGATATAAGTATATTATTATAGTAAAGATGGCTTTGGCTTCATAATTCCTAGATGCTTCGATTGTCTGACAGTAAAAGAGATAAAGGCCGGCTTCTCAATGCTTTGCGGCAGATAAAGGCATTAAATCTACACTTGGTTATCGATATCCTTTGTGCTCAAAGATCAAGTGAAAAGCTTTTTTCGTCTCTAATACATAAAACGACAAATAGGTTGAAATAAAAATTGAAAGGTTCGCGTTTGATGTACACAAGTACTATTGTGATCGAATTGCTTGTATTAGAAAAGGTAAAACTTCCAAGCATAATAATAATACTGATAACTTTAAAAGAGGCAAAACAAAAAAAAACTGTTGGAAAGGGAATAATGTATACCGAAACCAATAGGAAAAATAAATTAAAGTCGATCCGAGTTACGAGGGTGAATAAAGTGAACTTTTAAGGGCCACTTGTGCGTTCTAGAATGGAAAGGTTAAAGTTCTAATGTAGGTTCAAAATGTCAAATTTTGTGTAATTATAGTAGTTTGAAGAAAAAAAAAAATATTTAACCCTGCGCTAGCAGTTAACTCGGAGTTATATAAACTAACTATAGAACGCGCAGAGTACCCTTATAGACCTTTTATCGAAAAAAGTTGAATGTTAAAGTTGTAGATAATTAAAAGATCCACTGATCCTTTACTTTTTTCACATAACCTCAAATGTTCTGATAAAAGTAAAAGAAACAGGTTTTACGTTTTTCATTTTAATGTCCGACAAAATATTTTTTTTTTTGTCGCGAAATTTGATGGAAATTTACCTTTTTATGTCCCAAACACGCCGTGTTTTTTTTGAACAAAATATTTACTTTTACAGTTTATTTTGATCTTAAACAAATAAATTTAAGAATTTTCACTAATTTAAGAAATCGTTTAAAACCATGTTCCACTCCTAATAGTTCACCCCATTTCACCCTCGTAACTCGGATGGACTTATATTATTTTTAGTTTAGTTAGTTGCGCTATATTTTCTTCCCTTTCCTACATTTTTGATGCTGTCATATATTATTTACCAAAAACTATTTTCACTGGTCTAAAAACAATGTTGCCACTGCACTGCCACTGTGACGAGTGTGTAACTTTGTATGAGCTATTTGTATGTTAATATAGTGAGATTACTGTCTTTACCGTGTTTTTTAAATATCACTATTATATGTACACATAATACTGTAAACCTGGCAGCGCTTCCATTTAGTACTCGGACTTTTTTTTGCTATTTCTTTAGTCTCTAAATCTACTTATTTATATTTTTTAATTTTATGACAAAATTGAAGCTATGGTGCATTCAGTAACATAGTCAGTGAACGAAAAATCATGAAAAAACTGGTATTCAACAGTACCAATTCAGTCGGTGCTGTGTTGCGCCTGAGGGCTGTGACCAAAGACGTAGTGAGCTGTAGTGTCGTGCTGTTGGCGGTGTCGTTGGACATCGCCAACGCATTTAATAGTCTGCCATTCAGCTGCATCAGGGAAGCACTCAACTATCATGGGGTGCCACAGTACCTGAGGCGGCTGGTGGCGGACTATCTCGAGGAGCGTACCGTCATGTACGAGGACCGAGATGGAGTTTTAAGTCGTCGGCCCATGTCGTGCGGTGTTCCGCACAGGTCTGTCCTTGGACCGCTCCTGTGGAACATGGGGTACGACTGGGTAACTTCCCCCCCAGGCTGGGCGTAATCTGTTACGTCGACGACACTCTAGTTACAGGCCGAGGGGCGAACTTTCAAGAAGCGGCGCGTTTGGCCACCACGGGAGTCTCTCTGGTGGTCGGGCGCATCGAGGCGCTGGGCTTGCCACCAGCCACCAGCAGGGCCACCCCTGGATAAGACGGAGGCCATTTTATTCCATGGGCCCCGTCGTGGTCCACCCCCTGGCGCCTCTATCTCCTCTCTATATGGTTAACTCGGTCCTCGTACCGGTTCAGGCCCACATAAGGTAACTGGGCCTGATCCTCGACGGCAGGTGGCTTTTCGACGAGCACTTCCGACAGCTTGCTCCGAAGCTGGTTGGGCGACTCTTGCCAAATTTGGGTGGCTGTACACGGGGGTTGTCCGGTCAATGGCACTGTACGGTGCACCGGTGTGGGCGGGGGCTCTGACCGCCCAGAATAGGGCGCGCCTCTGGCGCCCTCAGAGGGTTATGGTGGTTAGAGCCATACGCGGATACCGCACCGTGTCGACGGAGGCGGCGTGCGCGTTGGCCGGGACTCCCCGAACGAACGACTGAGTTCCGGGCGGGAAGTGGCAGTCGGTCCCCGCCCGAAGAGGTACGCGAATGGCGTGAGGCCGCTCGCCGAGCCACCATTTCTCGTTGGTCGTCCCGGATGGAGGCTCCACGTGCTGGCTTTGCCGCTGTGGAGGTCGGTCATCGTCGAGTGGGTAGGGCGGCAGCACGGGACCCTTTCCTTCCGACTGACGCAGGTTCTTTCCGGGCACGGCTGCTTCGGGAAGTACCTACACTCAGTCGCTAGGAGGGAACTGAGTCCCGCCTGTCACCACTGCGACTGCAGTGAGGACTCGGCTCAGCACACGATGGCGGTTTGCTCCGCCTGGGCGCGCAGCGACGGGACGGGTTTTCCTCTCCACCCGCTATAGTGGCCCCCCGCGAGGAGGCGGCGTCCGCGTGTGCCTGGACGTCGCCGAATTGAGAGGTCTTTTACCTGGAGGTGGTGCCCGCGCTTTGCGGGCAGGCGCTAGGAGGGTTCCGGATGTCTTAATAAAAGCTGTTCCCGGATCCCTCCTACTTAAGGCGCAGTATGGCACACTGTGTGGTTTTAGTCAGTTCAATTCCGACACACCGCCCCACCGAAAACCCCGGTGGGGTGATGGCCTGAGGGGGTTTCCATACGCACAAAAAAAAAAAAAGAGCATTATATTGATTGCATGAAAATGTAATAATAAAAAATCATAACATGACATATATTTCTCCAATATCTAGTGACCACGGAACACTATATCGCACATATACAAGACGCAGTGCAATACACCTGAGTTTGACCTCCGTCAGTCAATATTCATAGCAGCGGAAGTTTTAGCCCGTTTCACGAGCCGTGTATATATATCCCTAACCGCCCTAACGCACCCAACTTGCAAAACTGTTTAACATAATATTGCGCTCATTTTACCACAGACTAAATAAAAACAAACCCCAGGGGTGCGGGTTTCAATTAAATCAAAGCTTAGGTACTACACGCATTGTAAAATTTTAATATCGTAGTGCTACACGGCCAGAACGTTTAATAAATTGCCGTCGTATATTAAACAGGTAAGTAAAACATCATATTATTTCTCTAGTTACAAAATGCATTGGGAATTAGCAGTTCAGTTTTGTGACTGCTGATTATATTTTGAAAACAACTCTCGGTCTCAGGCAGCATGCCGGTTTTTAGTTACCAAACAACTATTTACACAAACAACATTTCATCATCATAATTTCATCTCACATTCACAAAATTTAATTTTATGGCACATCGGAAGCGCCGTGATATATAAATTATAATCATTATTGACAGCAACTTGATTTCCGGACGAGATTGAAACAGCTGGCCTAAATAAGCGGCAAACGATCCTTAGCGTTTCTAAAAACGATGACGATTAGGGCGTCAAAAACGGCAATAGTTTAATAAAACGGTCACTAGTATATTGGTAGACAAATGTGTTTAGATTTAGCGAACACTGACTCTATTCGTTCTTTCTCTTAAACGCAGAATGTTGGTTTGTATCACAAACGTCAAAGTGTTAATAATAGGCGAGAGTTATTTCAGAGCGCGTCCATTAATTACGTGAGGCCCATAGAGGGTTGGACTGAATCTTAGAAAAAATCTCGTAATTACGTGTAGACAAGAAACTGTGTAAAAGTTTTTCTTAAGACTCTTGAGACCCTGTGTTTAAGTCCCTGTGAATTAAATTCTAGGCTGCGTTATTTCGTAACTATTAGTCTTCACTAGTCTTAGGAACTGAGCAAATTATGTACTTTTTTTAAATAAAGCCAATACACAAAAAATTCGGCGTTTGCTCCGTAAAGAAAGCGTTTGTCAAAAGTGTCACTGGGCTAGGTTTTATATAATGCTTTAGTGTACGACGTTTGTTTTGTCTTCTTAGAATAAAGAGTTAGTATAGGTGTCTATCGTTTCGAAATTATTTAAGCTTAGTCACGATATTTCTTTAGCTTATGTCTATTCGATTCTACTGTCGTAATAGAAAATAAAGAGCCATTTGTCTAAGCCTGCACGCTGCTCCACTCTAGCGAAACGTCATAGCGCGCTCGTTGCGCTCGCAGCTTCGCACAACTCGATTCACTTTTGAATTGAGCGCGGCGCAGCGGCCTCTTGGCCTAGTGGTTAGTGACCCTGACTGCTACGCCATAAGTCGTGGGTTCGATTCCCACCCGAGTCTGGGTGTTCTTTGTGTCCGTTGTTTGAATGTTTGTAAAGGCTCCCGCGACACAGGAGTCATTCCTAATGCGGGAGTTGTCCTTTTGTGTAAAAAAAATTAATTAAAAAGTAATGATTGAATACCATTTTAATTTCGATAAAATACCCTGCCCCTGCCTTCACACATTACACAAAGAATGGAAAAATGTAATAAATGTTCGGAGGAGCCGATAAATTAATTATGACCTTTTATTGTTTTGTTTCAGAATGCAACGGCATAATCGATATATTTGCTTCAACATAAATGAAATTTTGACCACTTGACGCTTTTCTTACCAAAGGCATCCACTTTGCACGTCTTTACATTTAAGGAGCGTAAAATTTATGTAGTAGAAATAATCGCGGCCAAACAGCCAAAGCCATTATGCCTGGCCACCTGCCAGACATGGACTCTTCCGGCGAATATATTACAGCACTATTAGTTATTGTGCTTATTTATTTAAAATCGTTATATTCACATTATGGAAACGCTGTCGTTTTGTAGTTTTTTAGTCATACAAAAAAGGTTATTTATATGTAGGGATGGATAAGCGACAATTTTGTCGCCTTTTAAAGAATATCCAAAGCTTCTGAAATGTAAATTAAAATTCCAGAAGTATTGAACATTAGAATGATAAAATCTATCGAAAAGGATTTTTACTAATCTGCATAAAATTAAGTTCATCCAACACAAACTCCATCCAATACATCAAAATTGTATTACGAATAAGTTTGGGCCATTCCAAATAAAGCCGCCTAATGGGGAATTCCCTCTACTGTAATGTTCACTACTAGTATTTTTTACTATTGAGTGAATTGCCAGAGGACCATGGGGTCAAACAGGGTTGGCAAAGCGACAATAAGTGACAACACTCATGTTGCGAGTAAATTATCAAGTCAGTCAAGCGGTTCATGTGCTTGTTTACCCACGTGATATAGTTGATAATAGTTATGAAAAGTATTATTATAGAGTAAAATGGGATAGAAAACACATTATTGTACACTATTAAAATATTGCTTACAATATATATAAGTACAATAATATAAGTTGATATGTACAAAGGGCGACCTTATGGCTAAAATGCAATTTCTTCTAGACAACCTTTTATTATCTGCTCAAAATAAACTTTTGTTACAGAATCGTATGTATATATAAACTATGGATGTCATTTTGTTTTTACGCAGGCAAGTTACAACGGCATAGTAAGATAACATTCAGGTCTACAGCAATAATTAGGTTTTGCTGTAAACCAAAATAATTTTGACCCCCTGTAGTCTTACCCAAATTATTTGCGTACCACCTGTGCTGGTACGTCTTTACATTTTAAATATAGCGACGGCTGACAAATCTTCTAAGTATTTAAAAGAACTTATTTTCTGCCTTTAATCTCAAAATAAAATAATAATATCGCTTAAGATATTTAAAACGATCCCGTATTGTATGTCTTGCTGACTATTTAGCAGTTGGCCTTCTTGCATACTGCTTAAAACAACTTTTTTTAATAGATTAATGGAATTATGCTTTTTGGTCATTTATTGTCGTGATGGTGGTTACTGCCAATTCCTATGTCAGTCTACATTAATATTGGTTTATAAAGCTGGGAAGTCCATTTGTTGAAACGCATTTATCTTAAGATATACCTATTAGTCCAATTTCCTTTTTATATCTCCTGTGTTGAATATGGTTACACTGTATATCAACAGTAAATATAAAGACAACCCTTCTGGCAAAGTGTAGGAAAGTACGCAAAGCGAGGTTATCGAAACATAACTAGTACGATACCTTATCAATACCTTTTACGCTTTGCTCGAGATATTTGCTTGGCACTGGCTACCAAGCCAACTGGTTGACCACTAATTACATTTATATACTAAAAAAACTACCTGGCGTAATAATTATAAGTGGCTATAAAAATTCGGAATAGTTCATCACAAAGCCCTATAATTTAATTTCGTACCGCAGCTGCGATCCCAGTCCCTAAATAATAACCCTAAGTGAACTGAGTTTAATTTAATTACAAACCAGTATCATGAAATAGACAAAAGTACCCAGTACATTCGTAACAGAGGCTCGTTTATTATAATGGCCCTACCATGAGTATCCGTAGTTTAGAACTCCCAACTACTGGGCTGCTCACTTTTTTCTCTACAACAGAAATACGTAGCCTGTTCAATTCATTCACTTTTCAATATTACGAACGCGCAGTGGAATATTTATCGATGTGATGTGAAGCTTCCACTCCGCTTTCGTGATGACAAAGATTTTAAAGATCTTGGAACTAGAATTATTATGAATTGCAATCACCAATTGTTTTTTTTTTTTAATATTGTAACACACATTTTTTAAGGAAATAAAGGTTCATCCAATCCTAAATCAAATAAGAAAAGTTTTCGTGTTTTATTTGAAAGGTGTGTGTTTGGTTTCTATATTTTCTAACACAACCAATGACTTAAACAGCACTAATTAATATTTTTTACAAGAGAGCATCGAGTCTAAAACAGGTGGTTATTTTTCTTGTATGATGTTATTGAAATGGTCTGCACTTAAAAAAAAAATATTTGATTGATATTGTTTTCTACATTACTATTGTGTTAATGATGTCTTCTAATCTAGTTTGTGTAATATCTATATAAATGAAAATGAATTGCCAAATGTGTTGCTAAGAACAAAATTGGAGAACGGCTCGACCAATTCGGCTACTTTTTTTTTTCGTATTTTCGTTAAGGCACAAGGAAGGTTCTTATGGAGAGAAAAAGCGTAAAAATAGCGAGGAAAATAGCAAAACCAACACTTTTCTTTTCCTATACAAAACACAGAGTAAATAATAATTAAAACACATGTCCCCAGCTGTCAAACATTGGTCGTCAATCAATAACTTTTGACAGAACGAAGTCTGTCGGGGCAGCTAGTAATATAATTAATAAGTATACGTAGGTATATCTACATACAACATTTTATTTAAAACGGTTTAAATCGGTTGTTTTACATCTCTCGTCCCAATTAACCAAAAGAAAAGGTAAACTAGTAAATTAGGTAAAAAAACAAATCAGTAGTCTACACGAGGTGCGTGTAAAACAATAAACTACAATAGTAACAGTCAACACTCATGGTATACACATTTAAATTAAGTTACAGAATTACACATGTACTTGTATATACATGAAGTAGTGGAAAGCCTATATATACAATTCATTGCGTAGAAGCAGTCTCAATATTCCAAACGGTGACCGAACGCGCCCTATGTTGGATCCGAGCCAGATAACATTGCTTATTCCAACAAATTGTAGATTAAGTAAGACTTGGCCGCGACCTGTTGTTAATTTACCAAAACGGCAACGTATTGCTGTTCACATGAAAACCTTTTAAAAGAACACAGACCAGACACTCGTTGTAATCGTTAATTGTGGACAGGTTAGTATTTCGTACATGTACGTACAGGTAAATTTTAATTTATGTAAACCATTCAAATAACTGATTCTTCAACACTATCGGAGTGATGTGGTGATGTGGTAACATTCAGTGAAAAACTACTGAGTCTGTATCACACAATGAAAGTTTTCGTGCCGTTTAGTATACTTACATATAACTTCCCGAGCATGGGCCGTGGCTGGTTGGAGATGGAATGGATGGAAGGGAGGATCCTTTATGTTAAAGGGAGTTAACATCTGTTCCTAAACACAGTAATTACTCCAGTTTATAACCTCTATTTGGGTATTTATTATTGAATAGAAAGTAGATTAAGGATAAGCCAATTTCAGGAGTAACGTTATTTTATTAACCCTTAAATTAATGTTGAACGTAATTAGATTATTAATTATAAATAATATGGGTAGTGCAATAGCAGACAGAACGTCAATCAGATTCAAAATGTTTAACTTTAGCTTAATGATGTTTGAATTATTATGATTAAATTATCGATTTAAACCGTACCCATATAGTAATCATAACACTTCAAACTAACAGACAGTCAGAAATGCCTCATTTGTAATTTGTACTCTCTACTAATTACATGAAAAACAAAGCAGCCAAAACATTTGCACTCTCACCTCTACAGAATAAAAGCCGGAAGCAGGAACGTCTCCAACAAAGAAAAGAAAAGAGGCGTTCCATTCTCACGATGTACTATGAGGAAGTTTTCTAACAAAGTACATGATCCACATTAAATAATTTACCGGAAATAATATTTTATACATGCAACTGTGGAGGAACGGGTGGTATGTCCCTCCAACAGAAAGGGAGGATCCTCCGACCAGGCGAGGTGATCATGCCTGGCGGGCCGCGGCCCAACGGTTGATGTTGGGAAGTAGTATATATACTAATCGGCGCGAGAACTCTCATAGCGCGATGCAGGATTAGTAGGTTGTAGATGTTTTTTGTTGCTGTATGTGGAAGTTGCCTCACAACTAATCATTTTACTATTTTATTACATTCTACTAATGAGTACAGATTATTTTTTTATTAAAAGTTACAATTAAAAATTATAGGTCCTTGTTTTTATATACGTCTAAGTCTATTGCAGGCGGTCTGCAATACAATGACATAAAAAATAATTATTATTATACATTTTTATTAAAATATTTATTTAAAGGAACATAAAAATACTGCTAAGTATACATATATTTTTATACCACAAAAGGTCATAAATGCGACTTATTATTTCTGTAAAATATTAACGTTTGAGTTTTGAGTTGAGATAAACATCACAATGACATATTATGTATGACAATGATATACATATACCTATCACTACATCACTACATATTATAAAACAAAGTCCCCCACCGCATCTGTCTGTCTGCCTGTCTGTCTGTTATAGAGTTTATCGCAACTCTATAACTACCTAACGGATTTTCATACTGTTTTCACCAATAGACAGAGTGATTCATGAGGAAGGTTTAGGTGTATTCGTTAAGGTTTTGTGTAAAAACGCTAAAATATGACGATGGTTGTTGAAGATGTCGGAAAAATCAATAAATGCTTTGCTATGTGTGAAGCCGTGGTGGGTTGCTAGTGTGTGATAAAAATACAAATAAACAAGAAAACATGATTTTAAAAATCATGAAACTTTAATTGTTTTTCATAATCTATATTGTATTTTTTTTTGGCACTACTAGTATGTTTATTTGATATACCAATTTCTGGCTCTCTTCTGTCTTGCTTTTCATGTTCATTCCAAGTACAAATTTTGCTGCGTTGTGTTTCCGGAGCATACTATACTCAATCAAAAAAAAAACTGATATAATAAGCTCTCTCTAAAATGCAAACTTTTATAGCCAATCATCAAGTAACATTAGATCGTCTATATCGTGATTCTAATTTGTGCTACGATGATTTATTTCAACAGAAATATTCTTGTTAAGGTTAAGAAAATAATATTGTGTTACAAAGATAATTACTTGAGCCGCTTACAAAGTCTAATTAAGCTCCAATTATCAATATTAGTAATTGTGAAGTATTACATCTCCGATTCCGTTGGAATTTAGTAGAAATTGATCTTCGTAACTAAAATGTATGTTATTTAAGTCAAAGCATGTAAAATAAAACATTTCATTAATTGGATACTATGGAGAAATGATTTTCATCCCAATGAGCTATAGTATAAAGTTTTAATTTTGTTTTTTCAATATATTGGATTGTTTCTTTTAACGAAAAGGAACCCTTATAGCATTACTTCGTTGTCCGTCTGTCTATTTGTCAAGACCCTTTTTATCTGTAACGGATAGAGTTATCAAGTTGAAATTGACGTAAAATATTTTATGCCTGTGTCCTTTGATTTTGTGAAATAAATTAAGCTTCGAACTCAACGCAATCGAAAGATATGGCCATTAAAGCATTTTAACATTTTATATGACAAGTAAAATCGGGTTATGTGATTAATACTTATATAAACTTCGTTATTTACCACATTGTCTGACCATTATGAATATTGAACTAAGAACCACACGATACAATGCTCTGTTACAAGTGTTCAAGCTTTTTTTGTTAAACAAAAGTCTGACTAGGGTTAAAACGGTGAATACGACGTGTTTGATACTTTATTCATTTATGACAATAAACGTTATAAAACCTACTTATTATTATTGAAAAGGACAAAAAAAGCTAATTTTAAATATTGTATTGTTCCTATTTGCTAAAATGTGATCAAAACTGCTAGTGAATTTCTAAAACACAACGCTTTCACTGTACCTACACTTTGTACCGTGAAAGCGTTGCGTTTTAGAAATTAGCGAGGGAAGATGGGAATTAAGACATCAACTTTTTAATGAATAAAATACGATCAAATATATACAAAATAAATGTGTAAGTATATTTCTACAGAAATAAAAAATAAAAATATATTCGGGCTATTTTCGTCCATATTTCTTATTGAATAAAACACATTTATTACTATGCCGAATAGGTGGGGCACATCATTCATACACCCTGGTTAATTTGATTATGTATTTCAATCACTGTTATTATATTGACTATCCATATTGGGAATTTTTAAACGGTCTGGACAATATGAATAATGCTATATTAATCACATTACAATAGATTTTGAAAAATCCCATTTCCGCCTATTTCACACAGTATGTGGTGTAGGTATATAAGTTAATATGTATGGACATGTTTTTTTTTATATGCAAACGAGCAGACGGGTCACCTGATGCTAAGTGGCTACCGCCGCCAATGGACCCCTGCAACTCAAGAGTCACAAGTGCGTTACCGGCTTTGAGGTGGGAGTACGTTCCTATTTTTTATGTATTTTTCGTCCTACATAAGTTAGGAAATAATGTGATTAGCAGTCAAACATCCGGGGTCTTTCTAATGGCAGCTTTTGTGATATTTGGTGTGAAATAAAGTATATTCATTTAACTATTTATAGTCATTCCGTTTCTCAATCGTGAACTTACTAATAGGCGGCAAATGAATCATGCTTCTTGCTCAACTCTAATTCATCTATTTAAATTTCTTCACAGTCAATGAGACCTCTATAACCGTATTTTACACTTTCAAATGAATCTATTCATAGTCTTCATGACAACTATATTTTGTGCGAATTTCACGTATACCTACTTACTGAAAACACACACATCCTGTACATTAATTTGCTCCTAATGACGGTCAGGAGATCGGCACATAAATGCCACTGTCCAGATGCTGCAATTCTGCCGTACACTGGCTAATTGCCAATATAGTTACGACCCGGTCATACGCTACAGAATTATTGCCCAATATTTTTATTACTTTATGTATATTATATTAGTGAGAAATACGTAGACTGCTGCAATGCATCACATTGAACTTTCGTAGCACGAGCTTCCAAACTAGTCTGTTCTAGGTACGGCGACGAACCGTTGCGGCCTGTATAAGTCCGAACAATTCCTCGGAGCACTCCCCATGATACATGCGATAGAGAATGCAAAGTGAGGCTACATCTCTACGCAACGCCAAGGGGTCAAGCCGATCTGAAATATCCTGGCAATCGATGATTCGAGTCGCTCTCCGTTGAATGCGGTCAAGAGAGAGAAGCTGGTACTGGGGTGCTCCTGCATAGATATGAGAACAGTATTCCATATGCGGCCAAACTTGCACCTTTTAAGTTGTAGGCGGTGGGCCAGGGTGAAATACTGTCTCGATCTGTCGAGCACACCAAGCTTCTTCGAGGCTAATTTGGCCTTGCCCTCCAAGTGACCGCAAAACTGGACTTCGCTCGATATATCGACGCCAAGGATTCCGGCTGTGGCAGTCAGGGAAGTGCTCTCAAAGCGAGGTGATACAACAAACGGTATCTTTTTAGCGGTGAATGCGCAAACCTGTGTCTTCGTTGGGTTAAATTGGACTAGATTAAGTCGACCCCAATCGGAAACTCCTTGTAAGGAGGCTTGGATTTCAGGCACAAGTTTGGATCGACTCTCAGTGACGTTTTCCCGAGAAATGTTAGCGCGGCCGGTATACAAAGCATCACTCGTACTATCATCGGCATAGCAATGAATGCTGCTGATTTGCAGCATATCATTGATATGCAGAAGAAACAGCGTGGGTGATAGCACACAAGTCGGAGCATGCACCGTCGACAATGACCTTGATGCTTCTGTCTGCGCGAAAACTGGTGATCCAGTTGCATTATTTCTCGGGAAGCCCATAGAAAGGAAGCTTCGAGGGAAGCGCTTTGTGCCAGACTCGATCGAAGGCCTTCGCTATGTCCAAACTGACTGACAACGCCTCCCCTTGCTCTCGATCGCCTGTGCCCAACGGTGAGTAAGGTATACGAGGAGATCACCAGCTGAACGACCCCGACGGAAACCATATTGCCGGTCATTGCGTAGCTGGTGGTCTTCTAAGTACCGAAGGAGCTGGCGGTTGACAATGGATTCCATTATCTTGGAGAACAAGGTGGTTATGGCTATAGGTCCTATAGTTGGACGGATCCGAGCGGTCACCTTTTTTAGGGATCGGGAGCACTAAAGCTGTCTTCCATGAGTTCGGGACGACGCCGAGGGAGAAGGAGAGTCGATAAAGGCGCGTTAAAACCGGTGCCAACTCTGGAATCTCTCCCATCGTGCTGAAGACGTTTGTCTTCAGCACGATGGGGGAGATTCCGTCAGGCCCACTCGACTTATGAATATCGAGGGAAAGAAGTGCTTTACGCACTGAGCTTTGGAAGAAGCGGACTTCCGACATACAGCTGTCGCACCGCGGTATGGTCGGCGGTACGTTTCCCCCGTTATCCAAAGTCGAGTTGGATGCAAAGAGTTTGCCCAAGAGGTCGGCTTTCGGTCGGCCTGGTTTTGCGTGAGCCAAGCCAATCAGCGTGGTGGGCGTTAAAGTCGCCAAGTATCACGATCTCTGCAGATGGGATCTGCTGCAGCACAGAGTCTGTAGCCATTTGGACGTGGTCGATGAGTCGGTCAGTTTCGGCATCACCGCTATGGGATCTATAGAGGCATGCATAGACGCGGGAGTGATCTGTCTACACGGAGCCACAAGATGAAAAGGTCCCTGCCTTCAAGATTGCCGAGGCGGCGAGAACTGATATCGTCTCTAACGTACACGCACACACCAGCCCTAGAAACAAAGGAGTGCTCCAGACCATACCCAGGGTAGGAGAGATAGGATGCGTCCGCTGGAGACGATATCTGCGTCTCGGTTAAAAAGAGTAAGGCCGGCTTTTCTGTTTCGAGGTGGTGGTGGACAGCGTTGAGGTTACAATGTATGCCCCTAATGTTGCAGAAATCCACGGTGAGCGTGGGAAGGGGTGCCTTGGTATGCTTGCTCTTGCCCCTAGCAGATGTTTTAAGCGCGGTTGTGCCCTCTCCAGAGTACGAGGGACAGCCTGGGCGTGGACGCCCAGGCTGCCCCCATAATTGGAGGTTACGTTCTAAAATAGTATTTAAATTTATCATTGGCATATAATATCAGTTTTACTTTCACGACGAATTCTTTATATTACTGTTAAAAGTCTAATTTGAAGTTCTGGTAATAAACTAGTGCCTACAAGTCCAATAGGAAAATTTTACAAAGTAAACTGAAACCCTTTGTATATTCGTAATGTTTTTGGGACAGCGAGGCTCTTTGTCTTCTTAATTTTTGAATTATATAATCTAAAAAAAAAAAATACAGCACATGATTTTATTTCGATGCATTATAATTTTCATAACATCTCTAATTATAATTATAATGATCGAAGCGATGAACAAAATTCACTTGCATGAAACCATTGACTGACAATGGTTTTTTTAAGTGAATTTAGTCAGAAGAAGAGAATAGAAGTTAATTTGGTAGGTCAGCCATTAACCATCATAATCAACTGAATGCACAATGTGTATATTAATTTTACGCATTGACTAAATAAGATATTAATATGAACTTTCCCAACAATTTTTTTTGATTTGATTTTCGACATTGCTATTTTTTGAGGTCTCTCCGAAATAGACTAAAATGTATTCATACTCTTCCTGCAGTATCGGTTATATACACAAAAGCAAACAAACACCCTCGAAAATGAAGTAAAAAGTTCTAGGTTTAACTACTAGTACTATTACGTATCCTGTCGTTTACGCAACCTGAAACTAAAAAATTACAAACGTTAATGTGTAAAAGATAAAGCGATTGCTTAATTACACAATGGGAGGAAGGTATGGGCGGTAACGGCTTATTATTAAGCCGACCGTGTACTATGTGTTCTTATTTGCCACCTTAGATATAAAACCCTGCTGATGACACTTTTTAACCGATGAAAAACGGAGGAGGTTCTCAAATCAACCCGTACATTTGTTTTTTTTTTTATATATGCAAACGCATATTTTTAAAGGTTAGTCCGATTCCGATCATTCTTTTTTATATGATAAGGTATACTTTGAAGTTGGTGACATTAAAATTTTAAATAAAAATTTCCACCCTAAATTGAGAAATTTATCTTTCCATAAAATTATAAGTTTATTGAAATGTTGACAGGACAGGTTTAAACTTATATTAAAGGTTTATTTCATTGAACAACCTGACCTCTAACAATGCCAAAATAAAACAAATTACCGCTAAATAACACCGATAATGCACAGTTGTCATTTATATACTAATTCTATTTATTTAAAATATAAAAAGCCCTCTTGAGAAGTTTCATTTAATAAATTAGCTCGAATCCATGACAAACACATTTAGGTACATGACAATTAAAGAGCAATACAAATTAAGCCTGCCTGCAGTAGTAATAGGTACAGACAGTGTAGAGACAATTGTTTAATTTTTCAGTTTATTTGAGTTCATTCTTAAAGGTACACCGCCTACACTTGGAATTTACTCAAGGTAATTGGTTCATTAATATAGTTATAATTTACTTCACTACAGACATAGAGATTTCATTTTTGAACAACCCTTTGTACCTATATATAAGCATTCAGCTTAGTTGAAGGAGTAGGAAGTAAGCTTAAAATGTGTTACTCGTTGACCAGTACCTTGCAAAAATATAATGCAGCATGTGACAATGATTGATAAATTAAAGCATATATATGTCGAATCCTCAGGCACAGGCCTAGGCACAATGTGGGCATGAAGTGGGTACGGGCGATGAGAAAACTCTCTTTTGATACTTAATCACCGATGTATTGCAACACGCAAAGAAACACTGTAATGTACAATTCCTGGGCTAGTGTTGACTCGGCGGTAGCCAAACGTAAAGTGAACTCGTCCGCACGCTACACCCTCCGCCTTGACTCTGCGTAACGCCGATAGATGGCGCTTGTGTTCCTTTCCGGTGAATTTATTACAGAGGGCGCTCTAAGCATCCGTCCTAATGACCGAAGATGCGCCATAATACATGTCTTTTTTCTTCTTCAATGTGGCAGAGGGAAGAAGAAAAGAAGACTCAGTGACAAGAATTGAGAAAGGAATAATAATAATAAAATTAACTTGAGACGCCTAATACACGGCCGTCAGGTTCCAAGCTAGGTACTGTACTATGGTAACCAGACTGGAGAGAGAGATTATTCTATGAGAGACACTAAATATTATAAAACAGTCCCCCGTCGCGTCTGTCTGTCTGTCTATTCGCGATAAACTGAAAAACTACTGAACGGATTTTCATGCAGTTTTCACTAATAGACAGAGTGATTCATGAGGAAGGTTTAGGTATATAATTTGTTGAGATTTTGTGTAAATTGATTGAAATATGTTGATGATTGTTGAAGACGTCTCTGCCACCCGTGCCAAGCCAAGGCGGGTTGCTAGAAAATCTATATGTATAACTCATTTGGTGTCTACAACTCGTAATAGCTACTATAGGGACAATATTTCTTACATTATTAACAAAGTCAGATGGTTCGTGTGACTGTTGTACCAGATACAATAGGATCTCATATATTTCCTAAGTACATTATGTATGTATACAATAGCAATATTTCTATGTTCGTATATTTCTCATGAATGAAACATGCACACACAAATCCCTGAGAAAAAATCTTTTCTAGGTAACCTTTCGATGGACAGGCATGATATTGTACATAAATATAAAAGGATGGTTTTCGTTGGTATTTTATTTATAAATAAACTTACTTCATTCACATATTCGCGTACTGTAGTGACCCTTTCTATGTAAATTTCTTACTAAAATCAATCGAGTCTATCTGTTTGTAGCCATTCTGCATTCTGGTTCTATACAGACCAAACAAACATCTTATTTTATCATCAGGAATCTATGCCGTAATTTCACAAATTTTCAATTAATTTCAGTTAATTTAAACGGCAGATAATCATGTCGAGATGGGTCGCCAATGCCACATGGGTAAGGAAGATTGCGTTGAAAATGTACAAGTAACACCTCAGTATCGTGTTTATTGGCATCAGTAATTCAACACCAGGTAGTCCATGTATTTGCTTACTAACTTAGTTCTACACAAAAGATTATGACTTTGTTACAGAGTTTAGGTACTTTGCTACTTTAAAAATAATTTTGTATAATATACTCGCAACCCGCCCCGGCTTCGCACGGGTAGCAGAGACATCTTCAACAATCATCAACATATTTCAATCAATTTACACAAAATCTTAACAAATTATACACCTTATCCTTCCTCATGAATCACTCTGTCTATTAGTGAAAACCACATGAAAATCCTTTCAATAGTTTTTCAGTTTATAGCGAACAGACAGACAGACAGACGCGGCGGTAGACTTTGTTTTATAATATGTAATGATGACATTATGTTCAAAAAACTTTACTGATTATTTAAAACTAGGTTGTACATTTTCTGTTACCAAAGCATGTATGCTAAATGTTAAAGTAGTTCAGAAAAAGAAAACAAATATTGTCTGTGCCAAGTTAATCTTCGTACATTTCTACAACATGGATATCTACGCGTGTAGGAATAAAAAATGTAGTCCAATTCGACCCCTGCCGGACTTTTCCTATTGCATTCAATTAGACTTGCCCAATTTGCTAGAACACGTTCGAACAGAACACTTTATCTAACACAGCAAAAACGTTATTACATAATGAAAACCGAATGACAACTAACAATACTCAGAGTTAAATGTCTATTTCAGTATTAAAACATGTGTCTACTTTTATCGTGTTGTAGTTGTAGAAAGTATTAAACTGTTGAGCTTTTTATAAGGCATTCAAATGTAGATGGGTATTATTACACAAATGTATTTTTATACAATACAATCAAAATACAATACAAAATAAATGAAATTCCTAGAATAGTGTTCTTGACGAGATCAAGGTTACATGAGTTTTTATACTTTAGAACTAAATAAATAATATATAAAAATAATGATAATCTTTTATTTGCATTAAATGTGGTACAGGTAAGAGTATTATGATAAAATATTAAACGATGTTTCAAATTTCACCGTATAAGGTGTAAATTTTTAATTTATGTTTTTGTAATAGTTATTTAAAATTAATATAATTTTTACTTGCTTGTTGGCCTAGTGGTTAGTGACCCTGACTGCTATGCTACAGGTCGTGGGTTCGATTCCCACTTGAGTCTGGGTGTTCTTTGTGTCCGTTGTTTGTATGTTTGTAAAGTCCCCCGCGACACAGGAGTAATTCCTAATGCAGGAGTTGTCTTTTTAAAAAAGAAGAAGACAATAATTATTTCATGTTTAATCAAGGATAAAATTATAAGTAGCAGATTTTGTGGTACAATGATGTTTTACAAACAGACATCCACAATCTAGTCGGGTCTATTTTACCTATTATAGAAATTTAATGGGCACTTACAAACTAGTTTGAAACATCCAAGCCCACGAGAATGAGAATATTGTTACTCAACAGTCGTTATAATTCGAAATTCGAGAACGATATCAAACACAAAAATTCCCTTGATTGATTTAAAACCAGAAACGATCGACTAAAACAAGACGTCTACTGCTGATAGGGCCATGGGTGCCTTTTATCCCTTATCTTCAGGTTAGCACTTATAAAGGCGCGGAGATCATTTGGCATTCTCCGGCGACTGGTGCGATTTCTGCAAAACTCGACAGTCTCTTCTTACACTCGACACTCGACTCGATAGTTCTTACACTCCGCTTCCTTTTTAGCCTACATAACCCGTTATGTAGGCTAAATAGGATAGTCGATAGGTGAGACTGCCATGCCGGGACTCCTATCGACTGACTAAATCTGATCATGGATTAAATAATAATAATAAATAATAAAAGTTGGACTATGAGTAAATATGTCCCAAATGCCAAATTAAGGCGAAATTCGATAAAAACTCAGCCAAAATTAATAATTTGCGTGTAGCTTAACATAACCGTATCCAGTGAGTATCTGGACTTCAGCCAACTCGTTATGAGCGGGGTATTATCCAGTCGATCGGGTAGCCAGGGACAAGCCGAGCACGCCATCGCACACACATGGCCACGGCCATTACAATGCCGCTAAATTAAAATTAGACGTCTTACTCCCGGCCATATAGGGACATTCAATACGTTTTTACAAAAGTACTTTAGAAAAGCTGCTTTTCTGTTTGACTAAGAACGGTTTATTAACACGGATTCTTTACAGAAACACCTTTATTGCATCATCATCATCATCATAAAGATTTTCTCCCTTTTTTGTTTGTTCCTTCCTTCTTTGGTTCCTGGTATTGGAAAAATATGTACTACTATTTGTTGTACTAGTTGTTTTGTTTTAAATGACTAGTAACCTTAATCACATGTTATCAATAATCTCGTTAACCAGTAACGTGAGAGTGAAGTGAGTTCACTAGTTGGGATTCGTAGCCACGACCACTCGACTTAAGATCTAGAGTCAGTCACTGTTCCCCCAGTGTGGTGACCCCAACATAATCTCCACCTTCAGGTTCACTCGTACAGCGAGTAGCCGTATTTTAGGTATTTTACTTATTTCACAATCCCTTAATAACTTTTAAAGGATTCTCATCCAAACTTGTCCAAATATATTTATGTCACGTCAACTCTTTGTGCGATTTGTGGTTGCAAGGAAATGTGGACACATCTTAAACTTCAAAACTATCCATGCTATCGATCACTACGTCTCCGAGGAGTAATGAATAAAACCTCAAACGTCCCCAAATATTATTACAACTGGTTGGTGTATCTATCAAAGAAACGGTCGTCAAAGCTCCCTGATCCATTCGGGGAGCCATACTTTGTTTTAAATTAATGATATCCATATTTCACGATCCCAGGGAATAGTCCTTCGTATTTGTCACATAGATTATCTACTTTTTCTGTTTCCTACGAGTGATATATGTAATATTCATCTTTTTCTTTCGTATGTTATATTTATTATACAGACTAAAAGAGAATGATTCATCGCTTGTCACAGTAAATATATAGGTACCGTAAAATGAAAACGGTATTCTTTGTAATAGAAATTTATAAGATTTCAAGAAGAATTTGAACTGGAACTAGCTACATTAAGGAACCCTTGCAACCCTATTATAACGGCACAGACTGCCATCCCATGTGTTCTCGTATATAAAGATAAAGATCGTAAGTAGGGATTTTGTATAATACATTTACTCTTTCTATTACGGACATTTTCGGTGAACATGGAAGCCGACCATAAGTGTCTATAAACGGAAGATGTGTTAATACTTCGTGTTGTGCTTTATTATTTTGATATCACCGCGTATTGACAGAATACATAGTAAAGAATTAGAAACCGATGCAAAACGATTAGTAAACCATTGCGTTAGTCTTTAATATAATCCGTGGAATTTAGTCAGCAGTGCTTGCTAAGGCTGCTGCAAAGGTAAAGAAAAGGAGTCAGTAAAATTGTTAAAGATATATCAGTTAGGTACATTTGTTATTAGCGCTGTGAATAAATTATAAAAAGTTAGGATTGGATAAGGGTTCTTAATGTAAGTAGAGCACAGCAGGTTGGAGCAGCCTGGGCCCTAACGTTTGATATACAGTAATAAGTAATTTAACTGAATTGAAATGAGATGACTGGTGAAGACCCTCCGCCAGACTGAAGAAAGCGGTTTTCTGCTGGTGCGTAAGATCGACAGATCTCCATGAAAGGGTAGGTTAGACAGTGCACAATTGATATCGCTCATGTAGCGAATGTTAACAGACACTAGTACCGATTATGCAATGTTGTAAAAAAAGTCTCCGTTAAACGTGTCCATTAAAACTAAAGAGAGAACAGCTAACATGCTGTAACGATGTAGATATCGGTGGACGAGAGACCTAATTCTATAAAACACTGAAAAGCTACTGATATGCTTTCAGAATTATTTCACTTGCGGAAAAGCTAACGGTCGGATGATGTCAAAGAGTAATTTATTCCTATTGAAATAAAGTAAATGTGTTCATCGTTAAACCTGCCATAAAATACGCTAATGTGACACAAGGTTAACGGCCCCAGGTACCTAAACACTTTTAAAATGAATAACGAAATCTTCTTGAATGTTGGCAAATGACAATCCGGACAAATGCGAGTCTGACTCGCACACCGAGGGTTCCGTAAGCGAACAAATTGTAAATAGCTATCTATATACAAGTTTGTTCGTTTACGTCTTCGTCCATCTCGGGAATCGATACCTACTCAAGGATATCTGCTCGATTTTTCGAACCACAAACTGATACACGACAAAATTAACTTTCTTTTTTATAAGTTTGTAATCAGAACATTTTTTTTTTATATGAAATAACAACAAATTTATGACTATTAATTGCGTTTGAGTGCACAGTAACTAGATGTTTTTACAGCTCCAAGGGACCGCAGACAGTATTTGATGTCAATTTCAACTATATAGGCATACATATATACATATATACAGGTTCCTAGATAAAAAGGTCAGGACCGACAGACGCATAACAAAGTGATCCTACTCGTATAAGGGTTCCTTTTTTCCTCCTCAGAAACGGAACCCTAAACAACTAACACTATCTAATTTTTTCTCAAGTCTAAAGTACTTACATATAGGATTTAAGACTAGCTTTTGCCAGCGGCTTCGCTCGCATTAATGTAGTTTTCGTCATTGAGTTCATTTACCCTCGAAATCAGTACTTTTTTTCTGGGTAAAAGGAAGCCTGTGTCGACGTGAAAAACAAACTCGCATTTGAATTTATAATATTAGTTAGGATTAAAAGCTACAAGCTAAAGCGAAGGTCATAAATAACATTTTTACAAAGCTGCCGACAATTAATTTGATTTAAGAACAGTAATTAATTAATGAGCGCTGAATGCGACTGCAAATATTATATTAATATCTGCTAATGGATCGAAGTCATAATTCTCTACAGAAAATATTAGTTTGGCTATTTATTGAAGTGAAAATGTAATTAAGTAATATGACTTAGCCATTTAGTGAGTACATGCTCACATAAATATGAGGTGAAAGAATATTTAGCAAACGTTGTACTACTAAAGCAGCAAACAAGTATTACGTTTACAGTACCTATCGGGTTATGAATAATTTGATTTATATTACCTACCTATAAATATATTCATGGGTCATGTCGCGATGCTAAGTAAATATCAATATTTTATTTAATCATATTCTGAATGTTTGATGTTTATGACTATTATTTAAGAGTAGCTGACCGGCACAACTTCGTCTGCGTTTGTAAATTTTCCCCGTTTTCGAAAAAAAATTCAGTAATGATCCACTCTCAGTCGTCGTCGCGTGGTGGTATATAACCTTCCTCGATAAATGGGCTATCTAACACTAAAATAATTTTTAAAATCGGATCAGTAAATTCGGAGCCTATTCAATGCAAACAAACAAACATGCAAATAATAATAATAACTCCGCACATCGCACACACGGCCGGCCGGCCGGTCTGATCCCAAACTAGGCAGAACCTGTACTACGGTAACCAGACTGCTGGTAAACATACTTATATATTACTAAATACATACATATTATAGATAAATAACACCCAAACACAGAACAAATTATCATGCTCATCACACAATTATTTGTCCTGGGTGGGAATCGAACCCACGACCTCTGGCTTAGCAGTCAGTCACTAACCACTAGACCAACAGGCCAGTCAATCAAACCTTTCCTCTTTATAATATTAGTAAACATTTATATACATTCTAATAAATATAGTATTATATGACAATGAAGTACAAATACTTTGTCGACTAGGAACAGTGGACAAAGAAAATGGTCTACCACTTTTGACAAAAGTTTATGTCAAATCACAATAGCGATAAGGTTGAACCTATCTCTAACAATGCACTGTCAGAATACTATTACACGGGAAAATAAACCTTGTTGTTTTATTATGTCAAATGATCTTCAACCGTAGGGTGGTAGACGATATATTTGGCCGATGGTACATGAAATCAATTCTATACACCAAATAAAAACTTTTTTCACAAAAAATTAAAGAGAAGAAAGGAACTGACAAGCGAAAAATAAAATTGTTAACCTAACTACACTTCTACACTAATGTAAACACCTAATGGATGTAATACCGAACGTAGAAACAAGCAAATTAATTAAAACGTAAAATGAAGAGATGACAGCGGCTGCGTTGTAAACTGAACCAACGTCAAAGTATACCAAAAAAAAAATTGAATTATCGAAATCGGGCTATCCTGTAAAAAAGTATTACATTTATACAAAAAATATAGTTTGACTTGGGACCCTCCTCCGGTTTTTCATCAGTTGAAAAACAGATTAATTTATACTTATACTTTTAGTTTAAATAATTTAGTAATTACATTCATTATAATTTTGTTTAAGTTCATAATTATAGTATTTATATGTCTATTCATTGTTTTCCTATAATAAGTTCATACTTTATTAAGTAGCTATTTTATGATTAATTATTTTCCGGTTATATTTTCTTCTAAGATACTCACTAAGATACACCAAGATGTATCTTAGTGCACCTTGGTGTATCTTGGTGTATCTTGGTTTACCAGAACAATTTGTCACTTGTCTATTTTACCGGCCGCATAAAAACGTTGCAAATTTAATAGGGTGAGGGGCAAATCTTTAGCGCTTCTTAATCAGATGTTATTTTTACTCCGACTGACCTGTCAGTTTTTCAACAGCAGAGTATACGTACGTATACGAGTGCTGTATTTTTTATATTAAGCATTAAAGTAATTGGCAATTCAGTAATTTAAAAAAAAATATATTTAAAACAGACATAAGAGTTTCAAGAGAGTCAGGTTTACCTAGGGGAAAAAACATGTAAGTATGTTTTTACAACAAGTGTTCGTACGACACTTAAAAATAGGCGCATTCAATATTTATATTTGCTAAGCCTTAATGCTTAAACTAAACTTTCCCAGCAAAGTATCAATTAATTTCTAACAAAGAATCACTCCAAGTAGAAAATAATCTCCATAGTAATAAAATTTAGGAATAACGATATAAACAAAAGATGCTCATAAAGTGACTTAGGTAGAACTAAATTTGAGGGTGGCAAGCGTACAAACAACTACGCCAAAGTCGAGATTAATCCCGAGGGTGACGCAACTTTTTAATAGGTTTAAGACCAGAAATCCTTAAGACAAAATGTACAGAATAAGCTTTAGATTCACCTGAGTAATTAGTTGGAGGCGTAACACGTTTTTTAAATTGTGATCATCAATTTTATTCAGCTTCTTTACAGTAGGACATTATCTATATACTTATAATAAAACTGTAACAGGTCCAATTCTGTACATTGAAGATATGTAGAAAAAAAAAATGGGGGGCACTTTATAATGGACACTGAAATAAAAACTATATTTTTTTCTGTCTGTCTGTCTGTATCATGGCCGCGCATCACACCGACTACTGAAAAAATTCAAATGGAACTTGATATGATTTGAGTTCATTCTACGAGGTAGGACATAGGATGCTTTTTATTCTGAAATTCAGGACGGTTTCCTTGCTTTTAAGAAAACGCATCTCGCAATATGCAACGACATCTATTGGCCCCAAATAATACTAACTATAAAACTATTACTTTAACTGGTCATCTTTTTTTAAAGATATTTATTGTTAGCAGATAATACTTGAATGAGTTATAAATTTGAATATAAACATATTACATAATACCTACAGGTAAATATTTGTAGTGCAATAATTATCGATAATTCAATAGTTAATAATACAATCTACATATACTTATTGTGGCGAGCACATTGTATATACATAATTGCACGTAATTAAATAAGTCACACTCATAGATTAACTTTAGAGATTAAGTAAAACAATATTACGCACGCACCACATTAGTATATAAGTTCTGCTTGTACCTGAAATAATATAGACTAAATATCATCTCGAGTCTCAATGTACTCATTGCCTAAACATTGGCAAAATGGTGACACCGACGTGATTATGCAGCTACGGACCTGGTTTTTGCCTGCCGGCTGCATAATCACCAAGAGTATACCAAGTTACGCATACAAACACCTGAAAAATTAGTGACCCGACAAGAAAATAAAGAACATGACTCAGTCACCTTTCAAATCAAGTAGCAGTCAAGAAACATTGGAAGTAGCAGCTGGCACCACCATTTTATCCCGCATTCCGGAGTTTTGGGGGGACAAATCGAGATTATTGTTTATGTAACTAGTAGCTATCCTCATTTCCTCCCCGCCATCCACAAAAAGTATAAGACCATCAACGAACGCCTAACCGATTGCTATGAAGAATCAGAACAGCTGTAAACAAAACAGACGACGGCGGAATGACATGCATATTAGCACAGTTAGCAAAAATACAAATGGAACTAAATTTCGTAATTCAGCGCGATCGCAGAGACTATCGACGCAGCACTCAAAGTTATTATAATCGTCAACATTCCCCATCGAGGTCAAGTTTAAGAGAAAGCAGTCGGGAAAAAAATACCAGGGAAACTAATTGAAGCACAGACTACGGTGAATTTCTGCACTATTCTCCCGTTCAAGCGTCTCACCATTACCGACCAAAAAGTGGTAGTGGTGATTTTTTATTGACACAGGAGCAAACATTTCTGTTATGGGGCAAGCCACCAAGACAATTGTTTATACAAAATGAACAATACACACTTTATGCCGCTAATGATACAAAAATAAAAAGGTACTAAACTATGGATTATGGAGATATTTTACATGGAACTTCGTCATCGCCGAGATGACGCAACCAATTATTATTGGAGCGGATTTTTAGAGCATTGTAAGTTATTAGTCGACATAGCTGGTCGAAAGCATATTGATAGGGTAACTGAGCTGACGACGCCTGCAACCCTGATCGAATCGTCGCAGCAAACAATTCGTACTATTGACGTTACGTTGGAATGAATCCATGCATTACTCAACTATAAAAAGAAAATGAGAATATTACGAAACCTTGTCGTTAAATATGACTTTCTCAAAAGCGAATCTATTCTATTAAAAAAGAAATCTATTCTTAGGTTATCAGATAACGAGCCAAGAAATACGCCCAACTGAGGAAACAAACAAGGCAATTATGGAACGATGCACGACTCTAAAAAGAACGAAAATTCTCCTATTCCTTGGTCAACAGAGGCCGAAAAAGCTTTTGTTAATGCAAGGAAAAAATTATGAACGCAGTATTAACAGTACAATATTCAACACATTAGCGGACGTGACAATATTGTGGCAGACGCACTATCACGTATAAAACAAATTGATATACCATTGCCGGTTAGTTATGATGATTTAGCAAGATACCAACTTCAGAAATTAACCAGAACGATTCCAACACGTACATAACAGACCGTTAAATATTTATTATGTTATAATACTTATTAATTAGAAATGTTTAAGTATATATTTTTATTTTAAGATAGGAATTGTTTTTACAAATTTTTTTTAAAGGGGGAGCATATGTGGCGAGCACATTGTATATACATAATTGCACGTAATTAAATAAGTCACACTCATAGATTAACTTTAGAGATTAAGTAAAACCATATTACGCACGCACCACATTAGTATATAAGTTCTGCTTGTACCTGAAATAATATAGACTAAATATCATCTCGAGTCTCAATGTACTCATTGCCTAAACATTGGCAAACTTATTACATTATATTTCCACAAAAATGTGAGTGTGTTATACTGCAAAACAAACTGAATCCGTTTCTACATTTTTATCTGACTTCAAAAGAAAGAAGAAATTCTATGTTCGGCTGTGTGTATTTTTTTGATGTTATATTCACCGATATTTCCGTCATCTAAGGACCGATTTCAAATTTTTTTTTTTGTTTGTAAGGGTATGCTCCCCAGGTGGTTCCATTGTCACAAGTCCAATCATTTCAAGACGCTGTGAGGCACACCGTGTGGTTTCCGGAACAATCTTTTTTTAAAGTGAAAACTTCTTTAGCGGCGTTGTGCACTTTTAGATGGGTAAAAAATGTTAAACTCACGTCAGGACACGTGACCCTGATGTCCGTCCCCATCGAAAACTCATACGACGGAGCCGGGTTTGTTATATTTACATGAAAAGCGTGAGAGAGAGCGTAGAGAGATAGAGAGAGGGTGAGAGATGAACTCGTGACCGTCACGCTAATAATACATATATAGATCCATCAATCCATAATAATACATATATAGGTCGTTTCGTTTAAGTTTTCACTTCAGTCAGCAGTCCCATGACTATATATATTTTTTTACGCTCCAGGTTGTTTCACGGCCAACAGAGTATAAAAATCCTGCCTGGAGGATTCCCCCCTTTTAGGAAAAGGTGTATCGCCTATTTTAAATATTGCTGTTTTCAGATATAAACGCCAACGATGTCACGGGCACAGCTAGTTATAAGCTAGTAAAAAAATAAAATGAGTCGCACTTAAATCCTGTATTAATGAAGAGGGCAGTGAATTTTGTTGTTACAGTGGCTCTCAGTTTTTATTGCCGTGTTCTGTTTTCGAAGGTTACGCAAACACACATGTGAACTCAACCGTTTATTTTATTTTAATATGTTACTTTGTAACCTTTAATAATAAAGTTATTTTTCTTTGTAAATTCTTACACAATTTTCATGCAATTGTCGCTAACCTAATTCGATGTGTACCTGCCTAATTATGTAGCCAACTAAGAAAAAGAATCGTCGCTGTTTAGTTAGGAAAATTCGGCGGAAAACAGGACTAACATTTCCTCGTGGTCTTTTGTAGGGTGGTGTAACTACATAGGAGGTTACCCCACCCAAGACGGCTCGAATCCTCACAGGAATCTGCTGTTCTCTAGTGTTGCTACAAATTAAAGTAGTTGTAGTCCTACCGTTGTTAAAAGTTTTTTTTTAAGATCAGATCCAGGATAGCCTATCTATTCAGATGAAGTCAATGTTAATGCAAACCTTAAGAAGTTTCTAAAAAATCCGAGTTATTTCATACCAAACTATACATCAATCTTAAGATCTTGTACAGAGACCATCAATCAATTATCCTCAAAACGCAAAATTAAAAAAAATATACTCATTTATCATTCTTCTCGATCTCGACTTTGCCTACACTTGTTGCACGCAGAAAGGCGGCTATTTGAAGCCAGGTCAGCCCACAGAGAAAGATATGATACAATATTTCAAAAATTCTTATAGTCAGTGAGTCAATAAGTGAGTGACGAAATCTGGCTATTTTAGATATTAATAATCAATAAAGTATAATAGCTATACATTTGAAACTTGCCATGTTGAATAAGTGATCTACATAATATCCTGAGAGCTTGGATTTTCTATTCTAGTACTGTCCAGACCTAATCTTTAAGGGTACAAAAATAGGACGAAACGCTTCGAGAAAAGGTAGGTAGTGCCCTGCGCTTCCGTTGTCTTGGCGGGGGCACTACCGTGCCCCCAGATTAAAAAGTTTCACCGAAAAATAGGTCATTTCTTTAACAATATCTTTCAAAAGTTTAAGAAAAATATTGAAGTTTAATATATATTAGCATAGACCATGCCTTCCGCCTTTGTCTACGCTGCAAGAGCATGAGTTGCGATGTAAATTCAAACGGTTTAATAGTATTATTCCCCAAGCATATTGATTTAGGTGGAAAGTGGTACTTAATAATTGTTCTATCTGAACGGGGCCCAATGAGCCGAAGTTAGGTATCTATTGCAAAAGTTTAGCGTAAAATTACATCTTTACCGGTGATATTAAATTTCTGTTGTCTCGTGTGATTTATGACGTCTTTGTCCGCTTATTAAGGAGCCCATTTATAATATATTGATTGGTTAAATTCATAACATTTAATAAGATCTTGAAGAAAGTGTATACGCTTGTAGAACTAATGTAATTGGTGTCTTTGTTAATTGTGATCATTAATGCTGATTACAAAAAGCACAAGGTTTAGTTACGGGGCCTGGCCGCAGACGGCTCAAGTACGACTTAGAAAGGCATGGAACAGGCAGCCTTGGTATTATGTAGGGCCACCTGGCTCTCCTCTATTTTTTTATTTTACTTTCTTTATAGATGTGTTGTGTGTGTATATAAATGTGAATGAAGTACAAGTTATTGTAATTAAGAAAAATCATAGGTAGTGTGAACGAGGGTGTGTGTGCTAGTATAACTGACACCAGTTTAAAGGTAACCTTTTACAGAACATGAAACAGACCTTTTATATAACAACCAAACTGCTAAAGTAACTGGTCACCGTTAAACATGATCATATTGGTCATGTATTACTAAGGTCGTTTTGACTCGACTGTTGTGGACTACCGCTTATGAAACAAGTTCTGAAAAATAATTATTCTTTGTATTATAAAACTGAACAACATCATTGTTTATAACAATATAACAAGATAATTTGGCCTTGGATAGTTGTTAAATCCTTGGCCTTGGCCCTACACAACGCCACTAAAATCACAAAAACATACAAGCAAGAATATTCACATTTAATATTCGCATTTAGTACAACAACATTTTCCGTTACATTAGATTACAATAATTAGAATAATGTACATGATATTGTTGCACAATTTGATGCATATCTTAGAAAATATATGTAACTATCTCCTATACTAAGCAAAGCTTGTATGATATGAGTTAGTTGGTTCTCCATTGCAGATTTTTTGTCAACCGGGATATTAAAAGGTGGACTACATTTGTCGTACAAGCATGCATAAATAACTACTGTTCATTTCTTTATATGTGTTAAGTAAGGTTGATCTTCCATTTTATGACATAATTATAACTCTAGAGGACAAGATGAATATGAAATGTGAAATATTAATAAATTACTAACTGGTGTCAAGAGGGCAATTTTTTTTTTCAGAAAACTGCAAAAAGCTATTGCAATAAACAACAACCGAATTAGAGATTCATGAATAAGAGCCTTTTTTCATTACTTTTGCTATGACTTTTACCCTAACTTGCTCTTGATAAACCATTTCCAAACAACCCTTCGGCAAAACCTCGCTAAGAATACCTTAAGGTATGTCAAAAGCCAATACATTTCAATCAAAAAGCGGCGCCTTTCAAAAACGCTGACGTGTGATTAGTTTAGCTTGAGGATGATTCAAACTTTTCCATGGCGTGTACGTCGTTACACGCATAAGATACATAGCAGGCCACCGTGCATGTTGAAAAAAATATTTCAAATTTTACTGTTTCTTTTTCATAATTTTTTATAAAACATCATATCTGGGGCTAGCACGGGCCTTGCTCTTGCTTTGTAAGTGCAACTCGACTCGCATAAGCCAAACTAATCATTCCGCTTTAGCCGCTTATTTCATTTCAATACCATTGCGAGAAAGCTTAAGGACATATGAACAATGGTGGCTGATTAGACAGTGAAAAATCCTTGCGTAATATGAAAAGAAGTCTCGCTAGACGTTTGTATGTTGAGGAAGTATAATATTGAGACTTAAACGGATTCAAATGGAGTTTTTGTAGAAATTATCTGTATTATTCATATATTATATAATTATATGCATTATTAAATTGAGTATTGCAAATGTATCCTAAAAAATATGTTTAAAACAAAGTTGTTTCCTAGTGAAGCTGTTGCAGGCGTATCCACTAAATGTGATGAAGATACTCTTTAAAGACATGTGTTTATACACTTAAAACAAAAAGTTGCTGTTAATCTGTAAACGCTTTCATAACATTTTTCAGTGTATAGTGTATGGATAAAGCAACATATAAGTTTCTTACAATGCGTTTCAAATAAGAATAGGAACGTCAATGACCTGAAAGTATGTTTTACACAAAACTAATTTGCGTAACATTTTTTTTTTTTACTTTTTTAGCTGTGGTATTACGGAATCTATTGATTGGATAATTTTAAAAATAACTCAAAATAACCAGTATAACTTGAACAGTCAAATTATTTAAAATTAATGATGAACCAATTTTTTATTTTGCTTTTTCTATGTTTTTTTTTTGTAAATCTATGGATAATTAAAAAAAAAAATCATTTTTTTTCATTCATTCATTTGAATCACAATATGGCGCAAAGTCATTGCTCTTCTTATTTGAATTGCAAAGTTACTGCTTCTTACTGGACGAAAGGTTATGTTTTACGGGTTGTACAACGTATCTAAATAGAATTTGATATATTATTGTAGGCCGCGCAATACATTTACCTCTGACGGCAATTATTATTTAACATGTTTAATTGAAAGTAATATTAGGGTGTTTCAAACTGATTGTCGGCTATTTTGGATTTTTAAATTAACCTTTATATTCTATGATCCATAGAAAATGTATAATAATTATGAACAGATAGGCAGTCGTGATTATCATTGGTATGAAATATTAACATTGTCAGTTGGCAAAGTATAGCGGAACCTCGCGTGCGATGCTCTCCATCCATCAGGAGGGACATGATAGTGTTTCAAATCTTAATTGTATAAAAAAATTATGAAACTTGTTTACAAATTATGCTTTTTTTTAATATTGCATTGAACACCTATTGGCAGTGGTCGAGAAAACATATGTGTAACATAAATGTTTTTTCGACCACTGCCAATAGATACAGCTATCGCCTTTTGCGTTCATTGTAATTCTAAGTACATCAAACAGAATTCAAACTAATTTAAATACACTAAGCATATTGCGACCTTAACACACTTGGTACGTAAGGGTCCAGTAAAGGATTTATCGAAAGTTTCTACGGCGCATTACGGGGACCCTTTCACAAGGGAATACTAATTTTCAGACTCTGTAACACCCTTTCTAACGTGCTAAATAGATAGTTTAGAGCCTTGTCTATTTGTTTCAATTACATTAAGAGCTACATTAAGTTCATGAGTTGTTTTGCTGTTCTATTTAGGATCAAGTTTGTTTTGCTCTTTAAGGAGTTACGTTTAGCACTGTACGCCACACGCTGTGCACCCCTAAAACTGTAATGTTACACAGGCTGACTAACATTGTTGATTGTTTAGTGTCTTTTAAAGAAAGTAAATGAACAGGGTGTTAAAGATAGGTGTGTTTAAATTTCAGGAGCGTTATGTGTAGCCGAATAGGTTATTATTATAGTAGATTTAGCTTAAAAAAAGAATTTTGAAAATAAAAAATGTTTTCCAAACCACACTTTATGAATTTGCATGTCAATTTAACTAACGTTAAGTTAGCTTAACGTAAGTTTTTTAATTTTATTTTTTTATGCAGGCTTTAAAATCTGGACTTTCCATAACATCCTTCTATATTAAACATGTACTTATAGTTTGGGATCAGACGGCCATGTGTGAAGTTATTATTATTCTCTTTATTCATCTTTTACCATATAAATTACATTTTTAAATATGTACATAAAAAAATATATATTTTAAAATATAAAAAATAGTAGACCACCGACATCGGGTACAGGGACCAAGATACCGGTGGTTAGGGCTCCAAAGACAGGAACCTCCTCACTATACGGGCCGTGTCGAGAAGAACTGCCTTCTGCATCAGTCCCTTGATCCAACCGTCTAACGCGAGCCTCTTAAGGTGTTGATCGAGGCTCTTGGCTAGTAATCCATGAGCAGATATGACAATCGGAACAATGATCGCCGATTCGACATTCCACATGACGACAATCTCGTGAGACAAAATCAAATATTTGATTTGTTTATCTTTTTCAACTTTCACGAGATTCTCGTCATGAGGAACAGCGATATCGATGATCATTACACAGCGCTCTAATCGATCTATCACCACCATATCAGGTTTATTCGCAACAATAGTTATGTCAGTGATGATAGATCGATCCCAATACAATGTGGCTCGACCATTTTCAAGAACTGGGTCGGGCACATACCTGTAATATGGCACCTCTGAATTCACAAGGTTGTATTTAAGGGCTAGCTGTTGATGTACAATCCTGGCCACTTGGTTGTGTCTGTGCAAATATTCACCATTGGCAAGACAAGAACAACCAGAAATAATATGCCTGATAGATTCACCGGGGCGGTGGCACGCCCGACAGATATCAACCGTACCATCTTTATTATTATTATTGTTATTTTATTATTATTATTATTAGTTTCATTCATTTCAGCCCTTTTTCAAACGCAATATTAGCTTTATCAGTCAACTTTCAAGTTATTTTTTTTATTAACTTGAAAGATAAATCCATCCTAAGGTAGACAACCTTGGGATAGATTTAATAATGGAGGTAGAGATCGCTCTTAACGATAAGACGCCTATTGTACATGACAATAACATTAACATAAAGATCAATCATTGTACTTTAATGTATTATGGTGTACAATGAGGAATATTCTATTCTATTCTCTATTAGTACTTTTTTTTTATTGTATAGGGGCAAACGAGCAAACCCATCACCTGATGGTAAATGACTACCGCTGCCCATGGGCACCTGCAAGTGCGTTGCTGGCCTTTAAAGTGTGAGTAGGGGAGAGGGGTATAAGTGGCGAGAAAGGGAGAGAGGGAGAGGGAAGGGTTAGAGCCTTTAGTAACCCCACTCACTCGCACGAATCATTTTGTCAGTTTCAAAATAAGTTAAAGAATCACGAATTTTCATATAATGGTTAGCACTTTACCTTTTTCACGGAGTCTACTGTGTGACCCTTAAATATGACTACACCTTTCTGTAACACCCTGTACAAATTTGATATTAAACTTTTGAATACTACAGAGTTAAAGAGTATAATAAATACTTCCTATACGTATAAGCGTTTTGCTTTTTTAGGATCAAAAAACAAATTTTAACACATAGATGAATATTAATGGAATATTTTTATTACATTAAATATGTTTGTGGCTTTTGCAAGGATTTCGGTTATAACCATAAATTACGCTAATTAATTAATAATAATAATAACTCCACACATCTCACGCTCGGCCGTCTGATCCCAAACTAGGCAGAGCCTGACGGTGAGCGATTAAGGCGTTGGATTTACGATCGAGGGGTTGCCGGTTCAAACCCCACCTAGTGCACTATCGACGTGAACCCACTCCTTTATTTTGTGCCTATGCAAGCTCCCTTGGGCCCTCACCTCATCGGGGTTTTTGGTGGGGCGGTGTGTCGGAATTGAAGCGACTGACACCACACGGCACGTATGGGCCGGCTCAACCGGAGTGATACCACGGCTTCATAGAAAACCGGTAGTGAAGCAACGCTTGCATTATGTTTCGCCGAGTGAGCGAGGTTACCGGAGGCCCTAACCCTTCCCTTTTCCCTCCCTTCCCCTTCTGCCACCTTAAAAAGTAGGTAGTCACTCACCATCAGGTAACCCATCTGCTCGTTTGCCCCATAAAAAAAACACGGTGTGCTAAACTGCGCCTAAAAAAGGAGGGATTCGGGAATAGCTTTTATTAATAAATGCGGACGCGTGAACCCATTCCTAACACAATATTTAGCTGAGTTGAAGGGGTTAAGTTACAAGTTACTATTAATGTGTGACCCACGTTACTAGTAGAAAAAGAATACTTTCAAGTTTCTGTTTTAGGAACACACATTAAGTTAATCTAAGTATTTACATATCGTAAATATGGATGTACAATTTATAAAAGTTGCAATTACCTGGACCCATTGGAAAAGAAAAAAATGCGAATTAATACCTATATTTTATTGAAACTTATACATTTACAACAAATAAAAAATATATTAACAATGGGTATAACATAATAAATTTGCGGGGAATCAATTCGATCGAAAGTTGAGCTAAGCCACTAGTGTATGTATGAGGGAATCATGATTAATATCGAAGTACAGTTGGTACAATAAAAACGGAAATCTTTTTGATGCGTTACCACCACTAAGCACTACTCGCCTCTGTGGTAAAATACCGCGAACACTGAATATGTCATTCTTGCTACCTGGAAAGTGAAGATCACCATTAGTAATATTAAGTAAAAAAACTCTTTATTTCAATTCATACTTTAGTTAAGAACATCGTGAAATTTATCTTTTATTTTTTAATGAAACCTGATTAAAAATAGTCACCTGTACTGCCTTTTGCCATGCCACTGCTTTTTACATTTCTTTTTCTTTAATTACTATCGAAGTGTGAACAGAAACTTAAATAAATCTAAACTCAGTCAAAGAAATTATTAAGATGATAATTATCTATCCTATCATCTCCTATAACGGAGAGACAGACAGACCCATAGGGTCTGTCTGTCTCTCCGTTTGTCACAGCTTATTTTCTACTCAGATAGCTAAGCTATGTATAAGTTAAAACCAAGATATGGCAGTTGTTGCCGCCGCATGTATGAATATTAAGCAAAATATATAATAATATTATAACATACATATATACATATAACAGCGATCAAAATTGTTCTTAATTCATTCCGCAGAAGTGTAGCTTTCTATTTAAATGACGTGTTTAGGTCACCTGTTGTACCTTTAAATAATCTGTAATAGTAATAACATGGAGAAATACACATCTTGGGCGTCTAAACAAAAGATAGAAATATGTACTTTTATTGCGGGAAATTTTAATCATCTTCGGGGTATTTTTAACACGTAAACACGTTTATAGTTACATGTTTCCAATGAAATACTCTGTTACTCTTCAAAAGAACGTTTTTAATTAAATATGATGCGCCCTCTTACAAAACAAATTAACGTGCTCATTGAGTTTGTAACAAGTTGACTTGTAATTTGTTTTTGACGTATATTGATATTAAATCGACTTCCTCGTTACTCGGATGATTACACTGACAATCGGTACCGATTTGGTGAATGTATTATTATATATATTTGACTGTCGCTGGCAATTTAAACTGTAAGATACATTTTCATATATTAAAACTCGCTTCAAATAACTGTACTGTTCCTTGTAACATTTGGTTTAAAGCTTTGGCGCGAAAAGAATATTTATACTATACAGTTACTGCCAGATTTGAAATATAACAAGTAGAGCCACTGAGAAAAGGAATTAACAATAAAAACACTTTTTCAATCTGAAATGGATGATTAAATTTAATTGTAAAAATATTTTTATAGTTTTGCTATTAAATTTGTTTATGGTGCGTCTATCAAATTGATTGATGATAGTATAAGTAATTAAGGGCCTCCTATAGATTCAACGTATAGTAGACGAAAGACAGGTTGTTTTCCAAGGGCAAGGAAACACAGTAAGGTGAATCCATTGTTTAAATCTTGACCAAAAGGCGGCCCTAATAATTATTATAGGTTTCTGTGCTGCTTGCTTTTATATATTTTTTTAAATATCCAGCACTTAAACAAATTTTTAATTAAATGGACTACTACATAGAAAGCAATATGGTTTCACTAAAAATTATTCCGATGGTGATGTTGGCGTTACACTTTCAAAACATATCTTAATTTTTTCAATGCCTGAGAAAATCCACAAGATGCTATTCGTATACTCCGAGAAGTTACGTTAGCCTTTAATTGCTCTGAGCACAATAGCCTTAACTCACAGGCTCTAACTATTATTTTGCGAACCAGATTGAATGACTGCAAATTTGAAAATTAGATTTGAGAATTTTAATCCACATAGATACGTCTAACCGATGTATTTTAAGTTGGTGGTACTGGTCCGCGCCAGCGACTAATTTGAGCAAAAAATCTAGTATCTCATTCTCTCACATCTGTATCCACGAATCAAACTACGCTATATATGTGCATTTTGTTCTGTGACAGCGGAGGCTAAACAATGTGTTTTTTACTTGTATGGACCCATTAATAATATATTATACTAATTACCCATTACTTGTACGAAACCAGATAACGATATTCTTTTAGATACTCATCAACAAATTTGATCTCTGTTTGCTTAACGAGTAATTTGCTACTAAACAAATATAATATTTACGGTTCCCTATAATTTCATTCTGTACTTACGGACACAAAAGTCTCATACGAAAGGTCTTGAATTCCGAATGCTTTGAGTATGAGTGGCTTCTGTGCTTGTGCGCAGCTGATGAGTACTAGGCGGCGAATGTCACGATGGCGGTCCTGCTCCATGGTACATAGATGCCAACCGCAGTCAAATACCACGTTGGAGAGCAATGATGCCTTGAAAAAACAAATGTTAGCTTAATATGTAACTTATTGGAAAATTTGTATGTCTAAAGTTAAAAAGGTATTCATTTTAAGGAATTCAATTACGCGGTAACCAAAATGTTTACGTTTGCAGAATTAGCAGAGCCCCGACAACGGTTTGAAGGTCACTTTTCTTAATCTCGTTACGCCACCCGCGCCGCGCGCCGGCAGGACCTCACCAGTTTGCTCTTATTAGAATGCAAAACTGGTCAACTTAGATGCACCAATGTCGTCTTCACACAAATCTAAACAAGACGTGAGTGATGAGGAGTAAATACTAATATTTTCCCCACGTCCATCAGGTCTAGTTTCTGTCACAAGTTCGTTGCTCCTGGCGATTCACAAACTTGCAAAGATTCGCACAACGCTACACGATATAATCAGTGGCAAATAAATGAGACAAATATTTCTCGACCCTGTTATATTTTTTAGAGATATAGATGCAACTATCAATATAATATTTGTTTACAAAATATTATAGCTTAAATAGAAAAAATACTGTTTGTGAGGGCTCGGACCCGGAAACAGCCCATTAGAGTAACAGGTATGTTACCGTGACCTGCTCGAACTATTTCTTAGACTCTCTAGTTGATCCATATAAGCAATATTCCTTCCCTACCATTGCCTACCTGTCCCTTTCAATATAGTTCCAATTTTCCCCCTTCCCATTTTCCATCTTTAATTGGCAAAGTGCCCGGTTGACGAATTTCTTCTCACAAGGCTCAACTAGTTGGATACGGGCGCTTATAGATACAGCGATCTTAACTTGCTTTTCACAAAGCAACATATTGTTGCTGATTGATCTATAAATTTTAGTATAAAAAAAACATTTTGAAACAATTCTGAAAAAGTTTTATAATATCATAATTTTAATGAAATAACGACTAACATAACAAATATTAATGACTTTGACAGCCTTGGCCATAGTTACCACGTGACTGGGACTAAATTATAAATGGCTAAATGTAGATATTTAATGAGCCTCTGCTTACCCCTTCGGGGATACAGAAGTATATACCTACATATAAGTTTAGTAAACACTGTCAAACTTTTCCTCAAGTAATGAAATTTAACAAGGTTTTAAATCAACATGCATCTCTCTAATAAACCTTTCGTACATTTATATAGTTATTATTTGTACACTGTATTTGCGTCTGACAACATGCAATAATACATGTAAATTAATGCTTAACAGACAGGATCTACAATTGGTGGAATGTTGTTTTATTTAAATTATAATAAACATTGTAATTGCTGTTTGTCCTCCAAAAAAAAAAAACATACAATGATTGTAACTTCGAATGAAACGTGATGCAGCTACAGAATATTGTCACCGATTACGGAGTCGGAAATAACATCAGCAAAACACAAAAACACATCAAATTCAAATTCAATTCAAATTCAAAATCATTTATTCAATTAAGACACTAAGTGACATTTATGAACGTTAAATTGAAGCTAGAGTTAAAGGCATAAATCGGCGCAAACAGACACCACAGCATGTACTGGATTGTGGAGGTAAATTAGGTTAAAACACCAAAATCTACTGCCTGCTTGTGTCGATCTATAACTTCCAGTTTCCAAAATGCGTAGAGCCTTATGAAAAGAATACTGGCAAAGAAACTCATGGCCACTCTTTTTAAAATTTAGATCTTCAGGTACAATAGTGTTAGTGTTACACGAAAGGTAAACAGGATGCAAGCTGATGCCACCTGAATTACATTTTATTGAAATGCTCCAAAAGCTAACGGACTAAAAAATAAAAATCACTCAGTGATACCGTTGAACAACCACTAAATATACTACTAATAGATAGAGAAACACGTAAATCTCGCAGCATTCACTGGGACTACAGTATAGTCCAAAACTACTATTGGAACTGGACAGCATAGAGATTGTGTAGACAAAGGAACTTAATTCAAGATAAAAAATCGAACTCCCACCTATTTATTTATATAGGTGGTTTTGACGGCCTGTGGAGGTTTCTACGCATAAATAAAAGGATTTACCCCTGATCTGAAACATGCCACGAAACCAGTGGCCAATAGAGCTGTACTTTTCAGTTCGTAAACCTAATAACAGAAAATAAAGTGCTGATACCCAATAATGAGATTCACCTTGTGAATGAGAAAGGTGGTCTGCATATAAGACATTATTGATGACTTATGTCGTTACCACGTTTTGCTTAAAGACGTTTCTAATTCATATAGTATGCAGAATTTACATCTGTCTGATATCTACGCTTTTCGTTTGAACTCGAGACTTGATGAAACATGCTTTGTACGGTGATTTTCGTTTCTATATGGTGTTTATGAATTACAATGTTTATCATTATCCCACTTATCCCACTAATATTATAAATGGGAAAGTTTAGATGGATGGATGGATGTTTGTTACTCTTTCACGCCCAAACTACTGTATATAAAACTACTACTACTATATATAAAATAGCAGCGCCCCGCCGTTTCACCCGCGTAAGTCCCGATCCCGTGGGAATATCGGGATAAAAACTAACCTATATGTTAATCCAGGTCTCCAGATATCTACATACCAAGTTTCATCGCAATCGGTTCAGTAGTTTTGGCGTGAAAGAGTCACAAACATCCAGCCATCCATCCATTCAAACTTTCACATATATAATATTAGTGGGATTTCAAAAGTCAGTCCATTTAGTACAAGTCAAGTCAAAGTTTGGGTTTTTGAAATGTGTAATTAATTTCGACTTCAAATGTGACAGTTACCGATTTGGTTATAATTTAGTTCCAAAACTACAGTAACTTTAATTACAGTAACTCCAAAATAGAATGAAAGCATTTTGTAAACATCTCTGTCACACAGAAAATCTCAGCAAACAGTAATTCTAACCGATGTTATGTACAATTATCAAATAAGGTTGCATTAAAACAAATTAGTCTATTACATTCTTTTTTATTCTGCTGATGAAATTACTTCATTCAATATTCTGTGTAATCAAACAGAATCTTATATATTTTAGCTTACTGTGTTTGTTTACTGTTTTAAAGGTCTTCAACGAGTCAAAGAGAATAATGCTTGAAATAATAACTTGGAAGCACTAATCACTACATATTATAAAACATAGTCTGTCTGTTCACGTTAAACAGAAAAAACTACTGAACGGATTTTCATGCGGTTTTCACTAATAAACAGAATGATTCATGAGGAAGGTTTAGGTGTATAATTTGTTAAGATTTTGTGTAAATTAATTGAAATATGGTGATAATTGTTGAAGATGTTTCTGCCACCCGTGCGAAGGCGGGGCGGGTTGCGGTTGTAAATAATATACTATATAGTACTATCAACTTGTGATGAGGGTGTGCATTCGACTGTCAAGCCGTGGGTCGCGGGTTCGATTACCGCTTCGTGCAAAAATTTATATGCATGAATATGTTTATTTGCATTGGTTTAGGTGTTTCTACAAATAATATGTACGTATTTACAGAAAAATATTATCTATGTGTTTTGTATCCGTGTTCTTGAACGCATAGTACAAGCTCTGTTTAGTTCGGGTCTAGACAGTGATATGCAATGTGTCCCAGGATAATATAAATAAATATTCACCTGGTAAGTAACTTCGCCTGCATTCCACAAATTCAAGGCCAGTAGTAAAAACAAAGAGCCGACGAACGTGTATGTCATAAACGCATTTGTTAGATCCAGGTGTGGAGAAAGCTATAAAAGAAAGACAACATCACTATATAGGATTACGGAGAGGCCTGTGAATATCTAATTTATATAATATTTTATATCCTAGTAGCCTAGCCTATATTTTGGCTACTGTTGCTACTATATTACGCTTAGCAATGACATTTCAATACTACATTTCAAGAATGCTATAGCTCTAAGTAATTCAACGAAATTAGGTTCTACAGATTTGCAGGCAAATTTCCAGTTTAATCTTTAAACCTTTCTCTGGCACGTTTTCATTGAATTCATTAGACTGAGTTTAATAGTAATCCCACTTACAAATAGTTCATTATCTTCTCTACGTATGTAAGGTGTAATAATTAAATTTTTAAGGCTTCAGAAATATAAAGGGCATAGTCAGTTGAGGCAAAAAGTGTTATCTAATCTAAATTACTATTCTTCATCCGACTGGTGAAAGAGTTTGAGGTTCTATCGTGGGAGAGCCATGCTTCGGCACGTATAGGCCGGCTCGACCGGAGTGATACCACGGCCTCACAGAAAACCGGCAGTGAAGGAATCTTGTTACTGAACCCTAACCCTACTCCCCCCCTACCCCTACTCCTACCTTAAAGGGCGGCAACGCAATAGTGACTCTTGAGTTGCAAGTGCCCATGGGCGGCGGTAGTCATTTACCATCAGGTGACCCGTCTGCTCAATTTCCCCCTATACCATAAAAATAAAAAAAAATAAAATTGTTTAACATACCGCCAAACGCAGCAACAGCAAAACGGCCACAGCAGAACTTTCGCAAACTTGAAGTGACATTATTATTCCGAAAACACGATGTATCTCGTCGGCTAAACTAAACAAAGAACATAACATGACACCTTTATACGAAAAATGTTACGCTTACATTGTCACCGTGTCAATTTTGTTACGAAAATCGAACATATTTCATTTTGGTTTACTAACAGATTTTGCAAGAAATCTTTTAACTTCTTACTGGCCCAGCTGTTACTTACTTTGTATTAGTAATAAACCGTGTATCTAATTAGTCTTCAAACAAAACTATTTACGTAGTTCAAAGTTAAAGTATGATATACCAAGTGCAGCTAAAATTACTCTTTTAACATAACCATCAGCGTTTTAATAAAAAAACGTGAATTTTCATAATGTCCCTAAGAAAATCAGCCGTGTTTTAAGGTACACATAGGACAATACTTTTTCATAGATTATAACGATAAGGATAAAAATTTCTTGTGAATCGCTCAAAATAATAAAATACAACACAACCATTGTGAATTGTAACATAACCACAAGCAAGCGGCTCCACTGAGTAAAGCATTAAAAAATTTATTACGGGTTCGGGCTAGTGTTTTAGGAATATCCAACCATTTTTGAAGCCAACAGTCGCTTTACCGAGGAGTAAATTGTCGCGAGAGTACAAAAAACTATCAAAGAATTAAGTTTTAAACCCTTCATATTTTTATACTAGCTTTTATACTATGTAGCTTCTACTAAATAAGCCAGATATTCTGCACTACTAGTGCTCGATTTTACCGTATGTATTCTATAGTATGAACTTAATTATTTACGGTTTTTATATTTCAGGGATATACAATATTCTTGTTAATTTATAATTGCAGTACTTATTCTCATGTGGTATGGTTGTGATGTGACATGATATTAATCAAATTCTTAATAGCAGTAGTTGACGTTTTTTGATAAACATAGATCCTTTTCTTAAAATAAAAAGCACTTACTATAGCAGCTTTTGATGCATTCGTATGCCCTCCAAACATTTGGATTTTAATTTCTCCATCGCTTGAGCTTTATTCATCTTTAGCAAATCCCTTTCAAACTCTTTTCTTATACCTTCAAAATGATGGCAGAGAGTGACAAACTTAAACGTCATGGTAATTAAATGTGTGATCGGCATGCAATCAGCTGACATCATAGGGAGCATCATGTACAACCACGTAATGTAGAAAAATACCCGGAAAATCAATGCGACAATCGAATTGTCATCGTAAAATGGCAAATATGTGACTACAGTATAAAAAGGAGCGTCTGAAAAAATAATATAAAGAATGCATGTTTATGGCTGATATGTTCACAAGATTAGACGGTAAAAGCTGAAATTCCTGCATAATAATAGTAAATTCCTGTACCCTTTTTTTGACAGCACTATACGCCTTCATACGCACACAATATTACCTTTCGCCAGCATTTCAGGTCATGATTTCTGAAACCAGCTAACAGGCGAATGTCAATTATCACCAATGAGATCAGCAATGAGTATATCTTTAGTTTTCTTCTTAACATAATTAAAAAATCTTTCAGATGATATTATCTTTAGCAAAAGGTTTATTACAAGATGCCAGTGTTCCCCTACGAAAGTGTTTCTTGCATCTCTGGCAATATAGAGTAATCGTATAATTGGATTTGTCCCTGTAAAAAAGTCTACACGAATGCTAGGCTAAATGCTTCAAACCATATCGTCTTACGTTGCATGGCGGATCTTTAACAACTAAAACATCATAACATAAACCCAAGCCCATTAAACCCAAGCTTCGCCGATTTCAACTTTATCGCTATCATGTCAAGAATGTTTGGTAATGGTGCAGAAATAATCTCTTTTCAATGTTGTAAAAAATGCACGAATGCGATGCAGGGGGCGCTTTAGAGATGAAGGCTTATTCAAAAGTACTCAAAACACTATACTGACATCTTCCGACTGCGACTTTGCTTTTGAAGTTTTTTCAAACTAAATCAGAGCGGTTAAAAAGATTCCAAGAAAAAACTCTTCATCTCCACCCCCTTCTCTCCAAATATACCAATTAACTATATAAATTGGATATAATATGGAATATACTGACATCCTCTAATTATTAAAATTGCTTTCTGTACTATGTGATGTATGACGTTTGGTGTTAAATAAATAAAGATAGCGATAAATATATAGATCGAGCACATTGAAAGTATGTGTAGTCGGAATCGACGGTCATAATCCAGTTCTAAAAAACGAAATAAAAATCTGCAGGGATATTGTTTGCAGACCGTACTAAATGTTTTAAAAATGGCTACAACAAGGGACACAAATACTGAGAGGTTCTTGTGCCTATTAAGAGTTTCTATCTCACACAATAAAATTAAATTTATTTTTACTTTTTTTACTCCGATCAATTCGATACAGAAAATCTTGGCGCTAATTTAAAAAAAAAATCTTAACCTGTCTAGAACAAAGTGCTTTTATGTTAAATACGAGTATATACTCGTCTGCAATAAACTTAATAAATTTTTTTTTAATTTTTTTCATTTTCAATAACTCAGTGCATCTAAGTTGAATGTCTCACGTTGCTGATAGAAAAAAACACAATAGAAAGTAATAACTAACCTTCCGCTACCGCTCGTCTGGCGCTTTCCACCCCATAAGCAAAAAGTGACAGGTAAACTGATATTACGTACAGAGATATACCCACTTTTGCTTTGTTATATTGCTTCCTCATCACGTATTCCTCTTCAAAGTCTTCACCGACTGTAGCCATCTCGTAGTTTAATTTCCTTATAGACTTTTTATGATACAATAAAAGGTACATCTTTGTGAGAACGATATTGTGTATCGCTGCAAACATGACGGCAGAGTTTTTTTCAACTTCAGGAAAATTTCCGAACAAAGCGGCAAGATTTTCAAGAAAAATCATAGTCGTATAAATGGTAAAAGTTATCACACTGTATAACTGATAAAGTATACTTTCAGGGTACACATCTTCATACCAACAGTTCCCAGCACCTGCGTAATATACATATTTGCAAACATTTTTTAGCAAATATTTTGTCCATAAAGACATTCTGTTCTTAATCTAATTAAGAATGTTGAGTACTTTTGTTGCTATTTTAATGTTTAATATATCATAAAAGAAACCTAAAAAAAGTGCTTACAAGTCTTACTAAGACTGCTCTCTAAGACAAAGTAAAAATATATAAGCGAATGTTAATTAAGGTTCATTAACGATTAACTTGTTTCGTTAGAAAAAAACTTTCGACCTTTAATAATTTATGCGTTAACAAGAGAAAAGCTGTAATACAGCCTTTAATTAGTACCGTTGGGTTGTTATTTATGAAAAATGAAAGCTATAAAATTACTGTTTAGAAAATACTATAAATATTTACGGTTTGGCTTGATATGTTTGTTTATTTATACAAGAGCTAAACTGCTAAGCATCTAAAATGAATAAATAGGTGTGATGTGTGTGTACGATCATCAGCAAAGATATGAAACAAATTAGTAGACAAAAGCCTCTTAAATTATTTTTATATTCCGCTGATAAAATTATGCGGGTCATATCTAGCGTCATCTAATCAAGACAAGTGGAACTGCTTAGGAACACATTCTTAATATGAACTGTTGACGCATGACCTACGAGGTCCAGATTGATCAGCATGGCGACATGATGATGACGATGACATCACAAATAAACGATGTAACTACATGGAAAACCTTTTCAACCCTTTTTTATGATACCATTATTAATGCCGTTTCATTTATAAATAGATTTCCGAGTCCGGCTTCTGAATTGCCTCTAAAATTCAAAAGTCAAAAGTTCACTACAAGGGTTGAGTGAGAGCTACTAGACAACAAATCACGAAAACTTTGAACAACCATTGAAACCACTCATATTATCCACGGATATGTATCATGGATAATATGAACGGTATTTTCAATACCGGGGTGCGAAGATTCCAAATTTGAATAATGAAGCAGTACACATTGAATATCGAGTTTTTACACACACGTCAACAGAACTGAAAACCTGTAACTGACTGCAGATTTATCTCCGAGAAGCCTCCCTATTTCGGCAATATATGCAGTCCTATATACCGCTGTTAAACAGCACTTTAATAGCTTACTGTAAGGCGGACATTTACTTGACTGTCACCATAGTTCTTTAAAAATGATATTATCATTTCACCAATTCATTTTAGATTTATGTGTCGTAGAACAAATACACAAGAATAAATTTATATCCTGTATATTAATACAGGTTTGTCTATCTTCCTTCTACTAGAATGTCCATCGTATAATTGCTAGCGTTACTAGAGTTAGTCGAGTGAAGTGCTCTCATCAAAATAGTGAACTGATTAACTCGTTAATAAAGGCCATGGTCAGAACAAATTTATTTAACACGATTAAGATAGGCACAATCTGTAGAATATTAATGTAAAATAGAATGAACAGCTGCCATAGTTAATCCGCAACCGAAGTAGATCGGAATACTGCTCTATCTGCGCTGATAGAGCTTTCGTTAACTTTTAAATACAATTTTCATAACGGCCCATATCTACAGTCGTAATAAGTCGCAAAGCTCTTGACAGCCCTACACATATCAGGTAGTGGCTTCTGCCATGTAATTCGAGAAATGACGGAGCTGATATCTGATGATCCAGAATGATCTAGATACAGATGTTGAAATAAAATCTTCACATTACTAAAGAAGCTTATACGTTACACTATATATGTAATTTAATACGTAAATATATACTAAAATAAGTTTTGATACATTATAAAACATAATACAAATGTTATTATTTAGACATACATATCTACACACTCCCTTCAGTAATGAACAGAACGTAAATTGAGAAAGTTTACCATCGGTGTAATATATTGTTTATGATTAATTAATTACCGGTGTAATTAATTTGAAAAGCGTTTATAAGTGTTTTACTGCTGACACTTGAACGATAAACATTAATTTCTATTCGCTGTTAAATTACGTAAAATGATCAACGTGTGTGAAATGTTACAATATATTTAATACAAGTACTTACTTTGGAAAATTTTAACAGAGTCTTAACTATTAATTAAATCCAAATCTTATTAATTATCCTGAACATAAGTACGTACACCTTAGAACAGAAAAGCCCGTGACGTCAAACAACCCTATAGACAAAATATCATTATCAGTTTTGGTTTGTGAGAGCCAATAAAAAGTTCATTACAAACCCGTTAAGTTATTTTCTATCTACGGTACCTACGGACTCCAAAGCAATACCATAGTACTTAAAATTATACTAAAGCATTACAATTGTGTACAAAAACATTTCCCATCGCGGAATAATAGAACGAAAACATTTTCGCCTATGAGCACTATTTACACGCAGCAAGTTTTGTTGAAAAACACTTCAAATAAAATCAACAACTCGTCGATACTAAATCAAAACACAACAGAACAACAGCAACTGGTACAAAAATAGAGGTTTTCATAATAATACAATGCATAAATATATAAAAACTCAAGATGAAGAAGTTATAATGGCGTATGTAATAGCACACTTATATAGTGCTCTTTACTATACCCAGGATATAGGAGGACACAATTCACAAATACTGTCTTACTATCCCGTAGAACAATGCGTATATAATTATAATAGCAACCCGCCACGGCTTCGCACGGGTAGCAGAGACATCTTCAATGATCATCATCATATTTCAACCAATTTACATAAAACCTTAACAAATTATACACTTAAACCTTCCTCATGAATCGTTCTATCTATTGGTGAAAACCGCTTGAAAATCCGTTCAGTAGTTTTGAGTTTATCGCGAACAGACAGACAGACGTGGCGGGAACTTTGTTTTATAATATGTAGTGATACAAAAATAAGCCCGTCTTACATATGAGTCGAAGTATTTTTCTTAACTCGCATATATAAATAGTGCCGACGTTAGTACCTTTATGGAATTTTTTATTATAGAGGAAAGATTGGAAGAAAAAGATCTACTCCAAAGTTATATCGTAGCTGTATGCTGCAATTGCTACGAACATTATCGCAGCAATTAATATGCCATTTCTAGTTGATACATTAGTTGCTACAATTATGATCGTAGCAAGCGTAGCGTAGAGCTTGAATACTAGAAGTATTCAAGCTCTACGCTACGTCGGCCTCAAAAAAGATTATTGCTTATTCAATGCGTAGGTTTAATTCCGAAAGAATACAGATAGAAGTAAGTTGCCTACCAATGTTAACAGCCCAGAATACTTAGAAACCCTATTTAAAAAATAAAAGATATTTCCTACGAGAGTAACGTACGTGTCAGTCGTCATATTACACACAGGGATAGAAGAAAAATGTGTTTTAGGGGAAATATTTTATTTTCACGGCAGCCATCTAGTGTCAACTATAAATCGGCCAACTCCTCTCATGGGTATACTTTACCTTTGATCTTTCCCTTCTATGTATATACTAGGGCGGTACATAAGTTTTGTCGTACTTTGTGAAATATTTTTTTTTTCGAAGTAGTCTCCACAGGCAGTAACACAGGTCTTCATGCGTGTAAACCAAATGCTGAACACATTGCTACAGTATCCCCCTGCCGCATCAAAAGCTGCTGTAAGCTCTTCATCATTTGAAAACATGTGTTCTGATCGGTAGCCACGTCTATCGCCCTGCCGGACCTTGCATCGTATTCCAAGTGCCGCGATTGAATTTAATATATCACCGCTCTGAGGCCCTTAGAAATTGACAAGTTTCCCTTAGTGTAACATCATTTCCTCGAAACATTTTTGTCCAGTTAAGCCACGCTTTATTACAATGTAATTGTACAAAATAATGAAACGAATGTCATAACGAGAGTAGCCCGCCATTTTCATTAAGAAATTTTATTTTAAAATCAAACAAACAATTCCTTGCCTCTAATTTTTTTTTATTCCTACTTAGGGTTTATGGATATTATTTCAAATCACAATATTAAGATAATATGTAGTTTTCATGCGACAAAACTTGTGTAGCGCCCTACGCACATAAGAAAATAAATATCATACATTTAAATATTAATAACTTTATATTTACTCGAATTATACTGTGACCATCATTCACTTTTTTTAATCATCCCTGTAATCCCGAAAGGCACATGTTATATTCTGCCACACATTTTTTTCGAAATTGAGTTATATACAGATTCGGAATCGGAATAAAAAGCCCTGTCTGCCAATATTTTTTGTACAATTTTAAGAACAAGATAAACAGAAACGTCATAAGCTTAAGGGCAACTTCAAAGCAACTTTTTATGTGTTTATTGTTAAAAAGGTCGAAAATGAATATATACGTAGCATATTACATGCAGAGTCGAGACAAATGAACGGATGTCCCTTGAATTTTATCACGTTCTTTATAATTATATTATTTGAAAATTCATAATTAGTCTTGCGTTAAATATTAAAGGCTTGTGTAGCAAATTTGCCTTTAATTTAATATTTACCAATACTATACCTTAACATTTTATTTTTTTTCATTTTAAAAGTCACAGCTGTGCCTTTACTACCAAACTTCTTTGAATAGAGTTGAAATGTGGGGTTTGAGATAGACAGGGAATGAAACCAGTTGTGCCTGACTTGTCGTAACGACTCCAGACTTGTTTGCGCTGCGCTGGTAAGATTATTTATGTTGGGCAATGTGAATGTGAAGGTTACGAAGGACATCACTTAAATCACCTTTTAGCTCGCAAGAACTACGAAGAAGACGCTGATAAATTGGACCCAGACGACGTTTAAAACCGATATCCTGCCCACAGCTTATGGTCTTCAACCAGAGTTTCGTGTCCATAGCAAACAAAAATATTACAGAAAATGTTTAAACTGTAAATTTTATTTACCCATTTTATGGTACAAAAGAACGTCTGGCACAATAAACAGGACATTGTAAGTTGCTTGTGGGACTTTACTTACAGAACATTTAAACCCAAAGTACGTAACTTTGTGGCATGATAACAGTGTAGCACAAAATTGAAATTTGATGATTTATTTTTATCTCATTATAATTGGTAAGCTTTGTTAGCTCTGAAAACATTATTTTGGGCAATTTAGAAGTCGGTCATAGACATAAATATGTGACTGATTCCTAACTTAATGTACCTAGAATTCATGAATTTCACCACAGAGCGGAATGACCTCTTAACACAAAAAAATATATAGATCTGAAGTCTAGTCTAGTCATGTCGCTGATGAGTACTAGTTCGTTTAAAAAAGTCTTAGACAAGGAATTCCACAACCACGTCAAAAACCTCTTTTGATGAGTATCAAGACTGAAAAAAACTGCAATACCTACTCACAAAGCTTGGTCTACTTATGCCTATTGATAAAAGGAGTTTTGGGAAATCTTACCCACAAATAAAAGCCTTCTTGGTTTGTTGTTTTTTGACGTAGGTGTTTTACTAAAACTAATATTTATACTAACAAATAAATAAATGGCAATAAGAAAATAAAAAGGCATAATTGAATAAATGTGCCTTTTTATTACATTATTTCACCTTTTTACATAAGATCTTGTTATTTATTTAATAGTCTTGCTTTAGTATAAACAGCGAAAACTTTTAAGTAGGTATGTTTATTATTTTAACTTAGAAATATAAAGATGTTAGAATGAAAAGTCGCTTTTGGTTTTGAAACACGCTACGCGCTTGATTTAATAACTGCAAATATAATAAAATCTCATTATTCAATATTCATATTGTGTAAATGCAACTATTTTCATTCATATATTTTCATTCATTTATTTTAAAAATAATGTATTCTCGATATATTTCACCGAAAAAGAAGAAATATTTTAAACTCGACTTGCTCCTCATTTATTAAATTATAGTTGTGCCCTTTTTCATTATGACGACAGTATATTTACACATCCATATTTTTCTACTAGCTGTGCCCGCGACTTCGTTCGCGTTTTTCGGAAAACAGCAAATTGTCGCTTATTGCATTGCACCTCTTTCTCCAGCCAGGATTTTTTATATTATTGGCGGTGAAACAACCTTAAGCGTACAAAAAAGGTTGTTTTGGTTGCTTACACGTGAAATAACAACATAATTTGGCCGTGGTAACATAATTCATTTGGTTTTCGTGTAAAGCTCACCTCACCGGACTATTGGTGTGGCCGTATATCAGGCATAAACCAACTAAAACCACACGGTGTGCCTCACAGCACCGTTTATAAGTTGACCGTCGGTACCGCGACGTTTTGCCTCCAATGATCCACCCAGCGCTGGCTAGCGGACAGCAACTGGGCGATGTCCAGACACCCTCTTCACGGGAGACTCTGCTTCGGGTGAAGAACATAAAACTCGTCTCATACACCCACAGCTACTCTTAGCGTACGCATGAGAGCGCGAGTGAAAAGGTTCCACCTGAATTTTTTTCTACCGAATCCATACCGTCACCTCATCATTGCGCGAGATATTCTCCTCGCAGAAAGTTGTCATAAAACAACTGTGACGACCTAACGTCTCGATTCGTCCGACCAATTGGGAGACTCTTGCTGTAGTCAATCAGTCAGTGCCGCTCCCTAGAAACTATGTGCCCCCTTGGTAATCCCAACAGATAAATGTTTGCTTCTAAGCTTTGGTTAGTCACGGTGTAACATAAGATTTCAAATAAAAATTCTATTCTATTCTAATATAATCATGTTGACGGGAATCAACGCGATCAAGTATTTAAAAGGTACATACCTTTGCTTCGCCGTGGTCACAGGCCTGTAGGTACTGTAATACTTTTTAAATACCTGATCGCGTGAACTCCCGTCAACATAATTATATTATCATGGAACGCAAAAGTTCAAAAGTTTGGATCTTCTTTTTCTATAACTCTATTTATAAATATATGTATATTTACTGGACTGGCCTGATTATCTAGTGGTTAGTGACCCTGACTGCTAAGCCAGAGGTCGTGGGTTCGATTTCCACCCAGGACAAATTATTCTCTGTCTAGGTGTAATTTATCTATAATATGTACGTATTTCTTGTTAATCAGCTGTCTGGTTATCACAGGGTCTGCCTAGTTTAGGATGTTATTATTATTAATGCTCTGAAACATATTTATGAATTTAATGGCTGCGAGAGGCAAAATAGTTCGTTGGCATAGTCAAGGACCTGCTATCGATTACTCTGGGATCACCAAACAAAGAAAAAAAAACTCCTGCTGCTTCAGCAAAGCACATTCCCTTATGATATCCTACGATTGAAAATATACATTCACTCGTAATCCTTCAAATAGACATGACTATTTGCAGGTAAAATCTAATGTAACTAATAATATTTCTTTAAATAACAGTTAGAAATCGATACTTCGTACTCTTAATATTTATTAGTTAATTAAATTGAGTGGTTTTATAAAAACAATTAAACCGACGAAAAGAACTTAAACGCAAAAAAAAACCTTTTATGTCTTAAGTATTAAGCTTATTTAAAAGGTTTATTTACTTTTTGCTTTTTAGTTTTTTCGTCGGTAAAATTTTTTGTTAAAAAGATATTATTATTTATGATTTTTTTTTCATCATCAGCTCAGCTACATGATGTAATCATTTCTGAACGAAAATACCTGACAAAGTAATAAAAAGGAAACAGAAACACTATTCGTTTCTACAATTTTCTAGGGTTCCTCTCAATTTTATCAGAATTGAATCATCATCAGATCTTGACTTCCTTGACATGGGACCACCCTTGAGGTATACCCTATCTAACAAAAAAGGAATAATTTAAATCGGTTCATAAATAACGGAGAGGGCTGAACATACATAAAAAAAATATATATATATAAACGGTCGAATTGAGAACCTCTTTTTTTATCGTCGGTCAAAAACGATACCTAATTTAAAAAATTGAATTAGTTTATATATTTAAAAAAAAAGTGCAAAAAAAGAAAATAGTGTCAAAGAGGGATTCGATCCAGCACCCAACCTTATAGATATCGTACTCTACACCAGATAAGCTAAACGCTCACTAAAGAGTAGTTTAAAAAAAGTATATACATTCTACTAACGTTACAATGCTATTACAGCTTTCATTGATTTTCCTGTGGGAACCAAAGTTTAACCCGGGATAAAAGGTACCCTATAACCTGCGCAGGCACTCAAACGATTATTATACTAAGTTTCAAGCATATCCCTTCAGTAACTTCTGAGTTTATCATGAACATACAAACAGACAGACAGACAGACAGACTGACAAAAATTGTTTGAATCGCATATTCGGCATCAGTATCGATATCTTAGTACCCCTCAGTCGATTTTTTTAAATATATTCCATGTACAGAATTCATCCCGCTACAGATTTATTATAAGTATAAGTATAGATGTAGTTTATTACAGAGTTTATGTTACTTTACTAGTGTAAATATAATTTTAATTTTCTTAATTATTGTATCGAATTTCAATAAAGGTATTTGTATAGTCTTGTGAATTTTTTAAAAGATTTCAACGCGATAAACCACTAGGTGGGCCGAAAGTGCGTAAAAAGGGAACGTCGGTAAAAAACAACAAACAACCACTATGTGAAAATATATTAATTGAGCGGGTTATACTATTATTAAAAAGCTCGTATACTGAATATATATTTTTCCATTCTAAAATACACTGACCTAATATACATATGGCAAACTTGATAATACTGTTCATAAAGGCCATCCACCTCAACGAACGTGAAAAGAAAATTCCGTCATTACGATGCGTTTCTCAACGTTTTTAATACACGAATGCAGACCATTTCTAATATTCATGTCTTTAGCTAGAAAATGATTGATCGTTGTGTAAAAAGTACGAAAGAAAACATTAATTTCAATCTCAAAACTTATAGCACAAAAACAAGAAGAAAACATCTTTTTGTAAGCATTACAGTGCATATGTTTCTGTTTTGTATTTTGAAAATAAATCAAATAAACAAAACTGTGAACTATTTGGAATCATGGGTTTTCAAAATGTTTCAATATTACAAACAATTCCAAACTGATCATATAGTTCTGTAACCTTAAAAATCTTTTTACGGTTAGCTAGCAAGGAAATCTAAGTTTCTGTTATAGAATTAGTTGTACTATAACATCCACGGTACAAGCAAAACTATACATATTATACACAGTAGTATTAAAACAAGACATATAATAATATATTTACAGCTAATATCAGTTTTGTATGCTCAATGTATTTAAAAACCTTACTCCGATACTCTTTTTCGTTCATTTTTAGCTTGTCTCCTAAAGTTATGGTCAGTACTTAGTAGAATAAAGTGACACCTGACAAAAACGCGGCAAGTATCTTCGCCCCTTGATAAAAGGCCCCCGTCGGTCCTAAAACTAGCTGGGAATATCCGAACCTCACACGTGAGTAAAAGCGTATATTATAAAAGATTAAAAGCGTATATTTTCAATTAGTTCTTAGTAGAAATTCACAGCTAATACTGGGTTAAATGTTTGATATGATATGTTTTTGTTATTTTATATTTTGAAAAGCAAAAAATTCTTGCCTGCTTCTTGCCATTTCGTTACTTTATTTATGAACATATTGCACATACTGTATCCGTTCATAATTGTATCCTAATCCTTTTTTAATTATTTATCTTTATTGTACACCATTTTAGTGCACTATTCAATACAGTACAGTCAAGGTTACAAACATTATGGGATATAATTACTTTGCAACATTTGCATTTGCACACTTTGCACAAAAAGAATAAAGAAAAATAACAGTAAAATTTTATACTTTGCACAAAGAAGACGTTACGCCGTCTTTAAATGCATACGAGAACCAAAAATACAATGAATTCATCTGTTTTAATGAAGTAAGTGAGATTATTCAGGAGAGGCTCTCATTTAACGCTCGTGCGATAAAACGCTCGCCTCCAGGAATTTAATTGACACGTTACCAAACCCAAGTATCTTAGAATAGTCTCACATGGAAAAACACTTAGTATTCGGCACTATATTAAGTTACCTGATCACGTAGGCGGAAATCTGCCTGACCAATAATACACCTTTACCCTTTATCTAATTTGTATTCAGGGTGAGAGTGCGAACCCGGCAAGGATTACAAAACTGTGTTCGCCAAGAGACTGAACTGAATAAACAGCTTTAGAGCCTTTATTGGTGTTATGCCTGTTTTCAAGTTGTGTTATATTGAAAACTGGTATATCAATATAAAGGTATATCTCAAGAAATGCTTCTAAATCTGTTCTTTACGTTTTAGTTGTTCACAGTAACGGCAAAAACTTTCGGTTCTGTTAGCTTAATTTATATTACTGTATTACAAAATTGGGAAACAGGCACACATCCGATTTGATGATAAGCTGTTACTAGTAAAGGAAAAGCTCTCAATAGCAGCGGTTTCAATAGCGCTTTAAAGGCCCTATTATATTGTCTATGAAACTCTGGTGATCATATAACAATATGCCAGTAATTACTAAAGTTTTACAAGTATATATTTTGAGGAAAACGGCTCTACGGATCGAGCTTGTTGTCTCTAGGCGCGATGTCGGTCTTTACTTATAGTTTTCTTTGACATTACAAATATATAAATGATTGTAAATTCTATATTAATGACGTGTCACGTCGGTGTCTCGCAATCTACTCGGAAAACATACCATTATTATAATCATTACCAATGTATAGTAAATCCTGTACATGTAGTAAGTACATGATTGCTTTCTCAAATTAATCAAGAACTCTCTCCAATTCAAATGTTGAGATGAATACATGCGCTATTTGTAATAAACGGTTGACTAATTTTAAACATTAATCGTTATCGTTTTATATTTATTTATTATCGTTATATATTTATCGTTATCTTTTACGTTAATGCAATAACGTCTTGTTGTATGATTTATATTATTTTATTTTTAATTTTAAACTCACATTTTATTTATTCACAACTAGTTTGGATGCAAGTACCTTTGGTAAGAGGGCTTGGATTTCCCGGCCATATACAGATGGAGTTGTAGGTATGCGACCCTACACTCCATCTGTATAAGTAATATCTGTACAATGGCTGGCGAGTGCGTCATGCTCGTGAACGGGTGCCGTTTGTCGGGGCTGGTCATCTCCGGACTATTACTTAAATATGTATAGTAGTAATTAGCGCGTCTATTTATATTTTAGAATAATAGGTATGTTACATTGTCCTCACATTTCATTTACGCTCATAAGCAATGTAACCAGAAATTTGTAAAAAACATTTTGAAAAAGAATGTCGTTGGAGTTTCTTGCCTGTTCTTCTCCATAGAATTTACGTCACAACTGACTTAGTCTGACTGACTCCTACTCCTGACAATTCAAAAATACCTATTATTTGTTTAATTGAAATAAATGGTCTCGATTTGATTTGATATCCGTTTCCTTCCATTGCCTTCTCTTCTTGTCCCTTTCAATATACTCTTAATTTTCCCATCTTTACGTGACTGGGACCAAATTGTAGTTGGAAAATGTGGATGTTTAATCACCTCTTCGGGGATACAGGCATGAGTGTGTGTATGTATGAAAGTACCTAATTGACGATCATATTTTAAATGGTAACATTTAAGTTTAAGTGAGTATTGAACGATTTGCTCCGAATAAGGCTTCGCAGTAAGACCTCGAGATTTATACATATTTGTGTTTTTAATGATGATGTAATGCTTATATCATCATTAGCAAATTCAAAGTCAAATATCTTTATTTCATAAAATTCTTTAAAAATTGTGTGAAAAAGTTTTTTTTTTCATACTAACTAAAATGATAGGTCAACACACACCGAGTCACGCAACAATGAATTGCTGTGTAAAATTATAAAATAAACAAAATTGAAAATAGATAATACCATATCTGACCGTCTCTATCTATAACCGCCCGTTTCCAAAAGATGAGTTTTGTGAGAAGAAATCGGGCAAACAAACTCACTCTTTTACATCACTAGATAGTTAAAAAAACGTATTTAATTAAATAATATAATACAACACTGTTTTATCGTGCGCTATTATGTTATTAAAAATAATAGTAAGCAAAGTAAAATTAAGCATTGAAAGTGTGGAAAATAAAAACTAGATAAAATTAAAATAAACAGTCAAAGTGTGACTTAGAAATGCGATAGTCAGGAACTCATTAAAAACTCGTTATTATACCGACTCAACACATCAACAAGTCAAAGAATAACGTAAACGAATATGAACAGCCTAGCGCTCCCTAAGCCGCCTTATTTTAGCTTTGATAAATTTTAAAATCCGCTTTTAAAATGAAAAACAAAATCGTATTGTAACTACGAATTAAACTATTGCTACTATTCCAACGAGGCTAAGCCGACTATTCATGTTTGGGCGAACAGAGCGTACGGAAAATAAACCTGTTTGGATATTTATACCTCCACGCGTTTTCGACAGCTACATCTGCTCGTTTCTACCTAAATTGATTAAAACAAACGGTTGAACTGAATTATTCTATGAATACTAAACATATTGGCACAAACGTTTGATTCTTCTCTGTTTGTCCAACAGAATAACTCAGGGATTTAACGTTTCAATTTTACCCGACAAACTGCAGGCTTTTCTCTCATTAGATTTTCTTAATAATTTGTTAGGATTAGAATATTGTTGCTTTTCCACACTCGAACTTTTCTTGGATGACATGGAAACCTTTGAGTTAGAAACAACATTGCCTTTAGAAAGACGAGGTGATTACGTCTCAACATGTAAAAAAAAAAAAAATTTGCTTACGTTGCCCAGCGAGGAGTTTTCCTAGGTAAGCTCTCACTCTATAGGGTTTCACTGTTTAGAAAATTGTCAGTTCTTGATAGACGTCATTAGGTAGTTGTTAGCTTTTTTTATGATGTCGAAATCCCCACGACTCCTCACCTTACCATGGCTAACGGTGAAGTGGTTTGTCAGAATCGAACCGACTAAAACCACACGGTGCTCCGTTAGAAGTGGGCCTATTGCAAGGACCCTGAGGCGTCTATTACCTGGATCCAAAGTATTGCTATTTAATAAACCTATGCCTATCCCATTGTTGACAAACTTACACTGAATGTTTATGATATTTATATGAAGCTGCTTACATTTTTATCGGGACTAATCTTATCCACACTCCCACTACCCTAATTGCTTTAAGAAGTCGTAATAGTAGCCCACAGAAACAGCGAGCATTAAACTCTGCGAGTCCCAGCCTCGAATTAAAGCTAAGGTGAATTGGAAGAGTTTGAAATATAATATGTATAAGGGTGACAGAAACCAAACAAAACACATTGGCCTATAAAAAGGGAGATAATGAATGTAGGTACTAATTGTGAAATACTCTAAATATGGAACTTATAATTTATTAAGGACCTAGGGACTAGAATGACCCACTGGTAAACCAATGGGAATCTTGTTAACTATCAACAGTGTTATGGGTTTCATTCTTACAAGGGCTATTTATCTATATATAGTTTGTTCCCCTTTTATTTAATGATCAATCATTCCGTAAATTGATTTTGCCCAGTACGAATTTGAATTTTCTACTTTTAACACGCCGTAATAACATGCTTTATTGTACACTAGGTATTAAATAAAAACAAAAGACTTACAACTATAGACGGCGGCGACAATTGGCGGCCTTATCGCACAAGCCAATTTCTTCCAGGCAACCATGGGATGGAGAGAATACGTCACCGAGAGTTGTAGGACAGTGTCTGGTGCATAAAGATGAAATATGATAAAAATAATAAGTCGTAGAAGTATACAAGATATGTATCTTGTATACTTCTATGACTTATTATTTTAATGCTATATTTATGTAAATATAGCATTTGATTATATTAAACATATAGTACCTTTTACACAAAATAGTAGTGGAGTGGACAGGTTACCTCGTATAGCGGAAGTAGGTAGGAATAGAGAGGGGCAATGATGTCGCTAGTTTTTTTTTGAAAATAATAAGCTTTTACATTTTTTTCGAAAACTGGCAATGACTGTGCACGTCTGATACCAACCGGCAAGGAATTCTACAACCGAACAGCTTGAATGGAAAATGATTTGTCCATAAAGTTAGTCGAATGTGCAATGTTCAACCTCAAATTGCCCGACGATATCAGGGATTTTGAATGTGTTTCGTAGTGACTTTTAAGAATCTTTGAAACATTTTCTTAATATATAACAGTTGCAGGAATGAATGATAATTAATTTTTACATTTAATTTATCTTAAAATATTAAATATAAATCATATAAAACAGTATAAGCGTCTTTAACCTGTAGTGTATTAAAAACTAACTACAATTCTTAAATATTTGTGTTTTCTAAATCACAAGTGTGTCTGTGATAAAAGTAAAATAAATATTTTACGCATTCCTTACTTACTAAATTACAACTCGAAAAAGAATGAACATTATATAACTTTACCGAATAAACGAGAAGATTATCCATTTTTTATAAAACCGTATAACAACATAAAGGGGCAGAGAGCAATACAGTTCAAACAATGTCCGCTGGGGATTTCAATTCCAAGATATTTAGCGGGTTTCCACCGACATATCCCGGCTGGGAGCCTATTCATTGTAAAGTTATAAATCACTGGCGTACACCTTCGGGATACAAATTTAATTCAGCTGTGTTGATACTGCACCAGTACGTAATGCTCACAGAATTGATTGCTACGTATGCCACAAAAGAAAACATTTATCAGAACTGTAGGGAAAGCTCTCCTCTTTTTAACACGCTATTAGCTTGACTTATATATATATATATATATGTGTGTGTCTAACTTTATATGTAACGGCATTTTTGAACGTAAATTTCACCAACTTTAAGACGTCTGACTAACTAGTATAAAGTATACGAAATTTTATAAAAAAGGATGCTTATCACCTGTCTCGGCTTTGAACTTAAGCCTCACTACTGACTTAAGCCTTTCTTAAATACATCTACAAAAAGTGCTAATGAGCCGTCTTCACACCAAAAACATCTAGCGTTGCTTGACTTGAATTAGTTGCACCCACGTTCGTGTATTTATTTCAGTTGTTTTATTTTATCGTTAACAATGGCTCACATGTCAATAAATACATTAAATCAAATCAAATCAATCAAGTCTTTATTTCCTTAAGAGTATGGTATCAATAGGTTTTACATTAATATTAAGTGCCACATATTCTGCCATGTATGACGTGGAAATATATCTCAACGGTTATACGGTACATAAATTTATGATGACTATACATGAATAAAAAAATGTCACAAGATTAGTTAATTCTATTAAGATGTCAGCAAAATTATATCAAATATTAAGTGAATGTCAGTAGTCAATTAGAATGTTGAATAAACCAGAATTTTAGATAATTTCATATTAAAATGCATTAAAATTAGATTTCATAGATTATTTTATCTTCCAAATAGTCATTAACCTTATAGTAATTTTTATCACTTAAGATTTCATACAATTTCTTACGGAACAATGACCCTTCTAGTTCCTTTATACAATCTTGAGTTTTTTTTGCACACCCCCAGGGTTACCTTTGGGACTTGCAGTCTATTTTTATGCCTTGTTCGGCTGTTTGGCATATCCCCCTATTTTTAAATAAATGAGAATGTTTTTTTACAAAGACGCATGTTTCTAGGATGTATAAACATGGTAAGGGTAAGATTTTGTGTCGTTTAAAGAGTGGCTTGCAACTGGTTAAGCTATCAACATTGCATAAATACATTTTTTTTTGGGCTATGAAAGCCTTATCCGCATCCACTGAATTGCCCCACATGATAATTCCATAGCAGAGTATCGATGATACATATGCATGATATGTGATAATTGCTGTTTGTATATTGACAATTTGTCTGATTCTTCTTAGAACAAAAACAAAACGATCGATTCTAGAGAGGATCTTATCGATATGTGGCTTCCAGTTGCAAAATTTGTCCACCGTGATGCCCAAGAATACACACTCGTTGCAGTTATTGATTATATTGTTTTCATAGCTTATTTTAAGATCTGTTAAATTAGTTTTATATGTTTGAAATTGGATGATGTTTGTTTTCGTTGTATTTATTTTTAGGTTGTTTTGTTCTAACCATGTACTAGTATTATTTATTGCTTCCTTAATTTTGACTTCCATTCTATTATTGTTCTCGCTTTTGACAATTAAGGTTGTGTCATCGGCGATAAGTATGCACTCATGATTTACCGCTTTCGGAAGGTCGTTTATATAGAGCAAGAACAGAAGGGGAGAAAGAAGACTTCCCTGAGGAAAGCCGTAGCCGTTTTGACGATACTCAAATCTAAATGTTTTTTGTTGGTGTTGTTCGATATTTGATATTTCAACACACTGCAGTCGTTTCTCTAAGTAGCTTTTTACAGAGTCGTTAGCGATTCCTCGTATACCGTAATTGTGTAGTTTTGAAAGTAGTGTTTTGTGACAGACAAAATCTAATGCTTTTGTCATGTCTAGAAACACACAAGCAATTTTAGATTTGGCATCAAGGTTTTGTGTAATTTGTTTGACTAATGAGAAGCACGCGAGGGAAGTTGAGCTTGATTTCCTAAATCCGTATTGTTGATTATCAAGTATGCCACACGATGTTACGAATGTTTCTATTTTAGAGTATATAACCTTTTCAAAAATTTATTAGAAAAATTTATTAAAAATTAATTAGACTATGCTAGTAAATCCAGTTGACATATCCCCTTGCAAAATTACATCAAACTTGTCGGTGATGTCTGAGAAGAGTCAAGACCGCGGCTTAGAAGGTTACAACAACAAAACTGTTATCTTCGTATTACATGTTGTTTTGAGGTCACGTTCGTATCTCACCCCAAAGGTCCTTGGTCTGAATTATTTGGTCGGCACTTATAGCTGGCAGATTCCTAGTATACTGTATTAGTAACCACGATACATAAGCAGGATAGGAAGGACGTAGTGGCCACCTCAAATTGCTCTAGTGGTAGCAATGGCATTTTATAAAATTTTACAAATATTGTGAATGACACAAATAATTAATTAACTCTAACTGCACGTTCACCAGTATTAAAAAGCATAACAAAAAATTACAGTCAACTACATGACTGATTCCACGCCGTGGGTTTAATGACTAGATTGTTAGTACCCTTCTCGGTATCCGACAGGATTTGTATCATATGTTTCAGGGTCACCACTGAGTTACTTATAAGAACATAGACTGTTCCCTTAGAAATCCGAAAAATACATCGATCCGGTGTAGCGCTAAAAAGACATACCACCCAACACATTAGCTTTTATTATAGTATTAATATAAGAAGTTACAGACAGTCGAATTTGATATCGCGAAATAAGCATTTGGCCCAAGATAGCGCCACTGAATTTACTTACCCATTCAAAATTAATAAGTTCGAATCACTTCTTCCAAGTCTTGATTATACACAAAGCCACCGAAATTAGAATCTAGAAGTTAAATGCTTTCTTGGAACAAACAGAATTCCTATTAATTTCTATTTACTTAAATTTAACAACGTCACCTTGCTGTTTGCTCAAAAAGCACTTCATATTTAAAGTTAAAGATAAATTGTTACTTATATAATTCGACTAAAATAACCACGAATATTTAAAATAAAGTTCTAAAAACTCTTATTTAAAACAAAATCAAAAGCTTTGCAAACTATTTATTAAAATAAACACTTCAAACACATAAATTAGCATTATTGTGAGCACAAATACTTAAAGACTAAGTCGTTTATATAGCATATTAGACTTTCAACTGAATACCGGCTTAAATAGACGTATATTTAAGGAATAATATCTAATTTGTTGGTAAAATACTGAAAAGGTTTTCGACCCAAGAAGTGTAAGTTTCCTGTGCCGAGGCTTAGAGGCTTACAAAATTTTAACATTTCGAGTTCAGAACATTTACTTTTATTTGACAGCTGAGAACCAAATATCATTTGCAGCATTTCTGAACATATATTTTAAACAATTTCAATCGTAAACGGTGTAGAAAATAATCGGTGAAAATTATATGTTTTATTTCCGCAGATGTTTTCTACACTGGTAGGTTTTCATGATGTTTTGAAGAATTATATATTTTTTTCAAAACGCATAAGCAGTAATTATCTCCTAAATAAAGTTAAAATTTTACCGTAATAAGTTTCACAAATATAATAGGGTCTTTGACTATAGTGAAAATATACGTGGGTGAGTCATGCTTCGGCACGTTTACGTTGGAGAGCCATGCTTCGGCACGTATGGGCCGGCTCGACTCCGCTCCATACCACGGCCTCACAGAAAACCGGTAGTGAAACAATGCTTGCATTGCTTTTCGCCGAGTGAGCGAGGTTACCGGAGGCCCTAACCCTTCCCTCTCCCCTATTCCCATCCTTCCCTCTCCCCCCTCTCCTCCACTCTAATCCCCCTCTTCCATCTTCCCGCTCTTCCCCTCTTCCCCTACTCCCACCTTAAAGAGCAGCAACGCACTTGTGACTCTTGAGTTACAGGTGCCCATGGGCCCTCTATACAATAAAAAAAAAAAACTAGATGAAAATGCTGTTAGCCTAACAGTAAATATTTTTTAAACAATTTTTTTTAACAACATTAAAAAAATATGTATGATTTTCATAAAAACATATTTATAATATAATAAAATGTTGACAGTTGATGTTGATTACGGTACATGCTGTAGTTTCTAGTGGTATTGCATTGTTTTTATGAGTATTATTTTCTATTAATGTCAAAAAGCGGAAAGTAATCTGCAATACTTATTAAAAGTACAATGTAGATCAACTTTGTTAAAGTTGATAGCGGAAATCTAGCTAAAATAAACGCGATTATGTTCGGAACATTTTGAGACGGTGTAAAGTTCGGAACAACACACGAATCATTGTAACAGTTATTGACACCGTTTTTTTTTCTTGCGACGATGCGATGATCATTGCTCGATTACGAATTACAGCGTCGCAAGAAAAAAAATGTTCAAAATTGTGGAGTTCTTCATAAAGATATTAAAACTTTTAATATGGTTATCAAACCTCTAATGACTTAATGAGACATTTGGTATTGTGATACGTCAATAGGCTAAGGTCAGGCATTAAACCTTTATCTTTACTTTACTACCTTATTATTATAAAGAAATACAAGAGACTTTTGATAAGTGTCAATTTTATTAACGTTTTTTTGGATTATTGTTTTTAAAAATAGAACCTGCCATTTAGTGATCACATTTCACCAATAAAGATAATAAATTTAATATGTGGACGTAGAAAAACACTTGAGGCTTACACACCTTTTAAACCATCCAAATGTGTTTAATGAGCGATAATTCTTCGAGCAGGAAGATTTATGGACTCCACGAGAATGGGTGAGGTAGGCTTCCAGCCAGAGCTCTACTCGATACTACAATATATCAGTAAGAGGTTTCCGAAGGATAAACTGTGTGGGTCACGTATCACAAATGTTTTTCTACCCTGATATTATATGGGGGTGAAAGAAAAGTTTTGTGGGAAACTAATTGGGCTATTCGATAAACATTATTTAGATTTGGTGCGTAGGTTATTTAGGGTCCATTTAGAGATCCGAGCTCTTGGTGTTTGTAGGACATAAAGGAAACCAGAAATTTTTACCTTCGAATAAGTTTGTTGGGTATCCTTATTTGTGTATTTTAGCCGATGTAGTATGAATAGTTTGCTTTACATTACATATGTTTAATATAATACGCTTTGTTACATGCAATAACTTGACCTATAGCTCTTCATAAATGGTGTTCCGTGAAGGAGCCTGTTTCATTCAAAACTTCATTTAAATGTACACACATGAAAAACAATTTTGCTAAAATAAAAGGTAAAGATGAATATAATCAATACATCAATACATACAAATAAATAGAATTGAAGTGTCTGTTTTTAATGTCAAAATAATAGATTTTATTTAAGCTCATACAGTTATGCCTAAAAATCAGTTTTTTTAATGTTTGCCTGTCTGTCTGTTTGTTTGTTCCGGTTAATCTCCGGAACTCGTGAACCGATTTCCACGGGACTTTCGCTGGAAGATAGCTTGTGTTATAAGGAGTAACTACTTTTATTTTGGAAAAGAATTAGAGTGCAGCGCAAAATATATAAATATGTAGATACACGCGGGCGAAGCCGCGCGGGAACTGCTAGTATTTTTAATTAAGGAAGCTAAGTCTATATATGACATAATACGCACAATTATTATTACTAGAGATCACCTGGTGGTCGAATTTCGACCATGGTTTTTTCATTGGCCAGTATAACTTGAGCTGTCATTGCATAAACTTATTTACCTTGACAGGTAATCACATATTCTGGACGCGTGTAATTTCATGAAGCTGTTTACACGTATTGTTTAAACATTTTAGTTTTCTGCATTTTTCTAAATATAAACTTTAAATATTCCAAAATTCACGTTACTACGCTTGCGAAATTTACACGATTTCAGAAATTAGACAAAAAATTAAACAGTATAATAATGATATTGATTCATTCAATTAAACGAGGTACAACTGATCATCTTAATCTAATATGTAGTAGACAATATTTGATTCTACACATAAACGATAGAGTTACGAGTAAACGACAATGTCTGGGCTAGTAAAAACTATGTGACAGACACCGACGACGCCATCCCCTACTGTACAGGTTGAACCTTAATAAAACCAGTTGGTATTTGACAATATAACTATATATTTCGCTTAACAGCATCAGCACCTACTCCATTAGTTCCTTTTCCATTACTAGTTGCCCACTAGAAATGAAGTAGTGCCAGTATCTAATAATTTTCGATGACAGTATATTCGATATCAATATTAACATTGATATTGGAAAGTCCTCGGTCTTCTCCTTTTATGCAGTAAGATAATTGAGTACGACTTTTGTTAGTGTATTTACTTGTCGTCAATAGAAATAGTAGTATTTATTTTATGGTTCTGTTTTATTCGACCGCGCTAACGGGAAATTCTATATGGTTGATTAACTAATTTTGTAATATGAAAACAGACGAATTTTCTTAATAAAATCTAACACAGAGTTTCTGACTGACAGATAAGCCGGTGGGTCTAGATTAATAACTTTGTGCTCTAAACCTAATATTATGTGCATGAACCTTATGCACAGGAGTTTATTCTGGACGTAATATAGATGATTACTGAGTGTGATATTACAGAACGTGACTAAAGTCCCGCAAAGTTCAAAATAAATAAATAAAATAAACTACTGTGTTCAATGAATGTTTATTTGAAAAAACAATCTCGAGTTTAGCATCTATAAATTATTACAGTACTATCCTGCAGCTCCAATCCAAACGAAAAGAAGCTTAAGTATACATTAACGATACAATAGTTAAGTGACTGGAGAAACAGTGAGTAGATACTTTATTTAGCTTCTTTAGCACTGTTTATAATCAGTATCAAGCATCGTTACGCAGTGACAATACTCAGGTAATTCGACGATTCGATTCGTGAATTACGTTTCACTACTTAAATCCTAAAATTCGCAAACCGTCTGAACAAAGGTCTTGAGTCTATAATAAGAAACTTTTTGATAGAATCAAGTTTATTAAAAAGTGTTTTAAACTATTTCATTTTAAAGTGTTTTTTAATTATTTTTTTTTTTTAGTTTGGTTGATTTTTCCAACTTTTTTTTAAATTTAGATATACATATATTCATAGATGTTCTGTTACACGTTAACCTGAAAATAAATAATTCCTATTAGTAATGTTTATTGTACTTTTTTATTTAGTTTACTGAAATCGTTTTTCGTTTTTGTTCATTTAAATGAACGAAGTTTTAAAAGAAGTATTATAAGCTCTTGTGAAAATGAATTCTTGTTCACATCTATATTTTATAAGCATTGGTATTGGTCTAGGGCTGTTGCCGCATTTAGACTCATAGGCGGTCCATTATGCATTCAGATAAGGCTGACTAGTTGAGCCAACCTAGCTCCTTTAAGAAACACAGAAGCCTCTAAGTATATAAGTGAATATATAGGTACTAGCTACTAGCCGTAAATAAAACATATTTGAAACTATGTACAAACTATTGGCTACGCGCCGGTGTAAGGTTAGAAACGCAAATAGGGTTTTGTATGTCAACATATTTTCACTGGAGTTGGGAAAAAGCTATTTTATAGTTAAATTAGTTTCAAGTTTGAACATTTCGATTGCATGCTACTTTCTAAACAGACATATGGGGCTGCAGAATGTCTATCCTGATAATGGAATTACTTGTGACTGACAACTATTGTATTAAAAGCATACATAATAAATTTTGTTACTCATAAATAATTTTTCTTCTAAATTTGATTTCTAAAAAGAGGAAGGTCTCAATTCGGGTACATACTTTTTAAATTATTGGACGTCATTGTTTTAATAACACTTACACCTGGTTTCTGAAAGGCTGATCAACACAAAAATGAACTAATCGTATGTCAAATCTCTTGGTAAGTACATTGAGTTGCTGCAAGCATGATTACTCCGTGAACACATGACCTGGCTCTGACATGACTGGTAAATCACAGATAATATAATCATAAAACGTAATTTCGTCATACCACTGACGTTCAGTGTGACTCAAAAATGACAAGTCGAGACTCAACATTCGGTTGACGCCACCTAGCTACAAATTATATTACAATTGCCATAGCTGACATGTACGTATTTTAGTAATTTAGAAAAGCCTAATTCAAACACCCAATCTCAACAAGATTGTGTTGTATAATTTGTAATAATTAAAAATAATTCTTATACTTTCCATAGATGTTGGTATACCCTACGACTGACTCGCGATATGATTTCGTTACCTTTGTTAACTTAAATAGCACGAAAGTAATGATTAAAACAAAGAAAATGAGACCCTGGTCCTATTCAGTGCAACCAGTGGTCCGTTGATTAATTATTGATTGTGACCTACAATCGATTAGTGGACCCTGGACACGGCAGCACAAGTAAGTGTCCGTGTTTATTTTTCCTCTACGATAAGTAGGTGTACAAGTGTAACAAAATTTAAATTGCTTTCTGGGATGTCAGCCTTAGGTCAGTATAAATGTGATAATAATAATAAAAATCATTTATGTGACGTCACTATCTGTATGTGTGTAAACAAGTGCGAAATTATGAGTCGGTTGTGAATCATATCTTATGTAAAGCATGATATTGAATTCGACACTTTTCAATTCGACATTATCCTGATGTCAATGTATTCACTAGGTAGGTAAAGAAAGAAAGAAAGAAATAAAGAGAAACATTTATTCCGACATTCACAAGACCGCACACAATTTTTACAATAAAAATAAAAAAGAAATTTAATAATATTTAACAGAGCTTATATTAAATACTGCAAAATTTTATGTCAAATTAGCTGCGCCCTGCGGTTTCACCCGCGTAAGTCCCGGGACCGTGGGAATATTGGGGGAAAAAGTAGCCTATGTGTTAATTGAGGTCTCCAACTATCTACATACCAAGTTTCATCGCAATCGGATCAGTAGTTTTTGCGTGAAAGAGTAACAAACATCCATACATCCATATATCCACACATCCACACATACATACACCCATACATCCTCACAAACTTTCATGTTTATGATATTAGTAGGAATTAATAGGATGCCATTCGAATGTTCAATGAAATTGATCATAGACTATTTTTTTATTTGTCTTTTATCATCATCATCATGTCATATAGTTTAACAATATTTTGATCAGCCTTTCAAAAACCAGGTGTTAATACCGTATTTACCAACAGTTATGTGATATTTTATTGTAGTTATTTTTTTCTGAATGAAAGGTACCCGATATCTTTGTATGCATTCCTGACAACATTTATACAAAATTTTGTTCTTATGATATTTTTTCATGTTCTCTATTTTCTACCTTGTGCTTTCACTTCTTATCAACATCCAAGTCGTTCAAAACATTTAAACAAGCATCCCAGCGATTAGTAGTAAATCTTACTGTTTATAAGTAAACACAGTTATGAGTATGTTGAGTAAGCATGAATACATCTACAGGTGCATTAGGAATGTTCTCCTTAGAGTTTAACTGACATTCTAAAGCTTAGGTTGTTACAAATATAATATCCCTTTAAACTACGGCTTATTTAGCCGACAGATGAAATGCGAACATTAAGACAAGTGTTCTACTGTGTTTTTCAACTTGATTGAAATTTGAATTTGAGTTACTGACATCTATGAAACTGAATAGTGCTAGCTATTGCAAAGTAAATATTAATTAGATCGAAAACATAAATGAGAATGTATGGGTCGTTCGTCGGTCGTTCAAATGGTCCGTGTAAATATAGCACTGTAGAGCTTTGGGCTCTAGAACTTGCTCGCACACTGCACTGAAACTATTTGAACCTATACAAGATTTTAGCTACTCCGAATGCTATAATTAAAGACAGTCGACTTTCATCCCTGTTATTTTCAAAGTGAGCGACAAATGAAACAATAGGCGCAATGATTTCTATAAAACGTATTATAACCTACCTACTAAAAAAGCAGTAGTATAAATTCGTCCAGGAACTTTATAATTAATGATAAGTGAAAAAAAGTGTGTGCGTGTGCAATTCACACACGGTAGAAGTGAAACTTCAGAAAAGTAGTCTATGAGAGAATGAGAAATAAAAAGTAAAATCAAGACTAAAAATTAATTAATGTTAATAAATTGAATTTTAGATAATTTATGTAAAAAATATTGGTCTAATTTACGTACGTAAATGTGTTAAATAATTGACATAAAATAATTAACCAACGAATTTTAATACGCAAATGTACAAATATGATACACGTGAATGATACACCACGTTGACTATGACGCATTATCTGAAGCCTTCGCAGTGCGCAGGCGAAAGACAAAGATTATAGGAAACGCTGTCTACTTGTATTTTATCTCATTCTCTCGCAGGCTAAATCCTATTTATGAATATGTTTGTCTCTTTTTTGTTTCATCGAATTTTCAAATCACAACGATTCTTAAGAAGTTTCACTTCAATAATATAGTGAACGAATTCGTGTTATACTGTTTATTGTTTATATTTTAACTTTATCAACTAAATATTTGAAATGTGTTCTGTACTTATCGTTTTATTTTACCATATTTTATGCAAATATATTTATTTTTATTACCATTACTGAAAATTATTTTATTATTAAAACTACAATTATCAATTTTATAACATCATGTCAATGATTATTATTATAAAAATATAAGTACTCTTATAATGTTTAAAGTTATTGGAATGAGAAAATGTACAGAAAATGAGCCGATAAAACGATCTATTATATAACTATTGGTGATTCATTAGTAAATATTGATACAACTATAATTCATCTCATATTGAGTACACCAGGTTCATAAGTATTTTAACATCACTTTTCGTATTTGGAAACGGTTATACCCTTATTTAATGGAATAATGTCAGAAGATAACAAAATTTATTCAATATGATACCGTATAGAGCATCACTTGCGATAACGATATTTATTCGGGTACCCATTGCGTCCATCATGCTTTCATACGTTGTAGGTATTCCTTTCCTATTCTAGACATTAAACAAGGCGTGTGGGTAATGAGATATCGTATCGCATGTATTAATTATCTTAGAAATTAATACTATATGAACCAATTTACTCGATTTACAATAAGCTTCAGTAACGATTTTTCTTGCGGGAAAGAGGAGAAGCTTGAAAAGTGTACCCGTTTAGTTTTCATAGAAAGCGACTCATTGTATCTTTCTATTCTCAGAGTTGTTCATAGCTATGGCAGTTGTGAATTAAAGTTTACTACCCTTAGTTACATTTGAAGCGTGTCAGGTGAAGTTACCCATTTTAGCAAATGTATTCGCACGTTACGTAGTATTTTTTATACGTCAGTGGCAAACAAGTAAACGGCCCGCCTGATGGTGAGCGGTTACTTTAGTCTAGGGCTTGCAATTCCAGGTGACTCGCAAGACCCATTTCAAAACCTGTAAACTTCTGTGCCCCTAAGAACTCTGTACTGTAATCTCTAGGGAAAACCTTGGCATGGAGCTCATTCCACAGACAGAGCGTTCGTGGGAGGAAATTCATCTGTAACCATACCGTGCGCGACCATTTAGGTTTCAATGTGTGAGGATGAATGCCCTGCGGGTGGCGAGCGGTGCGGTGGCGAGGTTGCTTTAAAAGTAACTCCGAAACTGGACGTCACTGTCGCTGAAAATGCCGACACTATTTACCTAATTTAAGTACCTATTTATTTCATTGGCATACGTCGCTACTCAAATTTGAATGAAATAATGTTTTAGCCTCATTTTAATTTTATATAGATTTTAGTTATTTTTTTTTTATAATTCTTGACGATTCCTTTTCTGACCTTTTTTTTTAAACCACTTCCTTTGCTCTTAAAAAGTTTAGGTAATTCAGAGGTGTGTAATATGTACCTATTTCGTGAGAGCGGTAATTCCCGTATATATGCTTAAGTATACCTAATATCTGTTTTAAAATTAACACCTATAAGTGAAGACTGAAGTACATTGGGTCACATATTACTAGTTTTCTCGTAATCCCTTCCAACGAAGCTAAACGCTTGTGATAGAAATAGTACACGTCAGTAGCGTACTGGCTACTAATCCATTACATGCCTCCTTGGCACTAAAAAGAGACTGTTACTGTTATTCTTACTAATAATAGTAATTGATTTATAGTACACCCTGTAAATCATTGTAGTCGTAAAGCCGGTAAATACTCCGTCTCACGAATAACTTTTGCGTTTAGAAAAAATATGAGATTAAATTTAGAGTTTTTAGAAATCAGAATAATAGTAGATGTACATTCATTGCTGCAAATGCGCAATGAACTCGGTATCGAATAGTGAATGCCAATCCGATGCCGAAACCATGAACGGGGTAGATTTATTCCCCCCGGTTATTGCACATTCTCGGCAAATGTGCACAGAATATGCACCCGCACGGAATATTTCACAGCTTCAAGAGCGCTTAGCAGCAATATAAAAAATAAAACTGAAACTAATATGATCTGTAATTCTTCGCTAATATTGCAGAGTACTCACAATAGCATACTCTTTTATTTTAGAACGCTTTTTTTTTTTAGTTAGCCTCGCACGTGTCCCACTGCTGGGCAAAGGCTTCCCCCTTACGCTTCCACTCCTCTCGGTCCTCGGCCACCATAGGCCACATGTTTAAAAAGGTGTCGAGATCGTCCCTCCATCTCCTACTCGGCCTTCCTCGCTGTCGCCGACCACCTCCAGGTATCCACTCCGTGACTATTTTCGCCCATCGGAATGGCTTCATTCGACAGACGTGTCCCACCCAGCACCTTAGCCTGGCGGTCACCACTCCAACATCAGCGAGGCCAGTTTTGGAACGCAGCTCAGTGTTTCTGACGTGTTCCGTCAATTTGACACCCAGTATGCTGCGTTCCATGGCCCGTTGGCAGATCTTAAGTCTGGACTTTTGATGTTTGGTCAAAGACCAGGTTTGGGCGCCGTTGGTTAGGACGGGCAGGATGCACATGTCGACGAGCTTGCACTTCAGAGTGAGTGGTCACTCATCCTTCAACATCTCCTTCATGGACCAGAAGCTCTTCCAGGCGTTGTCGATACGGCGATCGATATCCTTGTCCTGCCTGTTTTCGAAGCTTATGAAGCTGAAGAACGCTTATGAGGCAAAAATAAACAATGGGTTGACTGATAGCAAAGCGGGCAGATATATGTTGCTGAGTCTGTAAACCCTTTTGGAACTAAGTATTTCTTATTCTGTCCATTAAGGTGTACGTGAGAAAATCACTTAGTATCTAGCGGTGCGATAGTTCGATTTTAATGTTCTAATGTTAACACAGGCAGGTTTGCAAGCGCACAAAATGACATCGAAACTCTACAAAAATAATAAAAAAAACAAAAAAAAAACAGCTTTTCAGAAAGATATGAGTATCTGTGACATTATGTTAATAAAATAATACCTTTGATAACATTTAGAAGTATCTTCAGAGCCCTGAAATCAACCGACATCAAAAGGAACTTCACCTTTCGCGCCTGACATTTTGCTGAATAGATATACGTACTTAAACACAAAATGGAAAAGACATGTGCGAACGTGTATTTGAATATATTAAAGACTGTACAGTTGGTTGTAAAAGACTATCGGGACTTGCTTACAATTACACATTATCGTTGGAAAAACAAAACCTGACTATATGAGGGTAATATTTTATTTGAAACTTTAAGGTAGATTTTTCGAAGAAGTCTACCTAAAACCTCTGTCACTCACTCGGCGAAAAGCAATGCAAGCATTACTTCACTGCCGCTTTTCTGTGAGGCCGTGGTATCACTCCGATCGAGCCGGTCCATACGTGCCGAAGCATAGCTCTCCCACGATAAATAGGAAATCTTAAAAGAATATTTATAAATGAGTAGTAAAGATATATTTTATATCTACGTAAATGTCGAAGACTTTAGCAGTTTTGCGGAATTATTTCGCTCAAGTCATTCATTTATTTTGCACCTATTACTTTACTTTAATGAGGATTTAGACCCAACTGGTCCAGTACCCCATGCATATAGAAAATTGCCGATAGATAGCACTACCGATGACCAGCTGTTGTCTTTGCTGGGGCGTAGGTTTTAACATTCACATACTAACACTCCCTCGCTGATTTTCAGAGAAACAATGAATAAATATATTTTTCATTTTCGCTGAAAGCTAATATTTTTCGACAAAACTTTTTTTACAGGGCAACATGAATACAAAATGTCAATGGCTTCCAAGACTGGTACTTTTATAATTTCACTGTAAACCGTATCATCGGTAAGGTCTATATATCTGCCCACTCAAAATTTTAGCATCCATCACCACTTTTTTATTACTTAAGAGTTGTTGGTATCCAGAAATTATTGCAGACAATTTTTTTATCACACCTTTTATGTAACACACATAACATTGTATGATAAAACGCTAATACTACTATACGTAAATTTGAATGATGAGCCGTGTAGTTTCTAACATTCTCACGACTATCTGCCTCTTCGACGAGGCAGATGGTTCATTGAACGGTGGGAGGTCGCGGATCGCCCTTTCCTGTCCGCGGTAATCAATTGAAAACTCATCATTTTACCAAGATACGTCTTTTACTATAGTACTTCTATTGAGTTGGTGACTTTTTGTCCTTTTTTTTAATGCTTTAGCCGTATCCTTACACCGTATCTTAGTGTCTTAGGTCATCACTATTACTAGGAGTAATTAATTCCAACTTTCAAGCAAAATTTAATAAAAATAATTAAAAATATGAATAACTATTTATTAAAAGCATTTGGTTGTACTCATTTGTATATTCGAAGATGCCCGACCAGTATCTTGTCTAACATCATCCCTTTATCAAGGATCAGGCCTGGCGGTTTCATTGGAGCCTGACACGGACAAAACAAATTGATTCACCACTATCACCAGTTATGAGTGTCTTAGAAATTCAAAAAGGATAGCTCACCGCGCTTGTATAGGTCACAATAGGTCTAAGTAGGAAATCGTCCTTGTAGCAAAACGTCTAAGTAGCAAATTGAATCGTTCTGCTACATAGACGTGTCTATAGACGTTTTGCTACAAGGACGATTTGCTACATAGACGATTCGACTAGTTGGATGTTTTGCTACTTAGACGTATTGATCGTAAGCGAAAGATGATAACGATTAAGCTGCAACATTATTTATGTTACCTGTTTTTTTTTTGTGTTGCCAAAATAAACATTTTTCTTTCATTCTTTCTTTCTATAACAGAAAGCCAAAGCACCTTGATATTTAATTTTATGATATAGGGGGTAAACGAGCAGACGGGTCTCCTGATGGTAAATGACTGCCGCCGGCAGGCACCTGCTACTCAAGAGTCACAAGTGCGTTGCCAACCTTTAAGGTGGGAGTAGGGGAAGGGGGGGAGAGGGGGAGGAGCGGGAAGAGGGGGAGAGGGAAGGGTTAGGTCTTCCGGTAACCTCACTCATGCGGCGAAAAGCAATGCAAGCATTCCTTGACTGCCGGTTTTCTGTGAGGCCGTGGTATTAATCCGGTCGAGCCGACCCATACGTGCCGAAGTATGGCTCTCCCACGAACACACTCTTCACGAACTCATTTTCTTCATCTATGACCGTCTTGCTACGTTTGCCCAAGCAATTTCAACCTAATATTTATAGTTGTCTGATACGGTAAACGTTCGTTTAGATTTGTCAACAAAAAAAATTGTAATCAAAAAATAAAACATGAAAGCGATATTCGTGTCAACTAGTCAGCTTTGACTGAACCCTTCAGTCGCAGTTACTTTGAATAGAATACAAAATACACGCCAAAAGTTACAATCAGTTTATAGATTCGAATCATTCCAAACAAACTACACACATTTGGTATTTACTTTTGGCATTCTCCTAAATATTGGAACAAGTTGTCAGGAGTATTCATTCACTCCGGAAATTGAACGCGAGTACGTCAAACATTTACCCATCCCTATTTGTGTTTGCAAAATGTAAATATGCTTTTTCCATAAAATAATACAATTACTATTTATAAAGAGATTTAAGTGTTTTAACTGCGGCTTTTTACACTTATAGGTAGATTTCGAAGAAATTCTACCTATTGGTTTGGTACCAGTTGTCAAGTTTTCCAAAAATTTCTTCACAGGAAGTCTAGTTATGATCCCTAGACCCCAAAGCAACCGCCAGTTAAAAAGTTTATATATATATGTATGTACCTCAATTTTACCGGTACGATAGAGGTCGCAATTATGCACCGATTGCTTTCAAACTTGGACGACAAATCAACAGGGCAAAAATGAAGGTTAAGTTCGTGAATGGGGGAAATTCCCCCAACAGGAGGGAGGGGGGAGCAGATTTTCAAAAAAATTAAAAAACCACGAAATCTACCTCCGCAGGCCTGCTGCGGGCCCTGTTTTTTTCTGAATAAAATTTATTTTTTAAATGATATGTGATAATGATAAGCACAATCACATCGCCAATAATTAAACAATCGTAAACCGCACATACATAAAAATATGTAGATCGTTGCATTACGTAGTTAGCAATGATGTAAATATATATATCGATCAAAACACAAGATTGCTACAATATTCTTTTTCTAGCTACCTCCAAAACTCTTGCAGTGTACATGCTCTGGTTGTGTAATTCGTTTTTCGCCTTTTCTGAAAAAAGTGCTTTTTGAGTTAATACCTGTTTAGATTTAAGTGAGCGATATGTAGGTATCGACTGACTTTTACTATTATTTTTCATTCACATAAAATATTTTGGTTCACTTAAAGTTGCCTAGTTTATAGATTGAACAGAATTTCATTGTAACCGTATATTACTATTGAAATCTCTACGATAGACCTAGCGATAAATTATAACGGTGTTAGTCAGATATCTAAGAAGAAATAGAAGGTGTGGTCAAATTTATGTAGAGCGTTATGTGTAGCCGACAAATAGTTGATTTATCTTGAAAGCACACACTAACATTTCTAAACAATACATTATGAATTTTCATGTCAATTTCAATGATTTTGATTTTCTATTTTGCAGACATTTTCAGAAAAATCTGGACTTTCCATCAACATCCTTGGTATTAAAGATCAGCCTCTCATGTCAGCCTCTCTCATACGAAATATTAGCTTTATCGGTAAATTTTCAAGTTTAATTTTTCAGTTTCAAACCAAGATTTTGGTATTAAAAGCCACGAATTTTCACAAAATTGTTAGCGCTTTACATTATTCATGGTGTCTGCTATACGACCCTAAAATATGACCACACCTTTCTGTAACAGCCTGTATAATGTGTAAGTCTGAAAAACAACAATATTCTGCTAAGGAGGAAAACAGCGTTTCTCTCGATCACTTAGTCAGAGAAGACTCCTTCTCCTCTCCAAGTGGTCCTGTTTCTTCCATTGGAGCTCTAGAGGATTTACTCAACAGCAGTAAATAATAGCAACTGTGCCAACTCTAATAGTACTGTCTAATTCCAGACTTCTATAGGTCTTCTCTAGTCATGCACAATCATTCTATCATTTATTTGCATAAAACATGGTTAAAAAATATGTCAAAATTTAAAATTTTCAAACATTTAACTCATTCGAGTAATATTTTGTACTCTAATTCCGCTTTTGTTGCAGTCCAAGGCTTTTTAAAAATCTAAAAAAACCTGAAACGTTTAAAATAAAACCAAGTGAGAAAAGTATGGTAGCTGTCATTTACGGAGACTAGTACACAGCCAGACACTTACATAGTAAGTTTCCTGGTCTGTTCAGCTATTACCTTTATTAGGAGCCAATCCTAAAAATTCATGTTTCACGTTCGCGTTTAAAGGATACAGCTACGTCAATCCTCAACGTTTCCTTTGGTGAGCAGCAGTGGCTGCAGGCGGCTCTGCCTATAAGACATGGGGGGCTTGGATTGCGGCGTGTACAGGACGTCGGCCTTCCGGCTTTCTTGGCATCGGCTCATGGGGTTGCGAACCTTGTTGCTGTCATCCATTCTACTAATGGTGATAAGGCAAGCATACCCTATGTGGCTGAGGCACTGTCGGCATGGTCGGCTTTCAACGCAGATATGACGGTTCCGGCGACCCCACATGTCCAGCGGTCATGGGATGACGTTGGTGTTAAAGGGACCTTGAAACTGTTGATGGACGGGGCAACGGGTGCCGATTTGGCTAGACTCCGGGCTGTATCGCAACCAGAATCAGGGGCATGGTTGCAGGCACTTCCCTCGCCACATCTGGGAACCTTACTGGATGACGACTCCTTGCGTGTGGCAGTGGCTCTTCGCCTGGGCTGCAGGGTGTGTGAACCCCATCGGTGCACTTGCAGTTCCATGGTTGAGGAGGATGGTCACCACGCACTCAGCTGTCGTCGGTCCGCCGGTAGGTTTCCGCGACACCATGCCCTCAACGATATAGTCCGGAGGGCCCTAATATCGGCCAATGTGCCCTGCGTACTGGAACCGCCAGGTCTCAGCAGGTCCGACGGAAAGCGACCGGATGGTTTAACTTTAGTGCCGTGGAAAAACGGCAAGTGCCTGGTGTGGGACGCTACATGCGTCAGCACTGTCGCGGCCACACACCTTGGTCGAACGGTCCACGCACCGGCTGCGGCGGCAGAGAACGCTGCAAACAAAAAGCGTGTAAAGTACGCCGCAATGGAGGCGCGATACTATTTTGTGCCTATTGCAGTGGAGACTTTGGGCAGTTGGGGCTCTGAGGCGAAGGGCTTCATCGCGGATATTGGCCGCCGGATTAGGGATAGGAACGGTGACTCCCGTTCCGGGTCTTTCCTGGTGCAAAGGTTGTCCATTGCCATTCAGCGAGGCAACGCTGCCAGCATCATGGGCACTTTTGCGCCGGGAGTGATGCGGGACGGGTTACTTTAAGGGGATTAAAGGGAAAAGATAAATTTGTATCCTGTAAAATTAATGTAAAATATATTATTAATTTAATAAAAAAAAAAAAACTTTAACAATAAATATATCCTAAAAATGTTACTTTAGGAAATAGAGAGCAAACTTAAAAAAAATAATTGTTCTTCTTAAATTATTCGGCCAGAAATGTTCTCCTGGCACATAGATTAGTTTCTTCTACAAACCAAAGTCTGGTGAATTAGGAGATCTTAGCTTATCTGAAAACAAATAATAGGAAGGCAGATTATTGTACTTACTTTTGTTATAGATAGATTTTTATTATCTTAAAATAACTAAAGTAACATCGTAATTCTTAAATATAATATCACTACCTATTATAAAACAAAGTCCCCCGCCGCGTCTGTCTGTCTATTTGCGATAAACTGAAAAACTACTGACCGAATTTTCACTAATAGACAGAGTGATTCGTGAGGAAGGTTTAGGTGTATAATTTGTACCCATGCGAAGCCGGGGCGGGTTGCTAGTTTTAAATATTTATGATATTAGGGAAATGGAGGAAAATCTAAATTAATTGAAGAACGTGAAACATGAATTCTATTTTCCTTAAACGCTAAAGCAATATGGCCGGATGGATTACCATCCTGCAATGAGTATTTATTTAATTACCGAGTGTAAACAAGGCCCCCTTATTTATTCTATTGCGTAAATATGAGCCTCGCTAAAACTGACATTCGTACGTTAATTGTATTATTGACTAATCTTGATATAAACTCTAATTAATTTTATTACTGTGTTTTCTATTATACTAACTTTGAAAGAATTAAAAAAAACGAAAGATTTAATAAACAGACCTATATAATATATAGACCTATAATACCATGTATCGTAAATAATATAACCCTTTTTAGCAGTTACTTTTAGGCCTGTAAGCAGATCACCAAGTCGATGGCCTGACACCATAAAGAAGATCACGGGCATTCCTGTTACTGCTGCTCTCAGACAAGTTGAAAACAGGGTGGCATGGGAACAGCTACTACGGAAGGTAAGAAACGGTTACTAGAATCTGTAAATACTTGTATCGTTAGCAGTAACCTTCTTGCATGGGAATTCTGACCGCTCTACTCACCAAAAAAATCACTTTACTATCATTGGTAATTACTTCCTCAGACGGGTGATTCCAATTCGAACAGTAGTTCGAACAGCAGAACTGATTAAAGTTCTTGGTATCTATTCTCCGGGAACCGAAGAAATGTGACTGAAAGTTCCGGGCACAAATTAATTCATCAAATATCCTTTATAAACGTGAAACTCCGTAAGAAAACAAAACCTGCTTTGGCGATTGGTGGTGGTGGTTCTATAAATCTAATTCCCACCCTGAACTAGAGTAAGTAAACAATTCAAATTTGCATATTTACAAAAGGCTTTGCTTTACGAGGACATACTGCACTGCAATATTGATTGTTAAGTGCTTTACCCCTTTAAAATACGTCATCATTACTCATTCCCCAAATCTGAACACGCAAAAACATCATTCGTGGAACATTATTTTTATATTTGACTTGACACACTTTGTTCAGGTCAAACATAACACGTCAATTTTGATTCTTTCATAATCTAATCTGATTTACGAAAATCACGAAGTTCACGAAATTCGAATCACGTACGTAACAATATCAAATTTGTAATCATGTATTTATACATGCATACAGTAACTTGGTGAATACTCTCGCTTTTGAATTCCTTTTTTTGGTCATTAATTTCCTGCAGAAATATAATCATTCATCTTTATAAAATATTATATTAGGTACGTGACAAAATTACAAGGAGTTAGATGTTTCCAGGTTATAAAGATTTTTTGTTGCTAGCTCGAACGGACTCACAAAGAACGAAGAATCAGTACCCAGTACAACTTTGCCACTTTCAAACTATTTAATAACCAGTAGTAGTAAAAAAACTTTTAATTACCTGCTATTCAAATTAAAACCACTGACAAAGTTGTAATAGTAATTCCTTTTGCCTTTACGCACGTACATACAGGATTAACAACTCGCGAGAATTCAGCAATTACATTGCTTTGAATGCCATTCACACGCAATACTGATGAGGATGACACACCAATCACTCGCAATCTGGAATTCAATTGCGTAAAACGAATCCCTTTAGAGGTTTTAATTTTCGATGTAACGCCAAAATGCATATACGTCCAATTATTATCTGTTATTGCTGTTATTAGATACGTATTCTCGTATGTCAAAGGTTTGAATGAAAGGCACCAAGGGTTATCGAAATAATCTACGCTGATATTTCGCGTATTATATTATACATTCGTACGTATACCATATAATATATTCTATGGAACATTGTACTTGAACATAGGAAAAAGACTTAAGTACATTAGAAGAAGTTTTTTTGACGCCACCTCCATCCAACACCTCTCTATCACTTTAGCCAGGTATCGATCTATCGAGTAAGGCAACATTACATGGTTGAGAAAATGATAATGATCGTGAATAGTATTTTTAACATGTGGGGATACTAAATTCTGGTAGGAATATTGCGAAGAAAGACGGTGAGTCTTTGGGTTAGAGGGCTCGGACTGCCCAGTAACAGTAAATTCGAACTACAGGTATACGACCCTGACTTGCTCTACCTATGGATAGCCCTCCTCAATCCATCCTTTCCTTCTTACCTACCTTCCCCTGTTTAATAATATACTCCATATTTTCCCATCTTTAGTTCCTAAAAAACCCGGTCGACGGCAATAGGCTTAGCTTTCCCCCTTTTAAGTGAGTGGTACCAAATTATAGTTGGCAAAATATGGGTGTGTGATGTAGTGTGTACTTAGATACTAATTATTCTACATACTTGTAACCTATATATTCTATGATTAAGCTCAAATATAAGTAGTATACAATCGGACCTCATACGTTTCATTTCATCTCCCAACACCCTGCCTTACAGGTGTCCTTCGGGGTATGTGTGTCTATATGTATGAATGTACGTAATTGATGATGAATCATGATTCAGTGTGAAGTTTTGTATTGAAGAAATACACTTCGATAAAATTACCGCAGTGAGACGAGCCTTTTGAAACTTATTTCGCTTACCTCCAAGTCCTATAAAAATAAATTCAGAACAAGTTATGAATCTTTAATGGCGCCTATCTATATGTACCTGTCTAAAGATGAGAATATTAGAGAATCGGTGATTTTTGCAGATGATAATAATTATAATACATATGTTTCAAAAGAAACCGCATCTTTAGTTTTCACTTTAGAAGATAAGTACGCGTATCAGGGGCGCAACAACCCTCAAAAAGTAGGTGTCCCCAAAATATTTTTTATAAAGACTAAAAAAAACAGTTATCAAACACTTTATTAACGTATTTTAAAATATTGTAAGGCTTACTTTTTTAGTAAAATTTTCCAAACAGTCTTTCTAAAATTGTTTACATTTATGAATTCTTGAGCTAACTCTACAATATCTAATAGGTAGGTACATCTAAATAATTGCTGATGAACGTGATAACACTTTATTTGTACACCAGTCTTACAGTAGAATTATCATACATACATTTGTCATACAGATAATGTACAAAGGGCGGCCTTATTGCAAAATGCAATCTCTTCCAGGCAACTTTAGGATGGATCAATGTGTTTCGGAGAGACAGTTGTATGGTTCACAGACTAATAAAAAAATGTATCAGAATACGAGAATGGCTTCGGTATATTTTCTCACGAGACCTTACAACTTACTTCGATGTTATTTCTTATAAATCATAACTAGTTAGAATAGAATTGTGTGCCAATGAATAATACAATAAACTGTATTACTTTCCAACGTCATATACTATTCCTTTTAATAACACGAAAAGTCGATCAGAAATATTTCGAAACCTACTGAGCTTGGCAAAAACTTTAAATAGGTTTCCCGATGCAACAACCTAAGTGAGATACAACACCGGAGATTGAGCCGGCCGGGCGGGACCGTGGCGAGCGAACGTCCAACTTTGACAAAGAGTAATGATACACTACGATAGGACTGACACCTCCACACCAAACACAAATACTAACCAGCTTTTGTTTTTACACAAAAATTGTCTACGAAACTATTTTATTACCATTTTCGGAATTATTGTCGTTATAAAAACTGCAAGAAAAACCTTACGTCTTCAGCGAGCAGGTAATAAATTATTATACACACTACACACAGAATGTAGGAGCGACGCTATTTTATCGCTCGATAGTGTACCATTGTATCGACAATCTTCGTAACAAAGTTGTTATCTTGCCGTCTCTCACGTTTTGTTGAATTAGTAAGAGGGTACAGACAAATGGGCATGTAAGAAGCGCGGAACGATCTCCAACTCGCTCCGAAAACGATAGTGCTCCACTAGTTACGATAATAAATAGGGGCTCAACGCTAGCAAATGGCCGATTAGGGCATTCTTGACTACAACACGGGCATTCTGATAAAGTTAGCGTTTGCTCTGCTACGACTCTCAGGGGTTTTATGGCTAACAAATAGATTGCTTCTCACATTAAATCATTCACTAGTTTTTAAGCTTGTATTATTTAAACAAGCGTAGGTACACATACATTGGCTTAGTATTCGCCCGGTCTACGTGAGCAAGCCTTGAACAGGTCTCTGCTCCACGGAATGCCCAAAGGACCTCTCAAGTTACAATATGTTTTAAGGCTCACTAAATAAAATTTACACTTAAATAAATATTTATCTACTCAGCTTATACTTTACCTTCCCAGCAACATATAAAAAACATGAAAAAAATCGTGGTATTGTAAACTTTGTAAAGCTTACTGTATAATATAAACTGTAATTCATAAACATGCAAGAAAAGTCAGATACTAATAGCTGGATAGAGCTCTAACTCGTCATTAAGTGCTTTTTCCCCACACTCAAAGCTTATATGAACTTATAAAGCGTTATAAATAAAAAACCTAAACATGTCAATAGGAAACATCATTTCAAATTATATTAAAATTGCAATCTAGTAATTTTAAAATACAACTGCGCTACATTTCAATTGGTCAGCTATCACATCAAGTTCATTATTATACGGGAGGACACTTAAAGCGAAACGAATTAGAGCCACCTGGCACTATAGTCATCGCTGCACTAATTTGCACCGGTCAGCTCCGATGACGCCTGTCCGATTCAACTTGATTGCTGTTAAAAATCCTGATTCTGCATGCCAAACAAAAAACGTACCTTTTTTTTGTATGTTTGGGAACCACCTCGGTGGGAACCCCCAGTCACCACACCGGGGTTTTCGGCGGAGTGGTGTGTCGGATTCAAACCGACTAAAACCACACGGTGTGCTGTACTGCACGTTTAATAGGAGGGATTCGGGAACAGCTTTTATTAAGACATCCGGAACCCTCCTAGCGCCTGCCCGCAAAAGTACGGGCACCACTTTCGGGTAAAAACCTCTCAATTAGGCGACATCCAGGCACACGCGACAAAAAACGTACTTACGGCAAGGTCACCTTGTAAACGAAGTCGAGTCAATCCCCATTTATTGCCCACAATTTTAATCCCGAGCTATTTATCTTGTTCTTTGGCGATAGAAAAACTTAAATTACTTGGTGTAGCCACGAGTCTCAAGAGTATTTACCTAAGTATTAAATGTTTTTGTATTTTCTTTTAAACACAAGTTATGCCTAATACGGCAAGGTAACTTAGAACAGTTATATCGGTTTCTAACCGAAAAAAATGTATTCAAAAATGTTGTTATGGGGTCGTCCATTAATCATGTGATGTTTTTTAGCAATTTTTAACCCCCCTGGTGATACATGGTAAGGTGTTTTTTTTTTTTTTTTGATGACGACGTGGAAGATCCTCATGGATGTCCTCCGCCCTTGTGGGGGCGAAGGGGTCTGTCGGACTCTTACCAACTAAAAACCACCCCGGTGTTCCACTGCTTGCCCATGATCGGGGGAGCGAGAATCGCCATTGCATTCTTCCGCAACCCCCGACAGGCATTGAACCTAAGACGGGTCCCGTCACCCGGTACGACCGTCACCCCTCGGTCGCACTCCTTTGAAAAGCGCGCGCGGAACACTGCGCTCTGCCTCTCGGGCCTGTATCTGTTCGGACGACGACTTCCCCAAAAGTTCGTCGCCCGCAGGCCGATTCCTACGGTGGCCGGAGATCATTGAATGCCCTCCGACGCCCGGTGCGTCTACTGCGGGCAGAGCGAGTTGTGCTTCGCTCTCTCTCCCGTTCGGCCGCCTCCTTTGCGGACATCACCTCCTCGCAGAAGGCGGCGACGGCGTTCCATGCACTCTCGCTCCGGACCATGAACAGAACCACGGCCGGCAGCGAGAAACTACCCGCAGAACCGACTGCCGCGACGAGATCACGACGCTGGTTAGCCCAGGCTGAGCATTCCGCCAGTGTGTGAAGCGCCGTGTCGTCGGGGCAGTCACCACAATGATGGCACCATGGTCGGTTCCCGGCCGATCCAACACAGGTACTTGCTGAAGCAACCGTGTCCGGAAAGTACCGGCTCCATGCCCTCTCTCCAGCCACTCCCGTAGGACGGGTCTTACCGCCGCTAATGGTAAGGTGCTTTTTTTTTTTTTTTTTGATGTCGAGGTGGAAGATCCTCATGGATGTCCTCCGCCCTAATAGGGGGGGGGCGAAGGGGTCTGTCGGACTCTTACCGACTAAAAACCACCCCGGTGTTCCACTGCTTGCCCATGATCGGGGGAGCGAGAATCGCCATTGCATTCTTCCGCAACCCCCGACAGGCATTGACCCGTCTCACCCAAGACGGGTCCCGTCACCCGGTGCGACCGTCACCCATCGGTCACACTCCTCTGAAAAGCGCGCGCGGAACACTGCGCTCTGCCTCTCGGGCCTGTATCTGTTCGGACGACGACTTCCCCAAAAGTTCGTCGCCCGCAGGCCGATTCCTACGGTGGCCGGAGATCATTGAATGCCCTCCGGCGCCCGGTGCGTCTACTGCGGCCAGAGAGAGTTGTGCTTCGCTCTCTCTCCCGTTCAGCCGCCTCCTTTGCGGACATCACCTCCTCGCAGAAGGCGGCGACAGCGTTCCATGCACTCTCGCTCCGGATCATGGACAGAACCACAGCCGGCAGCGAGAGACTTCCAGCAGAACCGACTGCCGCGACGAGATCACGACGCTGGTTAGCCCAGGCTGAGCATTCCACCAGTGTGTGAAGCGCCGTGTCGTCGGGGCAGTCACCACAATGATGGCACCGTGACGTCGGTTCCCGGCCGATCCGACACAGGTACTTGCCGAAGCAACCGTGTCCGGAAAGTACCTGCGTCATCCGGAAAGTGAGGGCAATGGTAAGGTGCTAGCCTAACCCCACCCTACCCAAAATCACGTGTATTTTTTTAGTACAAAGTAACTTAATTTTTTTCGGAATATTATCTTTAAAAACAGATATAATCTGATGCAGGAAAATTAAGCACCGTGATAATAATGTCCAGACAGTACAATAACAAAACAAAAATTGTACAGGAAAGGTGTAATCAGGTGAAGAGCACAGACTTACTGGCGACCGAGAAGCGGCGGACGGGGAAATCATAGCCTGACAGTGGTGAGTCACAGTCACTCACCGCTTTGCGGTTTAGAAATCGCGCGTTCAACGAAAAAATAAATACTCATGATATCTCACTACAATCTTGTGACATTTCGTGATTATTTCCGAACTCCCTACGCCCTCTTTCGAGCCTCACGGGATTAATGGACGATCCCTACGTGGAGCCCAGGTTTTTATTTTAAAGATTAATGTGTAACGCAGAATAATCAACGTTTGCCCATCGAACTATAAGTGACTTAGAAAAGTGTGGGTTTATTCACACTCTTGTGGAAACCCCCGGGCGACATGACATAGGTAGCCGTTATATTGAAGTACAACTTACAAGTCTAAACAACTAAAACGACACGGTCTCTAGGATTTCGGATATATTGCCGGGAAATCAATTTATGCACCATCCCCCGATCCGTCATGGCGACTATTCTAGGGAGTGTCCACGCGGGGGAATCCTCTCGAAGAGCACCATGTTTGTTCCGGTGATCCGTTGATCCTGACCGCCACCAACTGTATCTTGAAGATTTTCTTCAGTGTAAGCTCATGGGGCTACTGTACTTTACTTTGCTGGCTCTGTAAACCGTGTCCATTGCCTCGGGCTGCTTGGCAATTTTTTACAAAGCTGTGTTGTCTTTCTCCCCGCTACTGACAAGTGTGCAATTTGTCGCGCCGTTATCTCGGGTCTAGTTTTGCTTGTCAACATCCTCAGGCTAGCAGATAAATATTAGAAAAGGTTTACCACCTCTTAAATTTTAGTTTAGTTAGTTCAAAATAAATAAGCATTTACCTATGTAAAGTGTGGCTTTATTATTAATAAAATTCTGTATTACAAATAACAAAAATAGGCATTTTTGTTATTTGTAATACAGAATTTTGAATGAAGCGAAAGAAATATAGAAGGAGTTTACATGTATAAATTCATCCTACTAGGATACAAACCTTAGCAGTCATTTTATTAAAACTCATTCAAGAAATATACCAACTGATTTATCAGAACATAAACTTAACTTTAAAAGAAACAATATAAAACTATTTATCTTAACAAAATAATTACTAAATTTAAGTATACCTATTAGAATATTTTATCAATACACTTAGTTTTGTCTTAATTTATTAATAATGACTAAGTAATATATATTTGTATATTTACTCTGCATTAGATATCATTATAAAGCGAAAGACTATTGCCAGTAACTATTCTTATCTTTTCTTATCTTACCTGTGCTATTGCTATCAATTCAAAATTTGATCGAAGCTATGGTACGCTCGCAGTCAAGAAAGGGTTTTATTGTAAACCACACTAACTCTAAATCAACGTTCAATAAATAATACTGCAAATTACCTATACAATTTGTTTAAATTGCGGCTGTTACATAAAATACATTTTCGTCTAAATTATTTCAACCACATTTTAACGAAATTCGCCATAAGACCTTTTATTAAAGTCTATTCGACAAATTGAAAGCTTACAGCTTAATGAAGTTAATTTCTAAGTCCATTAAGCCCTCATTAGTGGTATTGGCCGTTATATTATTTTATTGCCTTAACATAATTTTAATTGGAAAAGAAAACAGCGGCGTAGTCCGTGTCGGAACAGGTAACTACCGCGTAGGATTTCGTGCCAATTATCAGCTCCTTTTGAACCTTAACCTTAACGTTGTTAATCCTATATTCATCAAAGATACACACATCATTTTTAAAATAAAACATTATGAAGCTTATTAAATGCTATTTGTTATTCAACTAAATACAACAACACAACATACAACAATTAAATAAAGATAAAGTATAAATAAATCATAAAACCTCGGCTTTGATCCACTTCTAGTTTTTTTTTGCACTCCACAATGTTCACAAAAGGTCTTAAAAGCTGTGGTGACAATTATGGACCCTGTCGGCCACGGTAGAGCAGGAGACAAGAAGAGCAGCTACTTAGTTTCTAATAATCATAAGTTCTAAACCTTAAGGTTTAGAATTTATCATTTAAGTAGTCATTTTTTTTTAATAATTTTTTTTTTTTTACTTTTTTGAAGCCCTATTTTAGTACAAACATCCACAAAACTGCTTTAAACAGTTTGACTGACTTAACTTAATACTGTAGAAGTAGCATTTTTGTAATAACATTTGTTTTAATTTATGGCAAATATACTGTTCTTTTCTTTACTTTTTATACCCGTAGGTTTTTTATTATAGATTTAATGGACATGACGTTTAGGCTGCCTGAATGCAATTTTAATCGGATCGGGCAGTGGACGGCGATAGGCTGATGATGATGATTAATAATTATGTCATAATTATACCTAATGCCGCAAAAAGTTTAATTTAAATTAATTTTACAATGTTGCTATGACATCTCTTTGTTTTTATGCTATGGTGTCGTTGTTTCTTTGAGCATGAAAAAGTAGAAATTGCGTCTAATGTTAAAATATGAAGTTACGTTGAGGAACTAACGCAGCACCAACGACATGCACTATCAACGATGTGTACGGACCAGGTACCTGCAGAACATAAACTCGGCGCCTATTTGGTTTGAACGCTTCCGGATTGGAAATTTTTATCTGAACAATGAGCTGACTGGTTACAAAAGTCGATTCGATAAATTAAAAGTCATAATGAAGCAGATTTATCACAATCATTTTGGAATAAGCAGTAGGTAGCCTTCAACGTCAGTGATCAAACGATAAAACTTTGCAAGTGAGTACCACATGAACTCATTTATTGGCCTTAACTTGTTCAGCTTTTGTGCATATACAAATTAATAAAATTGAAGTGTCTGTTTGTAATGTCACAGCTTTTTACTAAATGCACTTATTACACGGTATTTATATTTTTTGGCGGTCTGTCTGTTTGTTCCGGCTAATTTCAGGAATGGGTAGACCGATTTCCACGGGACTCTCACTGGTTCTCGCTGGTGTTATAAGGAGTAACTTAGGCAGCTTTTATTCTACTACTACTGCTTTTATTTTGAAAAAAGGGATAGGGTTCCGCGCAAGAAATATTAATGTATACACGCTAGCGAAGCCGCGCGGAGCGCTCGCCTACAGACTGTCTCCAAACTCACGACACGACCTATGACTAGAAAGTCTCCGTACCCACCATACTTTTTTTGTTTTTTTAAGGGAACTTCCGCATTAGGAATTCTGTATCGCGGGGGACTTTACAAACATTGAAACAACGGACAACTATTTGTAGATCACACAAATTTTGTCAAGTGTGGCAATCGAACCCACAACACTCGGCGCACCGTAGAGGCGAGGCGACGTAACAATTGCGCCACCCGTGCATTCACTCACTTGGCTCAAATGATTTAAATATTTTCAATTTGCATGATTTTACTTTAATCGGGGAAAAACTTAGATTCGATAAGACGGTAAAAAACGCCTTTAAAGAGTTCACAGAATTTGGTTCTCAAGATTCAAGAAATTGACAAAAGTGCATCAATAATAATAGCAAATACTTAAATATGTACTTGATATAAAAACTCTTTTGCATATACCTATTCTGTACTTTATATGTAAGGATGCTTTCAGCTTACTATTTAAAGTATTAAATTATTATAGCGCGTTTCTCGTTTAATTTTAATAATAAATACCAATATGCCTGTTAGCAAAGTTGGTTATGAAAAGAAAAGACATAAATACCCAAAAAGGTATACGGCCCATTGTGTAAACAACACCTTATCGTAGTCAATTGAAAGTGGATAACTGAGAACGGTTGGCCTTATTTGTAATATAATCTAAATTACCTATTATATTCTAAAATATGTACGTTTTGTATGATTATTGTGATATAACTCAGTAAAATTCCAACAATAGAACTATTCTCTGGGTTCCCTTTGTTACATGGGATCATTGTAAAAATAAAAATACAGTAGACCGACTAAAAAAGATATTTCCGTTTAGAAATTGTTATTTTGGGGGCTTATATTTCTTTGCAAGAAATGAAAACGTAATCTACAAAGAACATTGGTGGCACTTAAGGTGAGGATGTGAAAGTTACAAAAATCAAAAATTTTCTAAAACATCAATAATTTTTTCAGTAATATGTTCTGTTTATTAATTGTGATATTAGTCACTTTTAGTCAAAAAATTTAACATTATAAAAAAAAAGGAAACGTGTGTGTCTCGGGACGCCCGACAGAAGTGATAACTTAAACCAGGGATGCACAGACTTATCAAGACCAGGGGCCACTCGGGCAAATTATGAACTGATGGCGGGCCGCCAGAAGTATAGGTAATTAAAGACAATAAAGAATTGATAATAATGTATTAAAATTGAAAAATAATTTATTAATTTGAAACGTGGCACTGCATAGTGCTTACAATCTTTTTTATATTTGGCTCAAATTTACTTGTAGCAACACGTAAAACTGCTTCCAAACTTTTATTTGCAAGGCGGTTTCGATTTTTTGTTTTATTATTATTTAGTATTGAAAAGGTTTGTTCACATATATAGGTAGAACCAAATAAGCTGGCACATTTCAGAGCGTTTATGCGCAACTCTTTGTACGTATTTTTATCAATGCAGCGGTAAAAGTTCAGCAAGTTGCCTTCGTTGAATTTGTTGCGTAAATCTTGGTCGTTTTAAATGTCGATAATATCTGCATTGACTCTGGCGCATTTTCAACTGAAATCGTGAAAGGATTGCTGAATATGTCCAACAGAGGTTTCACTTTTTTAAACTCTGAAAATCTGTCTTGAAAAGATTGAATCAAAATATCTAGCTTTTCTACATAACTGAAATTAATCAGTATTAATAAATAGTTAATTAATTAATAGTTTTGTTGAATTTTTCAGCCATTTTCTTATAATTCGGAAAATGATTGTAATTTCCAGAATTCAATTGCGATCTAAAAAGTGTCAGCTTGCATTGAAAGGATGATACATGAGCGTAGAGCTGGGATATCAGTTGATTTTTGCCTTGAAGCCGTGTGTTCAAGACATTCAAATGATTTGTAATGTCAACTAAAAAAGCCAAATCACACAACCAATCAGGATTTTTAAGTTCCGGGACATCCCTTTGCTTTTCCGCCAGAAATATTCCAATTTCTTCTATTAAATTTAGAAATCTTTCCAGTGTCAATCTACGACTTAGCCACCTTACTTCTGTATAATACAGTAAATCTCCATATTCGCTTTCGATGTCATGAAGGAATTGTTTGAATTGCCTGTGATTGAGTCCTCGTGATTTTATGAAATTTACAGTCGAAACTACCACTTTCATGACATTTTGAAATTCAATTTTTTTAGAACAGAGGGCTTCTTGGTGTATAATGCAGTGAAACTGCATGAGATCTTCAGTGTTTATGTTTTTTTCTTGCAGATGCTTTTTCAGCAAAGTAACTAGCCCAGAATTGACACCAATCATCGAAGGAGCACCGTCAGTCGCAACTCCCGATAATTTTGATAAGTCCAAATCAGTTTTTGATTCACTTCATTTTTGTTAGCACTCATCCAAAAGTACATTGAGTATATTAGCTGCTCTGGTTTGACCTTTCAATGAACATATTCCTAATAACTCTTCTAAGACTTCAAAATCTTGAGTAACACCTCGTATGAATATGAGAAGTTGAGCTGTGGAACTAATATCAGTGGATTCGTCGAGTGCTAACGAAAAAAGTTCAATGATCTTAGTTTTTTCATTTAATTATTCCGCAATATTATTACATAATTCGTCTTTGGATAGTCATACGATTCAGTTGAATTTTCTCAAACTTTTTGCTGCTTCTGGACACATTTTCGGAGCGGCGATTTCTATGCATTCTTTTACAAAATCCCCATCATTGAAGGGGCGACTTCGCTTTGCTATCATTCGAGAAATTTCATAACTAACTTCTGTAGCTGTTTCTGAATCTTGAATGGGTTTTGTGAACATAGCTTGCTGACCAATAAGCTCCCGTTTTAAAGACAACATTTTTTGCTTTCTTAATTCGCCTGTAAACTTGGAAAAAGTAGGCTGCTGCGTTTCATAGTGCTTTTTTACATTATATTCCTTTGCAATCGCAACAGAATTCTTGCAAATTAAACAAACGACTTTGTTATGCGACCATACAAAAAAGTATTTCTCAGTCCAAATTTCTTGAAACTGCCGATTTTCATCTTTAACCTTACGTTTTTTACTAGGTCCTGGCTTGTCCATGTTGCGTTCTAATCCTGGCTAGGATTAACACAGCACCTAAAACCAATTACAGTACCTACTTAAATTACCCATCCTTTTTTAAATTACCAAAAATAATTGATTAAATAGGTAGGGAAACACTTATTAATAACAGAGTTTTACTTACGATTTCACAACACAATCATACACGACACTTGACGGGAAATCTACGTTGAATGTCGATCAAAATATATGACACCGGCTAGTCGAGTTAAAATCTACACTAGAACTATTGACACTTCACTCAAATTAAAACCGAACTGTCGGTCGCTGCGGTTAGCGTGGCTTTTATACCGCGCGTATAGAGTCGAAAACTGTCTGGAGAAATCACGAAACCGACTCTAGAAGCTTCGTGTATCTACCTACGCGAGCAATCGAGAATTCGGGACTATTGCTATTTCGCTTGCTCTAACAATATAACCCGTGGATAAGCCGCCACCGCGCTGCCGTCGTCGCCGCGCCGCCGGCCGCGGCGCTTCCTCAAGAAAACGAATTTAACCGAGATCAGCCCGAACATTACCGACCGCTGTTACCGACGCATGCACGGCGCACCGATAAGCGCACTTAAGAGCGTATTTTTTTGGTTTTATTCTGGAATAGAATTCAATATTTTTCGAATGTACAAGAGTATTATTTTTGCTGTCGGCGGGCCACCAGTATTCGACCAGCGGGCCGCGGTCTGTGCATCCCTGACTTAAACCAATCGAAGTTGAACTATTGAGAAAGTTAATCCAGACAGACTGGCGCCGTAACGCGTTACGTAATGAAGCGGTTTACCCTCGCGTAAGAAGTTATCACTTCAAAAATTATGAATTCTCCGGCAGGAACTTCCAACGATTTTCAACTGAGAATGATGATCTGAATCCACTATTTTAGTGTATTCTTTAACCCTGTATATTGTAACACGTGGAGTACTTCTCAATCACCTCCGGCGTACTCCACCATGTGTAACGCTTCCACCACGTGTAAACCACGTGTAACGTGTAAAGCTTGGGGCTTTAGGATATCGGGGATCGATAGGTGTTAGCTGTAGGAGTAAAATTAAAATAGCAGGCAAACGCACTATGCGATATAATCAAGATCAGATTATTCATATAACAATTGTAACTTCACACAAATTAATTATAAATACTATTTCTTGAACTATTCCGTGCACCTTTGGCACGACAGTCGTCCAGACCGTCTTCTGTCCCCCGGGCGACTCTCTTCTCTTCAACATTTATTCTTCATAAAATATTTCGAACGTGTTCTAAATTAGAGTTTGGTGCCACCAGCCTGTGCCTCTCGCGTAGTAAAGAGTTATTCTTCCAATCGAAGGAGTATATAAGCTGAGCGAGAGTGCCGTCGCTACAATATGTATCACTTTGGATGTATGTCATGAAATGCAACGCAGTATTGAAGACTGCAAGTTATCCAAGTGTGATGATGATGATTCATCACTAATTACATTGCGTGATACTTCATTTTAAATCATCCATGTTTGTAGCGTCATAAAAGAAAAGGGACTCAAGAGACATCAGAAAAACAATTTCCACAAAGACTTTTTTATTTTTATACATATAAGTTTTACTTTATATAAATGTTGACGTACACTATTGTACACGAAGTAATACCTACTGCTTAAAAGATGCTAGAGGGGTGACAGGTTCTAAAAAAAGACTTAAGAGATAGTCATACTACTGTTCTTTGTTACACTATGGTTTATTTATTTATGTTCTCGGTTATTATATTTACTTGGGCATGTATCGAGTTATACGCATTGACTCACGAACAATTGACTTTGTAACCACTCTAAAAGTTCAAACGCCGTGATATATTTTCTTTCTAGACCTACTTAGTAACATTTTGTGCGTACTTAAGTATAAATAATTAGCTGTTTTATTTTATGTTTTGACAAATCGATGAAGAGTTTCTCTATAAGAAATACATTCGTTAGGAATAATTCCCAACGATCGCTGGAATGTTTCAGGTAAAATAGTAGTTCCCAGTATTGGTAATCAGGCTTCTGATGTTGATTTTCTTAACACAATGAAACAACATGGAATAAACTTGTCCTACTATCCCCAAATAGAGTTTGAGGTTTTAATCAGGCTGAAAACTAGTTCAAAAGTAAATCTCCTTAACATAATATATGACGTATTTTTCTACTAACTATTCAGACCTCAGAGCTTTACTACCTGTACTTTTGAAGTCCAGACTGGTGCAGTCTGGACTTCAAAGGTTTTATTTAGTCAATCAGCCAACATTTTAGAATAAACTGAAATAGGTATTTCTTTAGTGCAGGTTAGCAGCCTTTACAACAAGCCTTTAAGAAAATTATGGAGGTCGATAGTTCTCCATAAGATATGCTGGTTTCCCCATGGTATTTTCCTTCATCTTTACAGCAAGTAATGGTTAATTTCAAAAATATTAAAATATATTAATTCTATATACTTATTCTATAAATTTCCAGTGAAAAAATTTACTAACTATTTTTAGAATTACGAAAACTATTCAATCAAGCAACGTTCGTGAAACAAGCAACATTACATCTAAAACGAATGCGAACTGAAATCAATAAGTAGTTACCATGTTAAAGATAACTGTTAAGGAAAAACCCACATTTAAGAAGAAACGTAATAATTACGAAAGAAGATTGAAGACTAAGAAACTACTAAACTATTTACAAAGCGAATTACGGACTACTACAACACATGGGTTAGCTTACATTGTAAATCCTGAGATTCACTGGTTCGAAAGGTACGTTAAGAGCAACGTGGACCATCACACGCCCCACTAATATAGTCGTTAACCCATCCAACGCTTGTTCATTGGGTTAGGTTCGAGTCCTTCCCTTTTGATCTTAAGTCGGATGCCTTCCGTCACTATTGCCGCTTCACCAACATTTTGTTTACACTGAGGTTGTCATAAAATACGTAACTAAAAAAATAGATTCCGGTGATCTGAGGACTTCCTCCTTTTTTTAAGTCAATAACAAATAGGATTTTTGGTTGTATAAATCTAGCTGATTCGATTCTGAGTACTGGGAAACTAATTTTGTCAGACAAACTAGTTACTATAAGTATAACTTTCTTAATACATATCTTACCTTAATTATAAATCACTACATATTATAAAACAAAGTCCCACGCCGCGTCTGGCTGTCTGTCTGTTCGCGATAAACTGAAAGACTATTGAACGGATTTTCGTGCGGGTTTCATCAATAGACAGAGTGATTCATGAAGAAGGAGGAAGGTTTAGGTGTATAATCTGTTAACTTAACGTTTTGTGTAAATTGGTTTAAATATGATGATGATTGGTGAAGATGTCTCTACTACCCATGCGAAGCCGGGGCAGGTTGCTAATAAATATGTATATATAAATATTATAACAATTAACGGTCTGGACATGTGAAAACCGCTTTTGCGGCTTTTTTTTCAGCATATGACTAATAAAATTTGTGCATTGGGATAAATAAAAGTAAAAATGTACGTATCCAATGTCCAATATCATGTGTTGTTAACGAAAGAAGTCATGTATGTAGGTATATGTAGGACCTTTGGCGTCGTATTATGTGCCGCTAATTGACAAATAAATCTCTTCACCTTTGTCACTAAATAAATATGCCTAAAATAATGTTCTATACATCACGTTGTACAGACAGTTGCATGGAATCAGAATCGTATGATTAACTCTAAACGACATACGCATTGTTGCCGTTTTAAGTTTATTATTTATTAAATTACAGATTATTCTGGGCATTCTGCTTCCTTGGCGCCTGTGTCATTACATTTTATCTTTTGTCTGCTCAATATACAAGACTGGTTGTAAGTATCCCCATATATATGTAGAACATACATACGTACCTACTTCTAAGAGGTAACTATATACTTACCTATTTCGTGCTTTTACAGGCTGCTCCTATAGTAATGAGCGTGGAAAAAGACTACTTCAACTGGAATGTGTCGTATCCAGCTATAATGTTATGTCCTGTTCGTAAAATCGATAGGCAAACTCTTACTGAGTACCGCAAGTAAGTCGAACGCGTATATAAATACTGAGGCACGAGAATATGCAGATAAACCCCGTTTAAATATTAGCAGTTTCATTTTACTACATTTACATTATATTTTAAGTGATGTCAAAACATCGGTTAGCGCTTTATTCACACTCTATAAATAAATTATATACGTAGTATTTATTGAAACAGTAGAGATCATTTGAGGTCAACAACTAGAGGTCGTTGAAATTTCATTGACCAGTTTAACCTGAACCGTCATACTTTTGTACCATGACAGGTTAAAATATATACTGTTTTTATGTATATAGTTTTGTGTAGGTAGTCGTTTCTACATAATTTTTAACTTTATAGGATACATTGTTTAAAAATTTTAGCTTTCTACACTTCTTCTATACAGGCTGTATTTGAAAATTTAGCATGCAGATATATATAATAATAATTTTTGAAAAAATAATAAATAGGTGGAATGTGTAAAATAAAAGATTTTCAATCGTAAATATTTTCTTTTTATTTTGGGGTTTTTCATTCAGTTAATAAGAAAATCCATAAAAACTAACTTTAAAAAAAATAAGTTAGGTTTTATGGAATTTCTCAATAACTGAGTGAATAGATCCACAAAAAAAACCGGTACGATTTAAAATCTTTAACTTTACACGTTCCACCCACTTTTATGAGATAAGGTAGGTATATAGGATAAAGGTGAAAATAGCTGGAAATCAAACGGTCATAACCTGTAAACTTTTTTTTAACAATTTTAATTGTAACTGCATGCTAGAGTCATGCCCTTTCAGTGAATTAAGTAAGTGTTCCTTTTTCAAATACACCCGGTATATATACTTTAAGTACTTATTCCAAATTTCACATTCCTGTTTGTTCGCGTTCGCAACAATGCGTACAAAGAATTGTCCACACGTATTAAGATATAGATAAAATGTTGACAGTACTTTACAATTATCTTTGAAAATTAACATTTACTTTATATTCTTAGCCAAACTGGTAACGGATCTGCAGAAAATCTTGTGTCATATTACATAGCCATTTCATCCGTCTCTCTGGAATCCTTAAATGTCCTGGATTTACCACCACCCGAGATATTAAAGGTATTATGAACATGATATCTCCGAATATGTTTCTACTTGAAGGAAATTTTAGATTGTTTTGTATTTTAGCTTGTAAAGCCTGAAGACTATGCCACAATAGCGGCGGATATGTTCAATAAATTCGATATGAGCACTTTGACAACCCATTTCAAATGGCCTATTACTTTGGACGCTACAATGACTGAGATGGGAATGTGTCACCTGCTAAATTCTAACGTAGCTATCCTTGATGACCCCACGTAAGTTCCTCTGCTTTGTGTCCCCAAATTCCTCAAAGTCGATAAATGCACTTAATGCATGCATTTACATCGAATATTTTCTCATTAAAATAAAATATGGCGCGAAGTGGATAAGTCAAAAATGGCAATTTTACAGGGCAGCCATTTTTAATTTTAACTTTGGTCTCTAAAATCGGTGTCTTTGGTTATACTCTTGACTTACTAAAACTTGATTCAAGAATAATTGTATGCAATCTAAAAAATAATCAAAAACTTAATATATTACAAATATTATTTTTTATGAGATTAGACTTGTCAACATTGATTGACATTGACAAATTGATCGTGCTCATCAGATAACTATTAGTCCTGGATGGAAACCGAACCCACGACCTCTTGTTCAGCAGTCAGGATCACTACCTACCACTACAGTGCAGTCGCTAGATGTGATGGTTGTGACCACAGAAATCTAAATAAGGTTATTTAGATTTCTGTGGTTGTGACTCTGCACAATTACGTTTTTGGTAGGAATCGATCGAGAACAACCTATAGAACAATATGTAGGGGTTGCGCAGTGAATCTTATGGTAGGAATTTTCGTGAAAATAAAAAAACGGTGTAAGACAACAGCCCGCCACTTATATCCTTAAATAGGTACCCCATTCATTCCTCTACTGTCATAAAACCTTTCAGCACAAGCCAGCCGGTTTCGGGTACTTCTGACCTACCGTTCTTCAGAACATTGCCAGTTTGGTCATAGTATGTTCTGTATAGTAGACCCCTATCGGCATTCACTTACGTTTACCTTCTATACTTGTCTTGTCATTCCTTCATTCAAAAACTGTACTGTAAAATAACATTATGTATCTGTGGTTTTTCAGTAAATGGGCCGACAACACCGTGGGATATGTGAAGAAAAATATTGAACTGTCTGTGCACGACATCGATTATTTCGTTCAAATTTTGAATTACGCCGATGCCTACAAGGTGAAGTGATAATACAATAATAGATTCCGTGCTGGGAATAGTTCGGAATCATCAAGGGTTATAAAAAACTGTATTTTTATAAAACACAGAAATATAGTAATTTGATATCACGCAAAATAGATACTGTACAATTCTAAAGATACAGAGAGAAGACTGCACGAAGACTGCAAGATCTTTTTAGGTTTAGGAACATTCATAAGAGATTTTAAGACATAATATAACATGGCATACTTTTGTTTATCTTAATTATATGTACGCATAACATTATTTACACATAACAGCTTACACATAATTATTTTAAGCATAAATTCTCTAATCATAACAATGTTTAAGCAGTTATGCTTAAACATTATTTCATGCTTTAAAATGTTAATTTTAAAGCATAAAAAAAATGATATCAAAACATATTTTTAAAGACATAACAAATACGCATTACACAAATAATATTGGTTATAAATTTTATGCGAATTAAAATTATGTCAAAACAATTTAGTCTAATCAAAAGATAATTATGTCAACATAAACTGTAGGTATGCCAAAAAACTATTATTATACCAAAAAAATATGCCAAAATAGTTATGGCAGAGTATATTAGGAAAAAAAACATTATGCGAAAAGAACCCTGTTACATTACACAGATGGCGCAATGCTTAGAGTGGTCGCCTCGCCACTACGCCGCTACGCCAAATGTTGTGGGGTTGATTCTCAATTCTCAACTCGGGACGAGTTTGCGTCCGTTGTTTGCATGTTTGTAAAATCCCCCGGGACACAGGAACCATTACTAGTGCGGGAGATGTCTTTAAAAAAAACTAAACATTCGACGAATTCAATAATTTACTGGCCTGCTGGTCTAGTGGTTAGTGACCCTGACTGCTGAGCCAGAGGTCGTGGGTTTGATTCTCACCCAGGACAAATATGTGTGTGATGAGCATGATTATTTGTTCTGTGTCTGGGTGTAATTTATCCATAAAATGTATGTATTTAAAAATATATAAGTATGTTTAGTCGTGGTTAAAACCATGCCATTCCTTCCGCCACATGCTCCCTTTCTGGATTTCAGCTTATTAGAAACGATCGCACGGTTGGCGGTGGTGGCGGTGTTGCCATATATCTTCGCTCACATATTCCTTTTAAAATGATTGATATGTCAGCGCAGCCACCGCCTGCCAATCGCGGTGAGCATCTCTTTCTGGAAGTTGAGCTTCGCCACACAAATATCCTACTCGGTGTTTATTACTGCCCCTCCCTTCATATTAATTTCTTTTCCTTGTTCGAATGTCTCCTTGAAAAACTAATTCCATCTTATTCGCACACTATTGTTATGGGTGATTTTAACACCTGCCTTCTGAAGCATGATTCTCGTTCTGCCGCATTTCACGCCCTTTCAGACTCCTGCAACCTATCTATTCTTCCTCTTAGCTCCACACATCACTTTCCCAACTCAGCTCCCTCGCTTTTGGACCTTATATTGGTTTCTTCCAGAGCGCGTGTCGCTAAGCATGGTCAGTGCTCTGCTGATGCGTTTTCTCATTACGATCTGGTCTATCTCTCATAAAATTCGCCCACTTTAGGCCAAGCCCAAAATTCTATTCTTACGCAATTTTGGTGGCATAAACGTTGATGATCTGCGAAGAGACGCAAAGAATATTGATTGGTCGCCACTTAATACCTCTCACTCAATCGATGAGCAAGTGCATTTTCTTACAGTCAAACTCGTCGAGCTGTATGATAAGCATGCAACTAAGCGACCTGTGAAATTGAAACATGCTCCATCTCCGTGGCTTAGAGAGGACATCCGGAAATTACTAGCTAAGAAAGCTACAGCCAAGCTTAAATTGAAAAGGAATCAGAACTCCGAGAACCGTGAAAAGTATATAACTATACGCAATCATTGCAATAAGGTGTGTAGGGACGCGCAACGCCAATACATCCATAACTCAATTCAAAACGGTGAACCAGCAAAAGTCTGGAAATTTCTTAGATCACTAGGGGTTGGCTATTCCAAACATGATGTAATTTCCAAAGATTTAAACATTGATTTACTTAATTAACATTTCTCAGCCGAGTCCAACTTTGATAGGACTATAAAGGCAAATACTTTAAATTATCTTTCATCCTTGCCAACTTCTAACTTTCCACAATTTGTGTTTAATCAGTTATCGGCTTGTTATGTTAAGAAGAGTATACTATCTTCTGATGCTGTCGGAAGTGATTTTATCAGCCGCAAAATGATCATCCCTATACTTGACGAAATCCTACCTACTATCACTTTTATAATAAACTACTCCCTCTCTAGCGGCACCTTTCCATCAACACCGAAAGAAGCCCAAATAATTCCTTTACAAAAAAAATTTAATCCTTCGTCCTTTTCTGACTATAGACCGATATCAATCCTACCGTTCCTATCCAAAAGTCTTCCAAGCGTCTTGTTCATACCCAGCTTCATTCTTTCCTGTGCAAACATAACCTCCTCAATCCATATCAATCTGGCTTTCGACCTGGCCATAGTACAGTAACAGCCTTAGTTAAAATTACCGATGAAATGGAATGGATGGAAATGGAAAGTGGCAGTCTCACTGTGCTCGCACTTTTGGATTTTTCCAATGCGTTCAACACAGTGGATTACGATGTTTTGCTTAGTATACTTACCTCACTTAACATATCTCCAACGGTGATTGATTGGCTTCGTAATTACCTGTGTGGCCGCCAACAACGTAATTGCATTGACAACACTCTATCTACTTGGTATAATACATTTGCTGGTGTGCCCCAGGGTGGCGTTTTGTCTCCTTTACTTTTCGCAATTTTTATCAATTCTATCTCCAACCAATTACTTTCTTCCTACCACCTCTATGCTGATGATCTGCAGATATATACTCATACACCACTGATAAATTTACCTAAAGCTGTTGACATCATCAACAAAGATTTGGACCAGATTAGTTACTGGAGTAGGTCACACGGTCTTCAGGTAAACCCATCGAAGACGCACAAGAAAAATCACACAGATTGAGTGGTCACTACTTCCACCAGTTCTATTCGAAGGCACTGTGATACCTTTTAGTAAAGTAGTAAAAAAACCTGGGTATACAGATAGACACTGACTTATTTTGGGCCCCACAGATGCAGGAAATAAGTCGCAGAATGTTTGACTCTGCAGGATCCTTAAAACGTTTACGGAACTTTCTTCCAACCGCTACCAAAATTGCCCTTGCTAACTCCCTTCTACTTCCAATCCTCGATTATGCAGATGCCAGCTATCCTGATCTCACCGAGAACCAACTAGACAAACTTGAGCGACTTCAAAATTTTTGCATAACATTCATATTTGGTTTGCGTAAGTACGATCAAATCTCTGAATTTCGGAAACAACTTAAGGGGTTACCTTAACGCCTTCGCCGGAATACTCACATTCTTTCGCTTCTATACAATATACTGTTCAACCCTTCACTCAACTACCTTTCTATCTCAAGGAACGATTCGAGTTCCTACATTGTAGACATCCGCGATCTCTAAGGTCATAAGAAAATTTGCAACTAATAATGCCTGCACACTCCATTGCACACACACACTGCATTTTATGATAAATCCTTTACAGTAACTGCAATCCGTTTATGGAATGCATTACCTGTAAAGATTAGACGAGCTCAAACCTTAACCTCTTTTAAGGCTCTTGTAAAGGAACACTATCTAACACTATAAGTGGTGTACAACTCTCTCACGTTGTGCAATAGACTTCATAATAAGTAACTCCACTAAAATGTCTTACTAATTATTATAGTTATTTCACTATATATGTGTATGTGTGTATATGTATATATATATGTATGTTTATATGTACGTATGTGTGTAGAAGATACTTCACGTATTCCTTTTCACCTAATTTCCTTTATTATTATTTGATTGTTACAGTTCTGAATATTTTTGGTACGCCACCAGCTACCGATTATTTTCCTCTGTTGTTTCCATACAAAGGTTGTCTGGAAGGCATCGCTTTTAGCGATAAGACCGCCCATTGTACTTGCGGCTTAGTATGTTGCTACTAGACTGTGTTAATTTCTGTCTAACTGTGGTGTACAATAAAGAATGTTTTATCTATCTATCTATGTATATTTATCAGCAGTCTGGTTACCATAGTATCCCCACATGTCACAGAGCCTGCTCTGTAAGATGTGGGGAATTATTATTCTAAAAAAAAAAATTGTGAACAGAATTTGGGATTTATATGTCCAGTATGGTCCCGTAAACATTTCAAAAAGAAATGTCAATTCAAGGGTGGCAAAATAACTAATAAATATTGCAAGTACATAATATTTTAGCTAAGGGCAACGCTCTGAGTATTTTACGCGCATTGAACTCGGTTGTCAGAGTTTATCGGAATGTCGGTTTTTTCCTTGATATATGATTATTCTTATATAAGGTAGGTATATAAGAATAATCATATACCAAGGAAAAAACTGAAACTTTTAAACTATTGTCTGTCCTTGATTACAAAGTCTACAAATCATAATTATTGTGGGTCATCAATTTATTGTAGACATAAGTAACAAGTCAACAAGATCTAATTCTCAACTTTCTTGACGTGTGTTCATTAGTCTGGACTTGGACCCATGGAAAAACGCCGATTTTCAAGGCTTAAGTACCTTACTCTTATTTTTTCTATTCACATACTTATGTGTAAAAACGTTTACAAAAGCGTTTTTCTAAGTTTCCAACGGTTTGAAAGTCTACATAATAATATGATTTTTATAGCAAACGGAGGCATTGTATAAAAAAAAGAATAATCAAAATCGGTTCATAAATAACGGAGTGAGGGCTGAACATAAAATACTTAAAAAAAAATATATATATATACGGTCGAATTGAGAACCTCCTTTTTTTCGTCGGTTAAAAACTGCCATTAACTTTAGGTAAAATCATTGACTAATAATATTTTTGCTGCAGGTTTACACTACTAGTCCAGATGAAATCGTTCTCGGCCCCGCACAATCGTTAACTTTCGATACAGATGGGTTCTTATCATTTGGAGTCAAAATTACAAGCACCAGGTCTTCAGCAGATCTCAAGGCAATACCTTTACACTTGCGGAAATGCAGGCAAGACATAACCCTGTAGTTATTAGAGCCTTAAATGTTTTTTTTTTTATATTATCATTATTATTAATTTGTTTATTTTCAGATTTCTTAATGAACCAGATAGCCACAGATACCCGATTTATTCGTACAATCGATGTTTATTGGAATGCAGAATTAAAATGATATTGGCCCTGTGCGATTGCATTCCACATTTTTATAAACCTTTGGGTACGTACTCTGCGATACCGATCTGATCCCCTATCCAATGAATAAACTCCGATTTTAATTCAATAGGACCTAAAAGATTATCTGGTGCATGTAGCTTGTGGTAGCAGGCGTTGGAAGTAATATTATAATACTATAATCAAACACGTACCTAGATTACCTAAACACAGCGAGCTCAAGACGAGATGTAGCTTAGCATGCCCAATAATAAAAGCCAATACTAATAAATATAGAAAAAATAGGACTTTCCTACGGGGAGTGACGGATTATCCCTAAGGTAATCTACCTACTTGATTACTTCTTCATTCTGCTGGGACAGGGGTGCTTTGTTTAAGAATGTCCAAATACGTTCTTTTTTAACAACGATAGCTCAAGATGGAGAATTGACACAACGCTACTTCTTTCTTGTCGTTTTCTTTATTGCTGAAGGTCGTGTCTGTCTTGGTAAGCCTTGGTGGTGAAGCTAGCTAGCTGCTTCCACGCCACCTTGTCTTCAGTTTATTTGAGAGCCGCAGTAACAGGAATGCCCGTAATGCTCTTTATGGTATCAGAGCATAGACTAGGTGATCTCCCTTTAGGTCTTTCTACACACAACATCTTTGGACCATTTGAGTTCGTTATCAAATCTGCTTGTCGAATCCATCCATCGCTTAATATAGATTTCAGCTAGACAAATACCTTGATAAACTCTAGTTCCTATAGTAGTCCGGTCTGCGAGATCTGTCCAGCTCTATTAATGCGCATGACTTTGGTCTTTGCCTTGTTGATTAACAGACCAACTAACTCGCTTTCGTCTTATTACTCTCTTAAAGAATTCAATCAATTCATATCTGATGCCGCTAATAATGTGGTATATGTAATGCGTAGAGATATCGACTGTCCAGTTATCAAAAAACTACACATAAGTCTCTATATCACCCAAACGACTGTGGTGTACTGCAGGGTAGCATGCTAGAACTACTATTACTTTTACTTTATATAAACGATGTACCAGGAGCATTTTCACACAATATATTTAATTTTTTTATCTTTATTGAACAGCTTTTAAGTAGTAAATGCAAACATGTTACAAATATTTAGGTATAACATACGGCGGTTAAGACGGTTAAGAAGTACAAAGGTTGTCTGGAAGAAATCGGTGATTTCTTCCAGACAACCTTTGTACGGATATTGTAAAACAGTATTATGATAAGTAATAATCCTTCAGTTGTCTTTAAAATGCGTGCAAGGTTTTCGCTTGTCGAACACTCAACACCATCAACAACTAGTGCAGAGATAACGAATTATCAATTAACGCAGACAAAACTACGATAATTCCATTCACAAAGAAAGGCTGGAAAGTTTGTCAAACCAAAACTAAACGGCAAAATCCTTTCTTTCTCTAGTGAAGTCAAGTACTAGGGGTCACACTTGACCAAAAGTTAACCTGGAACTCACATATCACAAACATAGTCCATAAAGCAAAAATGGCTTTATGGATGAGCTGTCGCATGGCCGGCGCCAGATGGGGACTTCAGCCCAAGATTGCCCTATTGCTATATACGGCGATTGCAAGGCCAATCGTAACGTATGGAGCTGCCGTCTGGTGCCGTAAGGTAAGCCAAACGACTACCTCAAACAAATTAGACAGCCTACAACGTACGGCTTGTTTAATTACCACTGGTGCGCTATCCTCGACGCCAGGGGAAGCTCTAAATGCACTACTAAGCCTGACTCCGCTCAGCATCTATGTGCAAAAAGAAGCTGCCAAAAGCATATATAGGATATGTACACAGACGAAACCAAAGTGGCAATCACGAACACTAAACTCACTAAAAGGTAATCAAACAAAATTACATTAAGATGGGTACCAGGCCATTCAGGTATCGATGGCAACGAAAAAGCCGATGAACTCGCCAGAGACGGTGCAGACAACCGACAGCATGGCCCAGAACCATTCTGCGGCATCAGCAAACAGCGAGCGTATTCTATCATAAACGCCAAATATACATCATTGGCTATTAAGAGATGGAAGACCACGACTGGTCTAAGACACTCGAAAGCCATAATAAAGGGGTATGATAATAAAGTATCTAAAGAACTTCTGGAGCTCAAAAGATACAAAACCTGTGCAGTAACAAGAGTCCTCACCGGACACTGCAAACTAAACAAACATATGTTCAAACTAAAATTGGGTGAGAACACAATTTGCAGATTCTGTCAAGAAACAGAAGAGACTGCAATGCATATTTTATGCTCTTGTGGTTCACTAATGCGGCACCGAAGTATTCACCTAGGATTGCACATCATGCAACCGCAGGAAATACAAACAATCACTGCTGATAGGATCTGGAGGTTTCTCGAAGCCATAAGTCTGAGCAGTGAACTATAAACCAGAAGTACGCTACAAAAGACCAGAAATGGTCGAGGTAGCACCAGGCACTCAAAACAATAATAATAATAATAGGTTTAGCGTCACGTGAAAGCAGTTTTTAACGATGGGCAGGTAGCGGTTACTGCGGAGGTAGGCGTGGCTGAGTCTCTTGTATGTTGTAACTATGTAGGTACTGTCTAGCAAAATAATTGTCATTCTAATTATAGGTATATTTCCACGGGAATTAACGCGATCACGAAAAGGTATTACATACCTCTGAATTGCCTGACGTTTCGACCAGGTTGCACTGGCCGTGGTCACAGGGAAAAAAATATGTATAATTGCCATTCACTACATAATCATTACCAATACAATTTGTCCCTACACTTTACAGATGGCGAAAGAGTATGCAATCTATCTGAAATGGAATGCCTTATTGAATACAAGAAAGAAATCATGACACTGTCGACTACGAACGAAACTAGGAGAAAGTTAGACGACATCGACAATTTGCCCAAGTCTTCGCGCGATTGTGGATGTTTCGGCAATTGTGTGGAGGATGTGTATCAGAACGACTTCGAAACTTTTTTACCTCAAAAGGACATGAATAGGCTAAAAGTCATGGTATCGGCATTCCCTAAAGTGCGAGTTATGAAAGAGATTATATTCAGTTTCTATGATCTATTTTGTAAGTAAATTTTAAATACCTTCCCCAAACATCAGCACAATTCTGTGAAATCACTTGAACTTGAAACTATTTTCACTTTTGTCATCATAAATAGCTTCCAGGTAATTAACGAACACCAGTCCTGTCGGAAGACGTTGCATACTTTGTTATATTATTGGTCTAGACATGTTTTAAGCACTAAGAATTTCAAGCTGATTAGTCTACGGGCGGAAAACCAAGTTGGGTAGTGTACATCCAGAACTATAGTAACCCGCGCGCGTTCCCGTCCAAACTCAGCACCTCCTGTAACTACGGCGATTCGTCACACCACAGCAAATTACCTGCAGCTGGCTCTTCCAATTCGAAATTCAGAAACGACCTTACTTTAGATTGTTGTTTCATCTTTTACTATCTTCTCATCAAATTACATCATATTTACAAATATCAGCGCCTTATCAGCGCTTACATTATCATGAGGTTAGATGGCAAAAAATAATATCATGTTTCATTATAAGGCATTACAAACACCTACAATACACCAGGAGAAATGTTTTGGGATTGCTTACTTAAGACATTGAAAATGACAAAATGGTAAAGGGATTCATTTTCATAGGTTTTTTTTATATGTAGTCTTTGGTTCATTTCTTGGATGCCGTACCTCGAAAGAAAACTATTTATAAAATTATTTCGTGTCAGGAACCGTAGATGTCAAATTGATTTAAATATCAAAGGACAACAACAATAAAAAATCAGGGTCATATTTTTTTACATAACATATGACCCTGATTTTTCAATATTACAAAGATTATTATTTTTAGATTTTCAAATTTCCTACATTCTAACAAAAAATCTCTATACATTTAGGACATTACCTCACGTCTGTCTTGTGCTATTGCGTTGTAAAATTTATGTCTCTTCGTAACCTTAGCAGATATGCGCTAACGCGTCCTATAGTAAATATGTATTTTAAGTGTTTTTATTTTCTATTTCAGTGAGAAGCGGCGGTGTGGTAAACCTGTGTATTGGTACTTCAGTAATATCGATAATGGAGTTAATAATGACGGTGTTAAGAATTCCGATTTATGAAATAATGCAAATTGCAAAGGGAATTTGGCGAATATATACTAAACCACAAATCCAAAAGATGTCTCTCGTTAAAAAACAGAGTTAAAGAATTTTATTCATTTATTGTATACTTATTTACACTTCTCTCTTATTTACTAGAAACACTAGTCACGTCGCTCCATGCCACCATGACTCATATCTGAAACAATGCATAAATATTTTAGATAAGGTTTTATTGCACTTGGTTTGAAATACTGAACAAGAGTAAGAAAAAAGAACCGTTTTATTTAACTATTTATAAATTCATAACCTTTTTGTAAGAATAAACATTTAATCATGTGTTTAGTCTGCGTTTTCGAGTTGAATTGTTTATGTTGTCTCAGTTGTTTTATGGTTTATAATCAGGGTTCAGACACTGCATTTTGCCATTATCGTATAGCTAGGTTTATTTCAAAGTGACTGCTACGTTCATTAGGAATGTAAGGAAAATAAACAAAACTATTTATTATGATGTTGTATTGCACCTATATGAATTTTCCTGTTAGTGTATATTTTATTATTCGTATAATTATATTCAATTTATTTTATTGCTAAAGGTTAATGTAACATTGTAGTAAAGGCCCTAACCCTTCCCTCTTCCCTATTCCCGTCCTTCTCCTCTCCCTCCTCTAATCCCCCTCTCCGTTCCCTCCCCCTCTTCCCCTACTCCTACCTTAAAGGGCGGCAACGCACTTGTGACTCTTGAGTTACAGGTGCCCATGGGCGGCGGTAATAATTTACCATAAGGTAACCCGTCTACTCGTTTGCCCCCTATAACATAAAATAAAGGAAGATATTATGTAAAATTAAATAATTTTGCCATAAGAAGAATTACCTGTGTTCTACTAATGACATGCAAAAACTGTTCCGTTCTCGTTATTACTTTGCAGCCATCAAGTTATTTGACTGTAAATAAGAAATAAAATAATTATAATAACTAGAAATATTTAATAAATATAAATATTTTTTTGTCTTGAACATAACAGCGAAACTCCCACTAAAAACGTTTCGAGTTCGAAGCAAACACAGTTATATCAATTAATTACATACTGCGGTAGTCACTATAGGGAAATAAGTAACGGAGTGACTGCTTCACTCATGGCAATGAAATTGTGTCATTGATAAAAATCGGAAGCGGGATCACGTTTCCAAGCCACGTGTAATTTAATCAATGTATATAGAAAATTAAAAATTAAGAATATAAAAAGTATAAAAAAATCGCTCACCTTTCCCGTTATTTATGTCCATAAACGAATGAGGAGCAACGTCAATTTATATTTTAGTACCCCTGTATACACTTCGTGTTTCGTTACACGTTGGTAAACGCATTTTTATCAATCCTGAAATGAATTACAAGAAACATAAATAAAAAAAGTATATGCCACCGACAAATAAATATACCCACAAAACGTCTCGGATACAACTAAATTACAGCACGCCAATCAGAAAGCTGCTGAATTGAAACCACGCTGTACCAAAGTGAACTTGACACTGGGATAACCACGTATGATTCAAGTTTGGATCGATCACCGAAGGCCCGCTAATGTGATGGATCAATCAACAAATCTTCTGGCCCAGATGACAAAACTGAGATAGATATTATCACTCAGTACGTCAAACGCTGAATAAGTCTAATATATTGAAGACTTGTCGTGTAAGAAAGTTTTAGAAACAGGCGTCAATCTAAAGGAAAAAAAAAACAATATGCTGAGTAGTACGAAATTGTAGTTCTAGTATGATAGCACCCAATCAGTTAACTATAGAAACCCCATGCAATGCCCAAAACAAATAAGAAAATCGAAGTTCCATGAGAGAAAACTTACCATTCAAATTGAGGAAATCTGAAGACATTTCATATGAATAGCGAGGCATCTCAGACAAGTTTTGCGATCTTCGAAATACTTCAAGTCGAACGAGACATGTCAAAGTGTGTCATTTTAGATAATTATTACAAAGTTAAAACTATTGGCTACCAACATTTTCGAATCAAATTTCACAATCAGCCCTCTTCAGTATGTACAATGGATAAATTACAAACTAATTCACCATTTAACCGCTTTGCGACGGTTTAAACTTTGTCGATAGCCAACTAATGAATAAAACAGTACAAGGTGGTGTAGAGTAAATATCAATTTGTATTTTGAAGTAATTTGAAATTATGGTGATAAATATCGTGTCGGCACTTAATCTGTATACAAACAAACGAGAGACGTGGGTTTCGGTAAACGTATACATTTGTTTCCCAAACTCAATATACAGCTGTCAGGCATTCATCAAATATCAGTCTAGTTTCTGGCAGTAAGACATGGAAAGTCAACAGTGAATCAAGCAAATTGGCTAATTTACTTCTAATAACTACAGTATTTAGAGATACGTATTTTTCGCAACTAAATTCTATCGAATAAACAGAACACTCGCACAGCCTTATTTATTTCGACCAACGTGCATAAAGCTTTTGTACCACCGTTGGCGAGATACGTGAAGCCGTAGATCAGTCATATTTTATAAGATTCAATAACAACATTTATATCAATATCAAAAAACAGCTTCCTATAAAAAAGTTTAACCATGGCAATGACAACGCCGGCGAGCAGATTGTGCTTGCCGTCTTTTTAACTCGCTGACGCCTCTTACAGCAACACAAACACTCGCTGAGGATGCCTACGTGAACGAATTATCTACCACAGATCGCTCACGCTTTATTACAGCTAGCGACTGAACTAACCAAACTATACTATATACTAAACACGCCCTAATAAACCTGTCGCTGGTTCATCACTACCTACTATCACTCAACTTACATTGTACTCGCTGCCGGTAGAACAAATGCCGTACTTTAGTTGGAAGAAACAGTAAGTAATGCGATGTGAAATTCAACATATATACACCTACACTATTCCAAAATGTATACACGTCTCACCGAATTGTAATTTTATACCGATATCATCATGCAGCTCGTTTAGAAAAATCGCCGATGACATCATGACAATTTTAAGCTAACCATTGCTCACTCTATATCAGACGTAAGTTTACACAGAATGTCACGATTGCAGGAATTGTAATATTAAACGCAAAAACAAACACACAAAATAGTCGATATGTTCCTTAAATGAAATTTATTGAAGTTTATCATAAAGACTACATGAAATATTTGGGACTCTTACGTTAACTTAACTAATGTACAAGTATTTATCGATAAATGAACGTCAACCGAAACAAAACTCGGAGAACACATCACCAGACACTATTCAAAAAGAAGATGGAAGATTAAAGTGGTTCATTATCATTATCCATGTGGCTGAGTGCATACAAACCCCAAACAGACAGACTTGAATAACTTTCCTGAAATCACAAAAATACAACATTTAGATGACTATCCATATTAGCAATATTTTTTTGGTTCAAACTGAACGCGCGCCGATGTCTCTCAAAATTTTATCAACATTGTACAACACTAGGTAAGATTTTTCGTCAATCCTAACATATTTCATAGAAATTCCAGACAAGTTTAAAGACATAAAGTAGTATCTCCCCCGATAAAAGTTAGCCAGATACCCGAACGTCAAAGCACGAACGCAGAACGAACAACATTAGCAGGAAACAAACATGCACTGCTATTGATGAAACTAGATAACAGTCCAGAAACAAAGGTCCAATTTTCAAATAATAATAAAAGACTAGGTTGATAAACGTTACAGTTTTTCATTCGACTTTTGTTATGGCAATGAGTAGTCTTTTTTCATATCAGTGATAGGAAGTAAAATCAAAATTATAAGGTCAATATATAAGAATTTCGGTTGTAAGTATCTAGGCACTCTATGAAAACCGAATGGTACCAAATCCAACATTTGCTAGTGAAATAAAGAGGTATAAAATGAAGGGGCATTCCAAACCCGTGGGATCTAACAACTGGAGAACAGACTGTAAAATTTATATAAGTATAAATGGATCCACTTACTTTTACTTATTTCAGAAGAAGCGAACATCTATGGTTCTGCCATCAATGCGAGTTCTGTCGAACATTTCTGGTAAATTTTGTTAAGGAAAATCACTAGGTTCAATCAGTAAACTACAATCACAATAACACGCAAATAAGTCTCTTTCTAGCAAGTAATTTCGTTATATGCGAAATAAGAGTCTACTGTAATATTCGAATTTCAAGTTATAATGAAAACTATAAACTTAGCAAATCAAACACTTACCATACCAAATTAATTCAAAATAATGGCAGATCTATATAATTTCACAAATATTCTATAACTTTGTCTGTTGGTAACAAATTACACTTGGTCATAGTAAAAAGGATACTAATTGCCCTCTCTGCATCCCACTCCTTATGGAAACGAACAACAGCAGTATCAGGTGCAGTCATTTCAGCAAACTTCACATCTCCACACTCACTGAACTTCTCCCGAATTAGCTGCCATGTCACTGTTGGAGGAAGCTGTAAGGAAATATAGGGAGAAATGTATAAAACAGTAGTCTTATAGAAAACACTTACATTAAATCTTAAGCCTATCAGGACCAAATGTCACAAGCTCTACTATTGTACATATTTTTATGTTGGAGTTTGGAGGGAAGTAGTTGTTTTCTGTAATCCACTTTAGGCATATGACTGACACATGAAAAAAAAGCAAGCATATATAATAAGCATTTAGGGTCTCTTTTGATGGGTTTTTAAGACTAAGTGTTTAACCCTACTCACAATTACACATTTTAGCATTAAATGCTTAATATATAATTATTCCTTTTAAGTTTTAGAGTTGCAGTTTAGTTACTATACTTACATTGGTAATTATGACCATATCTGATTGTTTCTCACGACTGGATTGCTGTGAACTTTCTCTTCCATAACCTTGTCCAGAAAGTGACACACCTCCCATTTGTCTCCCAGTGCCTTTAAATTAAATGCGAAAATATTTTTCTAAATGAAAATTGATTGAGTCTGCAGATGAGAATCTATAGTTTTCAGTAAACTATATCACCATTTTGTTTGGAAGTTAAAAGCCAAAAAATAATGTTAATAATAGCTAGAAAACTGATTAAGCTGAACAGAAATATTATAAAAACAAACCTGACAATGGTCCAGAGCTAAGAGAATTGTTTCCCATAACATTATTAGAGAGTGCAGAAGAATTGAGCATATTTGGTCCTAGATCTGTATTGAGTCCCAAATTTGAAGAGTTCACATTTGCTTGGGCCGTAAGGACTGTTGCCAAGTCATTAGCTGTTAAACCCTGTTGAAGTAACTGGTTTTGGAGAGCTCCCAAACCTGTCAAGCTTAATGCCTGAAAATTTTACATTTGCTTTAGAAAACACAAAAATAATGTTTTACTGATGATGTAAAAATTAGCAGTTATATAGATTTCCATTTTTTATCCCCCTCACACAAGTCAGTCCCACTGCATAATAATACTAAATAGTAACAGTTTAAAAAAATACCTGTAATCCAAGGCTAGTAACAGTTAAAAAAAATACCTGTAATCCAAGGCTGCCACCCAATGTTGTGTTGGTATTCAAGGTATTACCACCTAATCCAGTACCAAGTCCATTCAAATTAACTCCAGTAGTAGGCACTGCACCCAAAACACTTGTCCCCAATGAATTACCAGTATTTCCAATGTTTAAGCCAGTGGTAGATGGTGTTTGGGCTGGCATGACATTTCTGGCCACATCTCTCAATGGTTCACCATTGGGACCAAGCCCAAGACCAATACCTTTAAGACCCTCAGGCAATCTTAGTTCAGTCTTATCAGAAATGCCTCTGTCCATACGGGCTGTCATTCTTCTGTCATATAACATTTGTTTATCAAACATAGATATTGCCTGCAACAGCCAAAATCCATTAGTTTATGGATGCTACATGAGTAAATCACAGGTACTGTGTCTAGTGATGTGGTTTCAATAAACATAGAATATTCGACAACAGACTGGTGTTATATTTTATAATATAAAGGCAACACAGGGACAATAAAAAGGAGCAGTAATAATAAAGCAAATATAAAACAAAATTACCTGCACAGCTTCTACAGGATGATCATATTCAATAACAGCAAAGCCTCTGCTATTACCATCTTTGTCAACTGCCAAATCAATGTTGCGTACTTTGCCAGCCATTTTAAATACCTCCTTTATTTTATTGCGGTCTGCTTTATAGTCAAGCTAAAAAATATATACTTCATATTAGACTAGAACATCTATATCACATACATCAAAATAAAATTCAAAAGCATCTAACTTAAGTTAGCATTATACTGTTGTAAAATGATAGAATATCTTTTCTTAAATAAATATTAGGCAAATAAAACCTCTCACATAATCAAATGCAATATGGTACAGAGATTACTAATTCCCTATGGAAAATTAGACAGTGTGACATGTTTATGTTATTAGGAAGTGATGCCTCCGCACCAATCAACACTAGATACTAATAACCCATATCTGCAGATATACATTTTTAAGGGTCCGGCACATCATTAGTTGCTTTAGCTTGTTACAAGATACAGGTCTCTTTTGTAGCCATGAGCTCCATGTTAAGAAACACGGCATAATTTTAGTTGATGCAATCGTGACAAAACTAACCTACCATATTGGGATTAAACACAAAACAAAAGGTAGACAAAGATAATAAATACTAATAACATGGAGTGCCTCCCCAGAAGCAAAATCAAAAACTGTTCAACTTACATTGGCCACAAAAACTTTCTTCACCAGTGGTGGTTGTACATTTATAGATTCCAGAAATTGTAAGCTTAAGCCATAAGTGTTGTAGTTTTCAGGCTCTCTTGGTTTGTTCATTGACCAACTGTAACAAAATATAAGGTTAAAACTAACTCAGTGAACCTAAACCCATATTGACTTACTAACTTTTAAAGATTTGACTTTCCACTCATAAAGGGCCATCCATAACAAACATCACATGCTATAGGGGGACGGTCATAAGCTATGTGACATCACATGTCAGAATCTAAAGTAGTAACACAAAATATTACCTGTAAATGAAAGACTACATACACTACTACACTTTACTAAAAAAATATTTAAAACTGCTCTTGCCAGTTCAGGGTGTAAAATGCAAGATGTGTGACATCACACCAGGAAGGGGTGGGGGTCAAAAATCATAAAATTATGTGAGTCGTGATTTATGGATGGACCCTAATGATAGTACAGAGATAGCTAGATAAGGGAACCTACCCATACTACGTGACCCGTTCTGGAGGGGTGAGGGGGGTCTTCAAAATACCATGCTTGGTCATGTATGTACGTAGTATGGGTATGTTCCCTAACTGCTAACACTGTACTCCTTGTAGTTTAACTATATGATCATACTCTTTATCATCTCTGTTACTCCGGCCGCCACCACCACCACCACCACCGCCGCCGCCTCCTCCACCGCCACCAGACCGTGACGAATTCAATCTGTTCCTTTCATTACCTGAAACATAAACTCAATAAAGAAAGTTATCCCAAAAATGTGTAAGGTAAAATATTTATTGCTATAATTAAATTATGGTATACCTGTCTCTTCCTTCAATACAAGTTTTCTTCCATTTAATTCATAACGGTGCATAACAAATAGTGCCTTTTTCATTGCTTCAGAGCTAGTGAATTCGACGACACCGCATCCCCTAGGTTTACCATTCTCGTCGTTGAACAATTCGACGTAAGCCACATCTCCAACCTAATAAAATTCAATACAATAATTATAGTTACCTACTATACCGTTACTCACTACTTCAAGTTCTATGAATTCAAACCAACTTTTTCTTTAAACAAGTCCTTAAGCTCTGTCCACCGGAACTCGTAAGGTATGTTGGAAACAAACAATCTCTTGCCTTCAGGGCGATCGCGATCATTGGAGCGATCTCGAGTTGCATCCGAAAACCTGGATGGGCGATCTCCACGCCTAGAACGATCACGCTCTTTTTCACGCTGACTGTCCATTCTTGTTGTACACCTAACATAAATGTGTTATTTTAAAAGCCGGTACACGTTATCGTATCACACGGTCAAATGAGCTATGAAAAAATAATAAAACAATCACATAACTTACTAGATAAAAGCAAGTGTCGTTTATTTATAGAATATACCTCCAAAATAGTTTAAGATATTAGCATCAATTTGATACAAATTTTGACGCTGAATGCAAAACACAGTTACAGTACGATGAGTTCTCACAAAATGGCGCCTTTTCATACGCATCATCGATGATCAAGTGTTGCCAGTTTATAGAAAAAGAAAATGCATTATGGTACGTTTACACGCTCGCGTTCAATTTTAACCGATATTTAACGAGCACAAGCACGATATGTGCTCAAGTTAGTGATGTTGGGATAAATACTCAAAATGGATAAATATCCATATTTATTCATTTATACTCGAGTATTTATCCAAAATGGCAGATAAATATTTTGTTTGCGACAATAATTAATCTTTCCGTTCTTAATAAGAAATTAAAGGGTCTTTGGGTAAACATTTGATTATGATTCCTGATAAGTTTGCGAGATGTTAAGATAAATAAATAATGTAATAATGGAGAAGGTGTATAATCTATTATAGTGTTACCAAAAGGTGTGTCCAAATTTTATTAGCGTTATGTGTAGTCGACAAATAGTTGGTTTACCTCGAAAAAAAAGAATTAAATTTTTTTTTTAAACAACTGATTGTGAATTTTTCAAGTAAATTTCAATAATTTGGTTTTCTTCATTTTTTATGAAGACATTTTCAGAAAAATCTGGACGTTTCATCAACATCCTTGGTATTAAACACTCAAAGTTTCATTCAGGTCAGCTCTCCCTCTTTCGAAATATTAGTTTAATCGGTAAATTTTCATGTTCAATTTTTCAGTATTAACTAAGATTTTGGTATTAAAAATCATGAATTTCCATAAAATTGTTAACGCTTTACGCTTCACGGGATCTACTATACGACCTTAAAATATGACCAAACCTTTCTGTAACACCCTGTATAAAAGCGAAAGAAAACTTACTTATCTACTGACTAATCACGAAATCTAGAAAACTACATGACCCATGAAAATGAAGTTTGTGTATGCTTTTAACACTCATTAATCCAACCCTGCCACACAATCCGTTCTACGCTGACTTGTCCTACCTATAAACTACTTCGCCGCCTAATTTAACTTGTCCTTTGACCTCCTTAATCCAGTCGCAAAATTTATTCTTAGCTAAGGTCTACGCGTGACTGTACAGATCACATAGCGGTGACATGAGCACCACTCGACTTTACGAGTGCCTGCTATTGATGACCGACAAAGTTCTCGATCAGTACCTCTCCGCAGAGCTTGAGATCTTAGGAGACTTTAAGTACAACAAGTAACAACAGTAACAACAGTAACACTCATCACTTTGAGTGGCTTGGATCTCGGTCCACCAATAAGGCGTGGAGGTCTGCTCACGAATTTGCTCTGGCCTATGGACACTCACAATTTTTTTTTAATAAGAATGACTCATGTGTCGCGGGGACATGACACACATTGAAACAATGGACACAAAGAACACCCAGACTCGGGACAACTAACCCTGGGATGGGATGAAAATCTAACCCACAACACTCAGCGCAGAGTAGTAGCGAGGTGACCACTATAACCATTGCACCACCCGGTACGTTCTCCGTGCGTTTCCTACGCGTGGCCTGATACACCATGGCCAACTAGCCTAAGACGAGTGTGGCGGTACAAGTCAGCAGATTGGGATGGATTTCGTAACTTTTACGCATCGTACCCGTGGAGGCACCTCTGTTTCACATAAAAAAATGCCGACTCCGACCGACAGTTGCTGTCGCTGAGACGATCTAAAGCGGGTATGGAATGTTTTACTTCCAACTCGTTGGTAGCTGCAGGAGCATAAAAAAGACCTTGGTTTAATTGGCCCTATAAGGATGCTAGAGCTCTTAAGCAAACCGCATACAGGGCTTGAACCAAGGCCAAAGCTGATAAGGATGCAAAAGTATCTGATGTGAAACGTAGTAAGAGAGCAATTGCCAGAGCTAAATTAGACTTTTTAATTCGATAATTCGAATAGTTGCAACTTTTGGTCTCTCGCTAAAGATGCGAAATGCTACTGGGAACTGGTCTATTGTGCAAAGGAGAAAGCCGATATTCTGGGTACTCTCTTTACCTCAAACTCAACATTGAATGACGATACCGCCTACCATCTCGCAGTGCGGGTAGTCCATGCCAAAAATCAGTATTTTGCAAAGGAATGTCTAGCGGAGTTACTGTCTCTAAATGTTCACAAGTCGAGTCTACGAAGAAGACTGCCCTTGTGCACCCAGTGCCAAAAAAGGCGACAGATCAGACCCACCGAATTACAGGCCTATAGCTATCACGCTTCTTCTCTCCGAGGTGATGGAGCGTGTAATTAACACGAAGCTCTTAGGATACCTAGAAGAACATTTCATCAGCGTCCGTCAGTATGGTTTTCACCACGATTGCTCGACTGGCGATCTTCTAGTGTTTCTCATACACCGGGGGGCTTCAGATATTGACAGTCAAGGTGACGTTTTAACGGTCAGCTTAGACTTAGCGAAGGCGTTCGATCGCATCTGGCATCGCGGCCTTCTGTCAACGCTGCCATCCCGAGGACTTGTGCATATGGTTTTGTCCGGCAGACGCATAACAACCGTACTAGACGGCAGCTGCTCTGAAAGCATGGATATTAACGCTGGCGTCGAACAAACGCTGTTTATGCAGCATATCAATGATATTTTGTCTATTGATGACATCCATTGCTATGCAGGTGACAGCACCGGAGATACTTATTACAACATTCCTCGTTCGATTGTGTTACAGAGTCGCGAACAACTTGTGTCAAAATTGAGAGCAGTTTAGTCAAGGTCTTTCAATGGGGTCAGAAAAATCTGGTCTAGTTCAAGCCCACCAAACCACAAGTCTGCGCGATCACTGCTAAAAAAACCCATTCACTGTGATCCCAAAGTCCCAAAACTAACCGTTACAATCTCCGAGAGTATTGGGATTCTTGGTAACGACATTTCCAGGGACGTCCAGTTTTGACTTGGAAGGCAAAGCCAAGCTGGCATCCAAAAAGCTTGGAGTGCTTAATAGAGCGAAGCGGTACTTCACCCCGGGGCAAAGACTTTTATTATACAAGTTACAAGTCTATCCCATATGGAGTACTGCTATCATCTCTGGGCGGGGGCACCTGGATGCGAGCTTGGGCCTTTTGACTCGGTCCAAAGACGTGCTGTGAGAATCGTCGACGATCCCAAACTCACAAGCGGTATTGAACCCTTAAGCCTAAGGAGAGACTTTCCCTCCCTGTGCGTGTTCTACCGCTTGTGTAATAGGTTGTGCTCCGAGAAACTGTTATACTGAACTGACATAATGCCCACGACTCCATTCTACTACCGCACCGCTGGCCACCGGTGGTTCATCGTCCTTGGAACCTAAATGGTCGCGCAAGGTATGGTTCCTTCCGCGAATGCTCCGGCATTGGAACGAGCTCCCTGCCGAGGTTTTCCAGAGGGACTACTGTATGGGTTCTTTCAGGAAAGGAGTGCATAGGAATTACAACCATCCATAGGTTACGGTAACCGCTTACCAATAGGAGAACCATGTGCCTGTTTGCTACCAACGTAGTATAAAAAAAGTCGCTTATTCACAAACTACCTTCAAATTTCATCTTCATAGATCAAGCGGTTTTCTAAATTCGTGATTAGCCAGTAAACGAGTGAGTGAGCGTGTGAGTATCCTTTTGTTCTATATATACGAGTATATAGAAGAGAAAAATTATGTTTATCTCATTATCTCAGATTAAATGTTCGAAATTATATTTATCCGAATTTCGGTAAATATCAGATATAAATGAATAAATACGAGTATTTATCCATTTCGGACAAAAACTCAAGTATTTATCCTTTGCGTATTTATCCATCGCCTATTTCTAGCTCAAGTCTATTTTTTTTTCAATAAAACTAGGCATGATGGGTACACTAAACTTTTGCGTTGGAAATACAAAGCTTGATTAATGTATGGAAATAATGAAGACGTCTAATTTCAAGGGTTTATAGACCGTGCAGTGGAAATCTTTTAATTTGTAGTGATATCAAATGGTGATTAATTCGAAGTATTATAATTTAGAATAACACATTTGTAAATAAAGGTCAAGTGTTCGTTGGTGATTAAAGTGTTTAACATCGTCACGTATTCGATGCTGTTAAATAAATCGAACCAATTTATTAAAAGCATCGAATACGTACACATCATCGCATGTAACATGACGAAATCATTAATATGATGATATTCATCAAGAAACATGAAGAATAAAGTAAAGAAAATGTATTCAACGTGTACTCTCGAAGAGTAGTTTTAAATCTAGTGGAAAAAGAAACTCATTAATTAACTAAGCTAACAAATTAAGGAAATTTACTAGTAGTACTAAATTATTAACGGTGCTGTGCTGTTCAATAATGGCAGTCACAATCACAAAGGCTAAACGAAATATTATTATTTCCGCTTCAAACATAAAAACGCTATCGAGAATAGCATCTATTTTATAACAACATCTTGTAGTACAATATAAAGAAAACATAGTGGCAAGTTTAGATAGAACAGCCAATGATGAGCGAGTTTCAACTTGAACCAAAACTGTTGGTCCAATGGGATGACATTTATCTGAAACTATTAAAATAGTTGCCATACGTATTTCTGAATTCTGTGGTAGATTTTACAAGAAGTAAAATCTACCATATCGTTTACATTTTTTTGCAAGGATACATCATCGAAAGCGCTTTCTGTCGGTATTTTCTAACTTTTGTAGGAACATCACGGTCGGTGACATATACACGCACACATTCATGTTTGTGATTGTATTGCTTCATAAATATTTTTCGCTTACGATAGCCATGCAGGAGACAACTTTCGTTAGATTTTTAATAATATAAGTAGTTTTAATTGTCAACAAATTATGGAGCAGAGTAAATCTAATTCGCCTAGGTTATTCTTGTGCACTGCCATAGAAAATAAGGACGAGGTTGAGGAGGTACTGTGTGAAATTTTGCAGTTTTCCAACAAAGAATAATGTAGTCGGCCATGTACAATCGTATTTCCTAATACTGGCAGTGGTGGCGCTGCAGTGTATGTGGCGCGAAATTTAATTTGTTATGAATGTTTCCAGTTATCTTATAAGAGTTTGTTATTTGCAGAGATATGAGAGGGCCTATAGTTATTTTCAATCATTGGTCGCCGACTGCAGTGAAAAGGAAGCTCACGATGCGCTCAACAACGCAGTTTGCAAGAATCATGAAGATGTATCTCTTGGAATGTTGATGTCAATTCTGACAGAACCCCATAATGCCACCAAGTGCTACAGAGATCTTACACTCATTACAAGAGATGGTTTTACATGTGTGCTCAATAACCTGTCGAACTTGATCCTAGAAAGGTATTTGAAGTTTCATGACACTACTCGCAATCAACTTCTGTGGCTGATAAAGGAAATGATAAGAAATGCAGTCAATGGTGTGGATAGTGTTTGTTGGAATTTAATGCGCTATGCTTCTGGAGGAGATGTCACTCCTAAAAACATCCAATTAGTAGAATCTCTTCTAGATGTTTATATTGAAAATCGGGCATGGCTAGATAAGTTCCCCGTACTTATTTGTATGGTGGTATACACATATCTAAGGTTAATAGAAGACCACAATATACCACAGCTCATGAACTTAAGACAGAAAGAGGTAAATTTTGTTATTACTCTAATCAGAGAGCGCTTTTCAGATGTTATAACACTGGGTAGAGATTTAGTGAGATTACTTCAGAATGTTGCTAGAATACCTGAATTCAATCAATTATGGCAAGTTATCTTTACCAATCCCAAATCTTTGTGCCCCACATTCACTAATGTACTGCAACTGCTACAAACAAGAACATCACGTAGATATCTACAGTCAAGACTTACTCCTGATATGGAAAGAAAATTGGTATTTCTTACATCGCAAGTGAGGTTTGGTCATCATAAAAAATATCAAGAGTGGTTCCAGAGGCAGTATCTAGCAACACCCGAATCACAGTCACTTAGAAGTGACATGATCCGGTTCATTGTTGGTGTGATACATCCTACAAATGAGCTATTATGTTCTGATATCATTCCAAGATGGGCTGTAATTGGGTGGTTGCTTACAACATGTACTTCAAATGTAGCTGCATCAAACGCCAAGCTTGCCCTGTTCTATGATTGGTTGTTCTATGACCCAGAAAAAGATAATATAATGAATATTGAACCAGCCATTCTTGTCATGCATCACTCGATGAGATCCCATCCAGCTGTAACTGCCACATTACTTGATTTTCTATGTCGAATCATTCCAAACTTTTATCAACCTTTTGCTGATAAGGTAAGACAAGGCATATTTAATTCATTGCAGCAAATTATAGAGAAGAGGGTGCTTCCTAATTTGCACCCATTATTTGACTCTCCTAAGTTGGATCGTGAACTCAGAACAACTGTGCAAGAAACCTTCAAAGAGTTTTGTACAAATGGAAATGGTGAAGGTGTTTCGGGTTTACGTGATGAAGGCAATGAAGATCTCCCAACAGGTGGTCCTGATGAACCTGCCTTCTCTGATGACGAGGATGAAGTGCCTCCTCCCAACATTGCTGAAGACACAGATGACGATGATTTGCCACTATCCGAAGTCCGTGCACGCGAACGCCCGGAATTAGCAGCAGCATTGCCTCTAGTACTACGACCTCTAGCTGAAACTTTATTAGACGAACGCTCTTTAGCTGCTGCTACTGCTCTTATTAACGCTTGCAGTGCTCCTATGCCAACTGCTGCTGCTCTCGCTGACCTGTTTGCGGCTGCTGTGCAAGAAGTTCCAACTTTACAAGTTAATCGTAATCCATCTCAAGCAGAACTCGACGCATCTCTGAATTCACCAATGTTTGCTATGTTTTCATATCTAACTGGGACCTCAGGTAGTGGGCATGATACAGAAATAAAGCGCAAACTTATGATGGAAACATTAAAGGAGATCCACAGTCAAAATACTCTTCACAATGTAGGATTTTGCTTACTGTTTTATTTAAAAGTTTCATACGAGCGAGAGCGACGTAGCGAACGCGATCTTGCCAAAAGAAGAAATGTTAAGTTTAAAGCAGAGGTGTATAGAGAATATTGTAGTTATTTAGAGTTAAAGTTGGCAGATAGCTTAGCATTTGATTTTGAAAGATGTCAGGAGTGTGATGCAAATGTATTAGTATGGTTGATACCAGATATTTACAGAGAGTTTAAAGATCAGGCACAAAACCACATTAGATTGCTACACGCCATTGTAATGGCATTGGATGCAGGACAGCTACAGAGACTTGTGTGTTTAACACTACAAGGCACTCTAATGATGTTTAAGTCTGATGACATCACAACAATGCTGCAAACTAGTCTAGGCTGGGAAACATTCGAACAGTATTGCCTTTGGCAACTCCTAACAGCCCATGATATATCAGTAGAAGATGTCTTACCCATCATTCCTAAATTATCTTATAAAGACCATTCGGAAGCACTTACATCAGTGCTCTTGATGTTAAAACAAGAAAAACCTACAGCTGATGTCCTACGACAATTATTTTGTAGACCAGTAGATGAAGAAGACACTTTTGTAATGTCTACATTAATGTATTGGTGCCAAGATTACGAGGATAAGGTCGGCGACTTACTTTCAGTACTATTAAGCACAAGATATCCAGGCACAAGTCCAAATAAACGAAAACGTCCCGGAAAACATAGCATTCCACCAAACGCTCCACCTTCTGCTGAACTGGTAAATATAAGTAATGTATCAAATAAGTAATCACTTTTATTAATGAAACGAAATTTTAATTGTATTTTATTTCTTTTGTTATTCATAGGTGCTTGGGCATTTGGAGCAAATGAGAGTATGCTGTGTGGAACAAAACGACATGTCTATGTTTAAAATGGAGTGTATGCAAAAAGCGCTTCAGCAAGCACAGTCAAATAGTAGTGATAGTTTAAGGGTAAGATATTTTAAAACAGTAGCTGATGTTTGCATTGTATACTAGCAAGTCTTGAATTGGCACATTAACTTAGAAAGCTTGCTTATTATGAACGCTATAAACTTACAAACCAAAAATATATACTATCCTATTAAGGTTCAGGCGCACAACGTCCGATTCGTCCGGTGAGAAAGAAAATAGGTCCGATTCGCATATTGTCCTATTCGCATAATGTCCTATTCTCAAATTGTCCGATTCGCTAAATGTCCGATTCTCAGACTGCGTGCTCCATCTGGTTTCGGCCACATCGACGCTTAACATCAGGCGAGTAGGCGGCCAAACGTAGACCTATTCTAAAAAAAGTCCAATTCTCAAAATGTCCTATGCTTTATTAAAGGGGAAGAAATAAAAAAAAAACTCTTTTTGTATTATCAATCACAGTTTAATTACGACAAAACAAAAACTTAAGTATTAAACAAATCCTTTTGTAAATAATCAACATTATTAATAAAGAGTAATCTGATAACGATTAGTTAGTTTTCATTTATCTAACCTTAAAATTACGGTATTTTTTAACGGTTTTGTTTAATTTAATAAGTTTTTCTTTTGTCCTAATTAAACTGTCATATCAGCACCCTATGAATATATGCGAACTCTTTGATTCTCTTAGATAGTAATACATTTCTGTTAGACTGAGTAAATGTGGTAGCTATATGTACTCATTCAGATGTCATTCCTCCAAAAGTTGTCTTTATAATAATACTATCCGTCCCCGCAGTTTCACCTGCGATTATGGACACTGCTCCACTCCTATTGGTCGTAGCGTGATATTATATCATCGATATCGCCTTCCTCGATAAATGGGCTACCCAACACGTAAAATTATTTTTCAATTCGAACCAGTAGTTCCTGAGATTAGCGCGTTCAACCAAACTCTTCAGCTTTATAATATTAGTATATAATATTTTATGTCCTAATTACAGAGACAATATAGTGAATTATTAGCACTGGCATGGGAAGAGGAGTTGCCGACATCAAGACGGGCCAGAAAATTAGTGTCGAATTCATTACCGATTAACCAGAACCTGCATTCATCAAACGAAGATAGTGAGGTAAATAAACGTATTCAAATCCAATATAAAGATGCAGCAACAAGTACTAGAAATTCGAGTGAATATAATCACAACTGCTCTGTCTGTTCATTTGTGCGCTTTAGAAGCACTAGTTCGATTACATGGTAATTTTTATAAACATTTTCGGCGGATCCACGGTTAGAACTTAAGTACTAACATATGAAAAAACGCCCGATAGATACACGACAACGCGACACATTAAGTTACCTGCAAGCTGCCGAGCTTTTAAGCTCGTATAGAACCAGATTTAACAGAGTAAAGCTACCATCCCACAAAATAGTCATTATCTATTACTATAGTCAAGTACCCTATTGATCACATTCTGTAAAATTCGTTGTATTTTAACTTTACATTCTGAATTTATGAATGGCAAGCGTAATCTTTTCAGTTTCCAATTCAGAATGAAGGAATCACACATCCCTTTTTTTTCAAGTTCATTTTCCTTTTCATTGCATGTCTGCGAAATTTTGTACCTAGTTACTTAAATCTTTCACTAAGGTCGTGGCCTAAGTTTGTGCGCTAGTCACACTACTATTTCACGATTAAATGTACAAGTCCAAGACGGAGTGCAAACTGCAAGCGACACTACTGGTTTCTATGAATTTTTATGAAAATGGTTCTGAGCAGGGCGACATTGCAGCAAACGGCAGACTGCAGCACCAGTGGTGACGCGGACTGAAGAGCGTTCACACGTGTCGTGCCTCCTAAAAAAATATTATTTTAAGAGGCACGACTTTACTAACTTTTATATGATTTTTAATTAATACAGCATAACTTCTTTCTTTGGATCGCCTTTTAAATAAAATATCAGTTGTTTTTTTATATTTTTTAACATAAGAGTATATACAAGTCAGCATCTCGCTCTTCTAATAAGACACATTAATAAATTATCGGTGGCGTTATACGACATTCGCGGAAGGTATGGAAACGACTTGCCTTCAGCCGCGGCATGTGCGGTCTGCAGTTCGTCGTTCGGAATAGAATCGGCCGCGACCGCAGGCAACAATGCGGTCAACTGCAACTGCAGGCAATGCCGTGTGCGTTCGCGCAGCGGAATGTTGTTGAATTTAAAGATTTTAATTATGCAGATATTTAGTTTATGACGTCGTGTAATTGTGTGTGGCAAAAAAAAATTTGTGCATGCAGCCATTGTGGAGAAATTCGCTAAAAACTGATTCCGCTGGGCGAACGTTGTCCTGGCGGAACTTTTTTGAATCCATGGACTTAGAAGAAAAAAAATGTGTCCGAAAATTAGTGTGTATTTGTGTGTAATTGTGTATGTATGAATAAAATTAGTGCATGCATAAACTTCAGAGAAATTCAAGTTTCCGCCACGCGAATGTTTGGCCATTAGCTAGTTTTCATATAAAGCTCTTATATAGAGAGCTGTAGATTTTTACATACGTTGTTTTGAATTTGTTTATATTTGTTTAAAAAACAGATTTAGAAAAAATCGTAGGGTTTAAAATATAAAAATATAAACGTAAAATACGCTTATTAGGTCTTAGTTCGTAAAGTATGCACTTTGGGGTCCAGATTTTCACGTTTATACAAACCTTGTAAGTGTCTGCAACATGTTGCCAAGTATCAATGATGTTCCGTTAGTAATTAAAGAGTTAAAAGACAATTTACCATGAATAGACCACTGTTTACAAAGCAGTCAAATATCACGACGTTCGAAAGGAATTGCATAGTAAAATGTATTCCAATAATTAGTGTATTAATTCAACTACTCACATGCAAAATTTCATCTCATTAAATACAGTAATTAAAGAGAAACAATTAAAATACTCACAAAGCATCGAAAACCTACATAACCCGACCAAGTTCGGATGGCTACTAAAAAGCGGCCGTGCAATATATTTACGTAACAGTCTAAAATTTACAGTATAATACCGGTATTGAATTGGTATAGGTGACAACACAATTGTTGTTTCGATATAATTTATAGGTCATTTATTTTTCTACACCTGCTTTTTTAAATGTATTTGACTATGATAGTAAGTACTATTTACGTAGGTACTTTATTTAAGTATGCGCTTGAGACTTGCGTCAGTATATGATATTACCGTTGTACTGGTAGTGACTTATGTATGTATGCATTTTAAATCTATTGCTGTCTCTAACCAATGACAGAGTATGTTTAGCAAGCGTTTGTTAACGTTAAGTTTTTATGAACAAGAGACTAGTCATGACAAGCGCCTCAGCTGCGCTTCCGATACGCTCAAAATACACGCGCCTGTGCATGCCAAGTTCTCCCGTTACTGGGGAGCGCGCCCCAGATATTGTTATGACTAGTCCCTAAGAGGGTTAGAAATTTTGAGGTTAGTTTCTGTATTTTCATTCATTCATTCATATGCTCACGGCTGTTGTCCCAGAAGGGGTAGGCAGAGGTGTGACATTTCTGTGACACCCACATTTCGCCAATTTTTGAGTTTCTACGTAACAGGTGGCGAGAAATAAATAATAAATACATAATTATTACATGTAATTAAAAATATTTTTGTACACGGATGTTTAATTAGAGAAGTACTTGTTAATTGAAGATTTATTTTTATCGTAGATAGTGGCGTTATTATTAAAAAAATATTGGCGTTATTATTAAACGTGGGAGAGCCATGCTTCGGCACGTATGGGCCGGCTTGACTCCGCTCGATACCACCGCCTCACAGATAACCGGTAGTGAAGCAATGTTTGCATTGCATTTCGCCGCGTGAGTGAGGTAACCGGAGGCCCTAATCCTTCCCTCTCCCTTATTCCCGTCCTTCCCCTCTCATCCCCCCACCCTCCCCCTCTTCTCCTACTCCCACCTTAAAGGGCGGCAACGCACTTGTGACTCTTCAGTTACAGGTGCCCATGGGCGGCGGTAGTCATTTACCATCAGGTGACCCGTCTGCTCGTTTGCCCCCTATACCATAAACAACAAAATATATTTTTCATTCAAGAAATACAATTGTTTTATTTTTTCCTAACGCTTGTGTACGCAACTGTACCATATTAATAACTACTGTACTGGAAGGTTAAGAACGTTACTTAGATATATGGCACGGCCGCTTTTTAGTAGCCATCCGAACTTGGTCGGGTTATGTAGGTTTTCAATGCTTTGTCAGTATTTTAATTGTTTCTCTTTAATTACTGAATTTAATCAGATGAAATTTTGCATGTGAGTAGTTGAATTAATACACTAATTATTGGAATACATTTTACTATGCAATTCCTTTAGAACGTCGTGATATTTGACTGCTTTGTAAACAGTGGTCTATTCATGGTAAATTGTCCTATAACTCTTTAATTACTAACGGAACATCATTGATACTTGGCAACATGTTGCAGACACTTACAAGGTTTGTATAAACGTGAAAATCTGGACCCCAAAGTGCATACTTTACGAACTAAGACCTAATAAGCGTATTTTACGTTTATATTTTTATCTTTTAAACCCTACGATTTTTTCTAAATCTGTTTTTTAAACAAATATAAACAAATTCAAAACAAGGTATGTAAAAATCTACAGCTCTCTATATAAGCGCTTTATATGAAAACTAGCTAATGGCCAAACGTTCGCGTGGCGGAAACTTGAATTTCTCTGAAGTTTATGCATGCACTAATTTTATTCATACATACACAAATACACACAAATTTTTGGACACATTTTTTTTCTTCTAGATCCATGGATTAAAAAAAAGTTTCGCCAGGACAACGTTCGCCCAGCGGAATCAGTTTTTAGCGAATTTCTCCACAATGGCTGCATGCACAATTTTTTTTTACCATACACAATTACACGACGTCATACAGTAAATATCTGCATAATTAAAATCTTTAAATTCAACAACATTCCGCTGCGCGAACGCACACGGCAATGCCGCCTGCGGCTGCAGTCTTTAGTTCGTCTCGGACTTGTATCTTAAATCTATTAAAAACAAAATCTGGTTATTAACTCGTATCTTTTCAGTCTACTCTGTCTAAAAATATAACCATTTATTACGTTTCAGGAAGAGGAGATAGTGAAACCCAAACAGGCCAAACGAAGAAAGAAGGCAATCTCCGATAGCGATTGACATATCTTTTGTAGAAAGAACGGTAATTTTAAACACCAAAGTGCAACTCTACAATACAATAAATATTAGTAGTACGTGTAAAACATTGTTCGTTACCTTATGTTATACACAGGTGCCGTTCCAAGAATAGTACCTTATCACTATCGCAAAATTTTGCCTTTGGGTATGTAGTCTATGAAAAGTTTATCCATGGTTTATTTGATATTATATTTTCAGTGGTTTTTAGTTCCGATTTTTAAATTACGTTATTTAATTTCTTAAAGGCCATGGTACTAATGTGAGATGCAACAGAACAACCTCTATATTACTGTTATTGGTGGACTGGCACCAAAAGTTGTATGAAAATCTTCCATTTTCGGATGTACGAGTATGTTATAAGGATGTAAGTTGTATGTCAGATATGTGCTGTAAATTTGGACACCTTAGTCATTTATTGTAAATGTAGGTACCCTATTGTTGTACAGATTTTTTTTTATCCCCGTACATGTTGAACTTATTTTAAGTATAAGGTATGAGACCAAGAATTTTATTCAAAGGATATAATATTGTATTCTGGAATTTTCGAAATACATTTTACACTAGGATCAATAAAGTATTTCTCCCTTATTTTATGTTTTAATTGACCTTTTTATGTGTTAATAATTAAAAACGAAGTACATATGTATTTTGGTTTTGTAATTTTTAAAAACATCCAGAATATAGGAATAGTGATTGTGTAAACAAATGTTTATATATTTCAGTATTTAACATAAATTCAAATAATATGTTCTAAGTACAAAAGTAACATAACTATATAAACATACTAAACATGGATTAAATTTTCTGTAATTTTTAAATATTTTATTAAAACCTTTATTATTTTATTTGGATTTCAACAATTCAGAAAAATGTATTCAAAATGTCTTTTATGTTTAGTCTTTGAAACACTGTGCTATCTATCATATTATAGACTAGCAAAACCTTTAACAACACAACACCCCTCACCAAGCAATTGATACACGCTTATTACCTAAAAATCTGTTATAAAAAAGTGAACCATGAAATAAACTGAAAATTCTTATAACTAAACTTTCCCTTGCTTATATCTTTGTCTCGCCTGTGCCTTACTATACTTTGTTTTCTTCTCAGGTGCTGTTACATCTTTCTCTTTACTACTGTTATTCATACCTGAAATTAACGAATTAGCATTAACAACAACTTTACTAATCACTAACATAACACAAAAGAATCCTTATTGACGTATTTATTTGAATTTCATTATGTTCCTAAGTTAAATTTGAGTTTGTACTTGAGGCGCAAAAGACGACGAGAAGGGCGATCAAGCGTACACTACAATAGTGACGGTAAGGCTCATCACGGATCACGGAGTGGTAGAAGAAGCTCTATAATGGCATATCTTACCGGTTGACTGAGGTTCACACGTGACAGGTGCTTTAGATAACAATCTTTTTAACAAAAAATTAAACCGACGAAAAGAACTAAACAGCAAAAAATAAATAAACCTTAAGTCTTACTAGACTACTGCCGCCCATGGGCACCTGTAACTCATGAGTCACAAGTGCGTTGCCGCCCTTTAAGGTGGGAATAGGGGAAGAGCGGGAAGACAGGAGAGGGTATTAGAGGAGAGGAGAGAGAGGGGAAAGATGGGAATAGGGGAGAGAGTAGGGTTAGGGCCTCCGGTAACCTCACTCACGCGGCAAAAAGCAATGCAAGCATTGTTTCACAGCCGGTTTTCTGTGAGGCCGTGGTATCATTGGGAGTCTTATCATACTAGAAACCGGATTTTTTTATTTATATTTTTTTTTGGCGCCGCCAGGTTTTTTTGCATTGCAGCATCGCCATTTTGTGTTCCCCCATTAATGACGTGACTAATTATATATATCATCTGGTAGTCTTATCGAAATAGGTTTAGTGTCGTGGGCTCTTAGACTATTATATGCGAAACATACAAGCTGGATCACTCTAAGAGTCACTTTCCTGCAGGGGTTACGTACACGTTGGTCGGTGAAGACAGGTGCGAAATCACTCACTCTTTCACTGGACGGAACAGCGATACCAGTTTGCTCCGACTTCAAGTACTTTGGCTCCATCCTACAAAGCGATGGCGAAATATGCCGACTACGGCATCGAATCAATACAGGGTTGATATAGTGCCGGCAGGCATCAATAACAATTTGTTATCCCAAGTTTCCTATAAAATTGAAGGGTCAGGTCTATAAGACATCAGACCTACCGTCCTGTACGGATCTGAAAGTTGGCCATCAAAGAGAACGGATGAGAGACCTGCACGTAGCTGAAATGCGAATGTTGAATGAGCCTGAAAGCGGGTCAGTTGATGAAAAATTGAAGAGCAACAGGTTATTGTCGTATGGACATGTGATGTGGAGGCATGAGCAAAATGTGGTGAAGAATGTTTTATGTGTAGTAGTAATAACGGAATGGGCTCATCTAATCTAAAGCTAAATCTAGAAAGAATTTGAATGCCAAAGATGTCCACTCCGGCGGCTGATTTCTTAAGTGAGCACTTCTTTTTAACAGACGAAAAAAAGGAGGTTCTAAATTCGACCGTATAATATATATATATATTTTTTTATGTCTGTTCAGCCCTCACTCCGTTATTTATGAACCGATTTTGATTATTTTTTGTTTGTTAGATAGGGTTTACCTCAAGGAAGTCAGGATCTGATGATGGGATCCTGATAAAATTGAGAGGAACCCTGGAAAATTATAGGAACGAATAGTGTTTTTGTTTACTTTTCATTAGTTTATCAGGTATTTGCGTTTAGAAATCATCACATCATGTAGCTGAGCTGATGATGAAAAAAAATCATAAAATAAAAATCTTTTTAACAAAAAATTTAACCGACGAAAAGAACTAAAAAGCAAAAAATAAATAAACCTTAAGTATTGAGATTATCCGGTCTAGTTTATGATCTTATAATCCTAACCGAGTGCTGGCTGCAGGGTTCTGATTTATTACCGATAATGGATGGATACACCATATACAATAGCTTTAAACATATAAATAAATCAGAACAGCGGTGTAGTTATATATGTTAATAAAAAACTGGAAAATGTTTTAGTATATGAGCCTCATCTTGCAGAGGCGGACTGCTTGGTTATAAAAGTTGGTACGAGTCATGCTTTTGTGTGTATTTACAGGTCACCCTCATTTAATTCTATTCTAAATTTCTTAAATTCCTTGGATAAACTGCTCAGTGACCTGAGATACATACCCAATGTAATTTTAACAGGAGACATCAATATTAATATCTGTTCCACTACCGATGACTCGAATTCTGATGAATATTTGGATCTCCTTGCTACACACTGCCTTTTGCCCAGCCATTCGCTACCCACACGCGGTTCCAAATGCCTTGATCATTGTCTGGTAAAATCAAATAATAAAATAGTCACTGTGGTATGTGAATCAACGGTTACTGATCATAGTCCTATATACATGTGTATACCGCTAATAAAAACAGTGTCTCAATATGAAACGGAAGGAGACTGTAAAGAAACTAGATTATGTCAGAGCAAATGAGTTACTGAAACAGTATGATTGGAGGAAATTCTTATTGATAGATGATGCAAACATAGCAACTGAATATTTTGTGGAAATTTTATCTGATATAATTACTAAATGTACAACTATAATAAAGGTACCAAACAGAAAACAAACTTTTCAACCATGGGTGACACCAGGTTTATTAAGGTGTATGAGATTTAGAGATAAATGGCATAGAAAATACAGGAAATTTCCTGGTGATAAGAACCTTGAGATTACTTATAAACGTTATAGAGACTATTGTAATAACATTCTTCATAATCTAAAATATCAACATTATAAAGCAGATCTGCAAACTAATGATAAAGACATTAAGAAAACTTGGAATGTTATTAAAAAAGTTTGTAATTTAAATACGTCAGAAAAAACTCAAAACACACTTGAATTACTGAAAATAAAATCAAATCCTCAAGAATCAGTAAATTTTATCAATGATTATTTTGTTAACATAGGTGCAAAACTATCTAATAACATATTACAAAAACTTCATGTTACAGAAAATATCCTTGTACAAAACTATAACGTACTAAATGGTCCGTGTAATTCTTTTGCATTACTGGAATCTGACGAACAAGAGGTGTTGCGAACTGTAATGACTCTAAAAAATACTAATTCTACTGGCTGGGATGGCATATCGTCACTATTTATTAAAAATTGCATTATGTTTCTATCCATGCCACTAACCCGCATTATTAATTTATGTCTATTCCAGGGTAAATTTCCAAAAGTGCTAAGGGATTCTGTTATAATTCCTATTTTTAAATCGGGGGAAAGAGACAGTATCGGTAATTATCGTCCCATATCTCTCCTATCCACAATCGCTAAAATCCTAGAAAAAATAATAAATGTTCGACTAGTTAACTATCTGGAAAAGTATAACATCGTTTCCAATAACCAATATGGGTTTAGGAAAAATAGATCAACTATGGATGCCATTGAACACCTTGTCACTCATGTGGCAAAAAATTTAGATTCTAAGAAAAAATGTATAGGTGTCTTTTTAGACTTAGCTAAAGCTGTGATACTGTCTCTATCCCCCTACTAATCAGTAAGCTGGAGGCTATTGGCATACGGGGCACCCCATTGGAACTTTTTAGGGACTACCTAAGTGATAGATCGCAGGTTGTTAAGATGGGAAACTTACTTAGTTCCAAACAAAGAGTCCATTTCGGGGTTCCTCAGGGCTCAGTGCTTGGACCTACCCTCTTTATAATTTATGTAAACAATTTATGTAACTCTCAACTACCTAATGCAAAAATGATAACTTTCGCTGATGACACGGTTATATTGTTTCATGATGATACTTGGGCGAAGGTTAAACAGGCTGCTGAAGAGGGGCTAAGAACAATAACTAATTGGCTGGACTATAGTTTACTGACTTTAAATCTATCAAAGACTAAATATTTAACTTTTAGTATTAAAAGCGCATAACAATCATTGCAACAGTGCCCATAATTGTAACTGCTATATTATTTCGCCGGCCAGTAGCGTTAAATATCTTGGTATTGAAATTGACAAAAACCTAAATTGGAAACATCACATTAATAACCTCAAAACACGTATACGAAAATTAATACCTATCTTCAAGAAAGTAAGGAACCTGAAGGACAGCAAAACTAACAATACAGTATACACAGCTTTATGTCAATCAATGGCTGCGTATGGCATCTCTGCCTGGGGTGGAGCAGGAAAAAGTATTCTTATTGAAGCTGAGAGAGCACAGAGATGTATTTTAAAAGTAATTAACTTTAAACATTTTAGATATCCTACGATTAAATTATATAAAGAATTTCAGGTCTTAAACATCAGGCAGCTATATATTAAAATAATTGTGCTTCGGCAACATTCCTGTTTAAAAGTCGGTAATTTATCAGCTAGAAGAAAGCACGAAGTGTATGAAATTCCTTCATGTAAAACTTCCTTCGCAAAAAAAATCTCCTTTTTCTTGTCTCCATTCCTGTATAATAGAATTAGTAAAATAAACCCAATGCGAGATATGACTGGGTTTGCTTGTGGAAGGGAACTGGAACGATTTCTGAGTAACTTGGACTATGAAGGGACTGAAGAGTTGTTGAGCATTCTTAAATAAATGTTTTTGTAGTGATGATGGTATGAACACATGCATGTATGTATGTGTGCGTGTGTAAAATATTATAAACGTTATATTTCCTATGTTACCTCAAATAAGTTATTCAGTAGTGAGAATCTTACCTTGTCGTATGTAACACAGTTTCGACTAGTACGAAAGGTAGAGAATATTTTACGGAATACCGCCATCACTTTTATGTTGTACCATGTTAAATGTGTAATAAAGTGTGATAACTTGCTCAGGAGTGATTCGATTGCATTTCAAAGTATGTGTTGCACATTATATCTTGTTAAAATGAGTTTTGAGGTTCACAATTTGTGTAATAATGTGAAGCCAATATTTTTTAAATGTAAGTATAAAATAGTAATGAATTAATAGTATAGTACTTTGTTCAAAAATATATTTTTAAAACGATTCTCCTCTACGGCATCGTCGCATTGAATAAGTTGAATCACTATCTTCTGTATTTATAATTTTCTCTGTTGTGACAAAGTTTTTTTGTTCAGTTTTAACTAAAAGAGATGTGCTATTCCAGATCTTAAGGTATTCCATCATGTACCAACTATTGTGTAAAGTACGTAATAATGTCAAAATTTTGTTATCCACAGAGTATGATGTTAGTTTTACTAAAATTACTATAACTTGATAACATTATATAGATTCAAGACTATATATAGATAATTTCGACACAAACCACAATCATAGACTAGTATGGGTCTGAATTTCAAAATGAATTAGTGTCCATTTTGTCATTTTGTTTAGATGTTGCTTATAATCTAATTCTCTCTCTCTGAACATTATAACTTCTGATTTGTTAATTCTCACCCACTGTTGGTCAACTTGTCACCAAAAGGCATTAAGGTTGAATCTATTTACTTTTGGTTAAGTGTATGGTGTGTCAATTCAAACTTTGATAGTTAAATACAAATTAATTAATTAATTAATTAATTATTTACATAAAGAATCAAATTTTATATAAACTTATTTGGAATCGGCGTCAAACAACAAACTGATTAATTATCAGAATTTTATATGTACCTACGTAGAAATAGACATGGCTGTACGTAGGTAATTAATCATTTTATTATTTGGCGCCGACTCAAAATAAGTTTATATAAAATTTGATACTTTAAGTAAATAAGCTCAATACTTAAAACTTAAGGTTTATTTATTTTTTGCTTTTTAGTTCTTTTCGTCGGTTAAATTTTTTGTTAAAAAGATTTTTATTTTATGATTTTTTTTCATCATCAGCTCAGCTACATGATGTGATGATTTCTAAACGCAAATACCTGATAAACTAATGAAAAGTAAACAAAAACACTATTCGTTCCTATAATTTTCCAGGATTCCTCTCAATTTTATCAGGATCCCATCATCAGATCCTGACTTCCTTGAGGTAAACCCTATCTAACAAAAAAAAAATAATCAAAATCGGTTCATAAATAACGGAGTGAAGGCTGAACAGACATAAAAAAAAAATATATATTATACGGTCGAATTGAGAACCTCCTTTTTTTTCGTCTGTTAAAAAGAAGTGCTCACTTAAGAAATCAGCCGCCGGAGAGGACATCTTTGGCATTCAAATTCTTTCTAGATTTAGCTTTAGATTATATGAGCCCATTCCGTTATTACTACTGTTATTAATTTATATTTATTTCACACCATCTGGCTATCCTTGTAACATTTTTTTTTGCACAATGTTTACTTCTTCCATTCTACTCTATCATTCGTCATCTCACTTCTTACTCTCTCTCTCTATTCGTGGTCGCCCTCTTCTCTTGTACCCGTCAACAACCACACATAAAACTTTCTTCACCACATTTTGCTCATGCCTCCACATCACATGTCCATACGACAATAACCTATTGCTCTTCAATTTTTCATCAACTGATCCGCTTTCAGGCTCATTCAACATTCGCATTTCAGGTACGTGCAGGTCTCTCATCCGTTCTCTTTGATGGATAACTTTCAGATCCGTACAGGACGGCAGGTCTGATGTCTTATAGACCTGACCCTTCAATTTTATAGGAAACTTGGGATAACAAATTGTTATTGATGCCTGCCGGCACTATATCAACCCTGTATTGATTCGATGCCGTAGTCGGCATATTTCGCCATCGCTTTGTAGGATGGAGCCAAAGTACTTGAAGTCGGAGCAAACTGGTATCGCTGTTCCGTCCAGTGAAAGAGTGAGTGATTTCGCCCCTGTCTTCACCGACCAACGTGTACGTAACCCCTGCAGGAAAGTGGCTCTTAGAGTGATCCAGCTTGTATGTTTCGCATATAATAGCCTAAGAGCCCACGACACTCAACCTATTTCGATAAGACTACCAGATGATATATATAATTAGTCACGTCATTAATGGGGGAACACGAAATGGCGATGCTGCAATGCAAAAAAACCTGGCGGCGCCAAAAAAAAATATTAATTAAAAAATCCGGTTTCTAATATGATAAGACTCCCAATGATACCACGGCCTCACAGAAAAACGGCTGTGAAACAATGCTTGCATTGCTTTTTGCCGCGTGAGTGAGGTTACCGGAGGCCCTAACCCTACCCTCTCCCCTATTCCCATATTTCCCCTCTCTCTCCTCTCCTCCCGTCTAATACCCTCTCCTGTCTTCCCGCTCTTCCACCATTCCCACCTTAAAGGGCGGCAACGCACTTGTGACTCTTGAGTTACAGGTGCCCATGGGCGGCAGTAGTCATTTACCATCAGGTGACCCGTCTGCCCCCTATACCATAAAAGAAAAAAAAGTTTTGTTTGTTCCTCGAAACAGGGGAGGGATAGGACTATACGATAACGCAGTGCTGCAAGCCCCCCCTGATTGGCCTACTCAGTGGCAGCAGCATGATAAGCGACGCCGTATCTAGTATGATCGATCTCCTCAAAAAACCCAAGCTCATCCGAAAGATAATCAATTTCTGTGTAGGAAAAACCACTGCATTTTTCAAACAGTGGAGAAACTGGTTGCTGCAGCGATTGAAGGTCGCCCTCATTCTGCGCAGTCGCGCAGCAGTATTCGGCGTTTCAATTCAGTGTTGTCAGCCTTCACCCGGTTCCTTTCGATTTGTACTGATGGACAGTGGGAGATCCATGCTTCGGCACGTATGGGCCGGCTCGACCGGATACCACGACCTCACAGAAAACCGGCAGTGAAGCAATGCTTGCATTGCTTTTCGCCGAGTGAGTGAGGTTACAGGAGGCCCTAACCCTTCCTTCTTCCTCTCTCCCTTCCTCGCCCCTTATTCCCCCTTTCCCTACATACCACTACCTTAAAGGCCGGCAACGCACTTGTGACTTTTGAGTTGCAGGTGCTCATGGGCGGCGGTAGTCATTTACCATCAGGTGACCCGTCTGCTCGTTTGCCCCCTATACCATAAAAAAATAATTAATACGCGTGGCACGGTCACGTATGAATAATTTTACGTGTCGTTGATAAGAACACTACCGTAACGCTGCCTCCGCCGGCCGCTAATATGGCAGTTTGTTAGATGTAATGCTAATCCAGGGAGCTGGATTGACATCTGAAACCGATGGTTTAGTGCCTCTGGACGCTTATCATCCACCCTTAGATATGGAGGTAAGGATAATGACTACCTATAATTCAGATTTTATCGATTTTATGTTTTATCGAATATATTTGTTGACTATGGCCTTTTGTTTTCATTACTATCTGAAAATTCGTGGGATGAGGTCGGTGGGAACATTGGGGACCTCTGCTCTTCCTTATTCTAAAATGCATGCTGGTCCGAGGAGTTTAACTTTGATAGAACAGCGACGAATAATCAATCTCAGACACACGTCTTTTACCCATGAAAATAACACAAAATAGTAAATTTGTGTAGATCGAAGAGTGATCACTGGAAATTAAGCCGAGGTTACAGAGATCTCATATGGCAGCATTCAACGCATCTTCACTAGGGAAAACCATATGCATAAGGTATCCGGCACGGTATTAAGGCACGTTTGGGTACCGAACATTTTGACCGAAGAAAGGCAGAGACGAGCTGACATTTGCAGGACGATTCTAGAGAAATATTGAGTTGATCCGGAACATTTTTGACTCGATTTATGACCACGGACGAGACTTGTTTTCATCACTTTGATCCCTTTGAAATTGGGCTTCCCACTTATATCGAAAAAATTCAAAGAGCTACGTTGGAATTGAATGCGTGACGTTTATTATGGTAATTTGACTAGTAGTGATTTTTATCAGTGTCTCGACTATGGTTCGTCATGCTCACTAAAATGTCATTGCTTGCGGCGTCGTCATGGGGCGGGTCATTTCTTTCGCTCTGATATGGCGAAGGAGATGATGGCTGGTCCATGCGTCATACTCGTGAACGGGTGCTGCTTGGGGTGACTGGTCGGCCTAGTCAGCGATGCTTTAGCCTATACTATTATTTTGGTTCGATCAACTGCAACTCTAGCCTCTTAATCCAGTCACGAGTTATTTTTAACAGTAGATTTTATAACTGAATGAAGGTAGATGTGCACCTTGAATGATTTCTATGTTTAATAGGTTCAAACCTTCAACGGTATCACTGAGTGATATTTATTTTTTAGTACGTTAGCTTTTGGAGCATTTCAATAAATTGAAATTCAGGTGGCATCAGCTTGCATCCTGTTTACCTTTCGTGTAACACTAACACTATTGTACCTGAAGATCTGACTTTTAAAAAGAGTGGCCATGAGTTTCTTTGCCAGTATTCTTCTCATAAGGCTCTACGCATTTTGGAAACTGGAAATTATAGATCGACACAAGCAGGCAGTAGATTTTGGTGTTTTCACCTAATTTACCTCGACAATCCAGTACAAGCTGTGGCGTCTGTTTGCGCCGATCTATGATTTTAACTCTAGCTTCAATTTAACGTTCATAAATTTCACTTAGTGTCTTAATCGAATAAATGATTTTGAATTTGAATGGTTATGGCGTTCTCCTCTTGGAATGCTGTGGAAATAATAACGATGCACTACCTAAAAGCAACTATAACCAGCTCATATTATGCAGACAAAATTAGGAGATTGCGGAAGAAGATCAAAGTATAGAGCGAGGCAAAGTGCGAGCAATGATCCTGTTTCTCTAAGTCAATGCACCCGTACACCAAGGCGAAGTTGCCATGGCTGCTATTCGAGAACCTTGGTTCGAACTGCTTAAACCCAATCCCTATTTTAAAGCATAGGGTTTGTGTTTAAGCAGTTTAGATCTGGCCCCCAGTGGTTTCTTATGTTCCCAGCTTACGATAGGACCACGGCCAAAAAAATTGACATAATACGAGGTGATGGCCGCTCGCTGCAGTGACGTTTTTCGAGGATGTAACTAATTATTATTTTTAAAAGCAACCCAAGCCTTAGAGGAATGATATAACATATGTGTGGAATTGTTATTATTTGTAAATAAAAATAAATTTAATTTGAAGTTCTCAATATTGTTTTACATATTTGTTATCACTACTTTTGGATCACCACTCGTATAGTATCGAATAAGGAAAACAGTTTGAGGAAAAAGTTTACGTAGCAAGTAGTCTTTGGGTAAACATTTCATTATGATTTTGATTTCTAATAAGTAATGAACCGATTTTATTAAAATTTTGCACACTGTGTGCAGTTTGGTCAGACTTGAGAGATGGGACAGTTTTTATCTAAATTTTTAGGCACAATATTTTTTAAGGCAAATTACATAGCTACAGCAACGCGTAACCGGGTAAGGTGTCTATATATATAAAAATAAATCCCTATTTCCCCTTGGTCACGCCGTAACTTGAGCACGACTTAACCGATTTCATTCATCTTTTTTTATGTTTTCTAATACTTTGTAGAACCCTACGAAAAATTAAGAAAATTGTGCAGAAAATCGATTCCCGTGGGATAAATTTGAATTTCCATGCGAACGAAGTCGCGGACAACAGCTAGTTACATATAGAATACTTACTCTGACTACTGCTGACTAATCACGAAATCTAGAAATCTACTTGACCCATGAAAATGAAATTTGTATTTGTGTTTACTCTTAAACCTCTTAAATCTTAGCTGAAGTCAGGACTGCCAGTAAGGACAACTTATTTTATACTGTCGAGTCTCAGAACTTATACAAAATCGGTGTTGTACAATTATAGTAGTAAATACGTCACTCTTTAGGGATTTCAATAAAATGTTTTAACTTTAACGTATAAAGGTTTAACAGTTTACCACAGACCTGATTTGTTTTAAGTTACTCTTTATATGTGTATGTACCTACGTACTTATTACGCTTTAACATCAGTAGTGAATGACATTGTATCCAATTTATATACAATGCAATCTACTATACAAACAGGATACTTAAGATAACTGAATTATACGAATTTTATATCCAATTATACAATCTGGCAGCCCTGACGCCTACCTGTACAGGTCTCATAGCGGTGACATGGATACGACTCGACTTTTCGAACACCTGCAATGACGACCGACAAAGGTCTCGAGCAGTACCTCTCTGCGGAGCTGTTGATTTGATCTTAGGAGACTTTAACGCCCATCACGTGGTTCGGTTCTTGGTCCACCGATTACGCGGGGAGGTGAGCTCATGAATTTTCTCTGGCCTATGGACTCTCACAATTGGTGCATTCTCCCACGAGAAAAACCGACATCGAGTACCATACGAGCTCTCTATATAGGTTTAATTGGCATAATTTATTTTGATTTCATTTGTAGCACCTGTCTCTAAATGTTCACAAGTCGAATGAGCCGAATGGCATACCAACGGTTGTACTCAAACAGTGTGCTCCTGAGTTGTGTCCCGTGCTAACGCGTCTGGATAGACGCACTGGATAGAGCGTGGATACGCTCGCATATCACAAAAGGCAAGTTCCGTTTTAAGACTGCCCTTGTGCCCGTGTGCACCCAGAGTCAAAAAAAGGCGACAGATCAGACCCATTGAACAACAGCGACCGTCAGTATGGTTTTTACCATGAAAAAAATCTGGTCCGGTTCAACCCCCCGAAAACACAAATCTGCGCGTTCACCGCTAAAATACTTCTAAAAACTAAACTAAACTTAAATTCACTGTGATCCCAAAGTTCCAAGACATAGCTCTTACTATATTGGGATTCTTAGTGTCACATTTACAGCGACATCCAGTTTCGCAATCACTTGGAAGGCGAAGCCAAGCTGGCATCTAAAAAGCTTGCAGTGTTTATTAGCGCGAAACGGTACTTCATCCCGGGGCAAAGACTTTAATTATACAAGTCCGTCCCATATGAAGTACTGCTGTCATATCTGGGCGGGGGCACCTGGATGCCAGCTTAGGCCTCTTGACTCGGTCCCAAGGCGTGAGAATCGTTGAAGATCCCAAACTCACAAGCGGTATTGAACCCTTAAGCCTATGGAGAGACTTTGCCTCCCTGTGCGTGTTCTACCGCTTGTATAAGGGGTTGTGCTCCGAGGAACTGTTTGACATGATGCTCACGACCGCATTCTACCACCGCACCGTTCGCCGCCGGTACAGCATTAATCCTCACACCTAGGAACCTAAATGGTCGCATCGGCACGGTTCCAGATGAATTTTCTCCCGGGAATGCTCCAGCTGCGGAATGACCTCCCTGCCGAGGTTTTCCCGAGGGACTACAGTATGGGGTTCTTCAAGAAAACAGTGTAAAGGTTTTTTAAGCGTCAGCAAAGCGCATGTGAGTCCTCTAGCTACGGTAACCGCTTACCATCAAGCGGGCCGTATGCTTGTTTGCCACCAACGTACTATAAAAAAAAAGTCGCTTATTCACAAAACACCTTCAAATTTTGTTTTCATAGATCAAATGATTTTCTAGATTTCGTGATTAGTCAATAGGATTGTAAAAAAAAAATGACGCTCTACTTGTACAGACTGTATATATCCAAAAAATAAAAATGCGTGGTAATCGAAATGTCCATTTTTGATCATAAAACAGCTAGGTGGACTGGGCTATTATCTATCCTATTTCTGAGTAAATAGAGCAAACAAATTACGAAAAAGTAAGCGGGTTTTAATGCCACAAAGTTTAATTTTTTGTACCGTTATCATCATATTTTGTAAGTGTGATTAATCGTCTTGACTTGATTTGTATTTTGCACAAAAAGGTTCAGATTTTTTATTTAATCCAATTACGCAAGAACATTATTTTGTATTTCCATACCATTTTACATTATCTGGATAATATCACAAAAAGTGCTCATTTTGCGAAGTGCCCATTCTGCGATATGCGCATTCTGCGAGGTGTACATTTTGCGAAGTAATTTTTAGGGCGTTTGACGCAGAATGTGCATTCTGCGTCAAACCCCCTAAAAATTACTAAAATTTCCTTTAGTTTTAAATATTATAATACTATTTTCATCTCAAAATCAGTACGAAAAGAGATATTGTACAAAATCAGTTTTAGGTGTCATTTTTTAAATAAAATATATATATAAATATGGTAATGGCAAAGATATGAGGTGGGAAAGTAGAAATTTGGAAAGAGCACGTCAAAATCTAACAAATCACCAATTTTCAAAACTCCCGGAAAACTTTCCAGGTAAAACTACCAAATGACTGTACTATAACAATACGTATAAAAGTGATAAAATATTAAATAAAAAAATTATTACCTAAGTCATCTGGTGGTTGCAATGATTTCCCCGCACTCCATGAGCCCATCAATGTCACAGTCTTTCCTACTGCCCATCCAAGTCCTGCCAGCGCAAATGAAAATGATATCATGCTGAATGGGTTCTGAAAGATGAAATACCATATATTTGTAAACACAACATACAGCAAAAATAACTTTTGGAAGAACGGTTATCCAAGTAATTAGTATGAAGACATGCCAATAGTTAAACACTACTGAGTTATAAGATGTCTTTCAGTCTCGTTCTCTTGATAGAATTGCCCCTAAAGTGAGCATACGGCGCGAGGCTTACTGACGTCTTTATTGAACGACGTAAGCCGTAAAGATAGGGGCACAAAATACAATGGGCCAGGAGGGTAAAGATGAAGAAAAAGCAATTAGATGAAATAGCCTTTTTCTCAACAAATGGATCAGTGCTCATTTATATAACCAACACCGTAAGTGTCAGGAGAATTCCTCCTCCACGTCCCTTCCCACCCAGTCTGTGTTTTGGATCATGCTAATGCCAGTGAACACTTCCTGTAAATCTAAATGGCACTGACATACCTAATAAACTCTTTGGTAGTGTTGTGATAGTTCCATAGATGACAGTGTCCATCAAATTAATGATTGGACTTACGCGACTTCCGAGTATGTGAAAAATAAAACAATCAGTGTGTGTTGTGTCATATTTGAACTAGAATGAATATTTATCATATATATATATATATATATATATATATATATTTAACTAGCTACCCGGCCACGGTTTGCTCTTGCTAAATAATTTACCATAAAAAATATGTTTAGATAAAACTATCCTATCTCTCAAGTTGGACCAAACTGCACACAGTGTGCAAAATGTCATTTAGATCGGTTAATTAGTGTTGGAGTTCATCGCGAACAAACAACGTGACCTGAAATTTTGTTGACATGGGGGAGGTGGGGTATCCAGAAAACTAATTCTGTTCCTGAGGGATAGAAAAAAAACTTTTATGATGCAGCAGTTCAAAGCTACTTTAATTTAAACATAAAATAGGTTTTGAGCTTATTATCACTACATAGTATAAAACAAAGCCGCTTTCTCTGTCCCTATATCCCTATGTATGCTTAAATCTTTAAAACTACGCAACGGATTTTGATGCGGTTTTTTTTAAATAGATAGAGTGATTGAAGAGGAAGGTTTATATGTATAATAACATCCATTAAATAGTAGAGAAATACTGTTATTTTTGAGGTTTCTAATGTGATGTCGTAAATAATTACATAACTACTGGATCGATTTTAATCTTTTGTTCAGTGAATGACATAGGCTATATATTTTATACCCGTGCGAAGCCGGAGCGGGCCGCTAGTTAAATAATAATAATAACTTTACACATCTCACCTACAGCCGTCTCATCCCAAACTAGTCAGAGCCTGTACAATGGTAACCAGATGAATTATCTGAAGAAGAATTATTGAATTTCTATGTCAGATAATAGTTTAGATAGATTTAGGGGCATCATTTTTCTAAAGAATCAATCAAATACATATTTATTCAAATAAAATGACATGTAAGCATTTTTGAATCGTCAAGTATAAATATAAGTATAAGATGACTTATACCTGAACATCGGATGACATTCATTTTCCATTCATTAAATTACCATGTTTTTTCTGGGATACTACAGTATGGTGCTGTGTTTTTAAGATAGCCATCACACAAACTTTATACTAATCAGGATCCTCGAATTCTCGAAACACCTTATTGTGGCAGTATCTATACATTCAGCGCATATAATTGTCAGTGTAATCTAGCAAGATAGGCTAGAACTATGTAGTGTACAGTATATGTACTCGTATGTAGCATACAGCAATTGCAGCATTGCACACCGTTGCTTGAAATATAATTTTGCCTTACTGAAACTAGTATTTAGGTCCGACACTGGCTTTCAGTTTCGACTCACTTGAACTGTGTTTCCTGTTTGCAATCAATACTTTCATCATATACTTCTAATCTGCTATCTACAGTTGTGTGTTAAATATATATATATATATATATATATATATTTAACTAGCTACCCGGCCACGGTTTGCTCTTGCTAAATAATTTACCATAAAAAATATTGTTTAGATAAAACTATCCTATCTCTCAAGTTGGACCAAACTGCACACAGTGTGCAAAATGTCATTTAGATCGGTTAATTAGTGTTGGAGTTCATCGCGAACAAACAACGTGACCTGAAATTTTTATATAAATAGATGTGCTTCGCGAGTGAAACAAAATGATTGTGTAACGTTTTTCCCGCTACTAAGTTAATAATAATAACTTTACACATCTCACACACGGCTGTCTGACCCCAAACTAGGCAGATCCTGCAAGGTGCATACTCTTATTAGATTAGGGGCTCTGTAATACAATTTATTAGGTCGGTCGGTGAGGAACGACGTAACATACGATGGAGAATTTGACAACCAAGGTTCAATAGGCCTCAAAGAAATATAAGGATTCCATCATTCTTCGAGGTTCAGACAGTGCCACGGAAGCGGCAGAGAGTAAATTTATGAAACCAGTTTCAGGAGGCGACCTAAAACACAGAATTTTATTCAATGTTACAAATAGCATGACCGAGGACAAATTGATGAGTTATGAGATTTGAAACTGCACATGAATTCTGGAAAGAGCTTCATAGATTGTTTGACGGTCAGACTATAGAACGTATAGTCTTTGTATGCAATACTTAAATAAACACTTTAATTTTAAAAATAATTCTAATGACGATGTTTCAACTACGATATCCAAATGTTTAATTTTCAAATTAATTTGCATGTTAGTCAACAAAATTGAGACATCGACAGTCTCACGACACAGCTTTGTGCTCACGAGAGAGCAATAAGGTATAAAGGAAGTGCTAGCTTCTACGTCTAAGATGCATATAAAATCAAAAACTGTAAGTTGATTAATGACGGCAACACCAAGAAACCTACAGCGGACAGTTGAGATCAAGTGAAGAATGTGAACCTGATGATATATGCATGCTCATCAGAGCTTACAATACAACACATGTGACAAATAGAGAATTGATTTTTATAGTTTTTGAGGATTTTGATTCAAGCCTCTGTGTCATTTCACCGTAGTTCCTGCAAAAAGGAAAGGTTCTATAGATTTGGAAGAAAAAAATCAATAGCAAAACAACAATTATAAATACCTAATGTTTGGTACGTACTAACACTTACCAAAAAACTTGTTTTCAGTGTTAGCAGCACAAGATAAATTACTCAATAGCACATTTATTTCCACAACTGTAGATAGCAGATTAGAAGTATATGATGAAAGTATTGATTGCAAACAGGAAACACAGTTCAAGTGAGTCGAAACTGAAAGCCAGTGTCGGACCTAAATACTAGTTTCAGTAAGGCAAAATTATATTTCAAGCAACGGTGTGCAATGCTGCAATTGCTGTATGCTACATACGAGTACATATACTGTACACTACATAGTTCTAGCCTATCTCGCTAGATTACACTGACAATTATATGCGCTGAATGTATAGATACTGCCACAATAAGGTGTTTCGAGAATTCGAGGATCCTGATTAGTATAAAGTTTGTGTGATGGCTATCTTAAAAACACAGCACCATACTGTAGTATCCCAGAAAAACCATGGTAATTTAATGAATGGAAAATGAATGTCATCCGATGTTCAGGTATAAGTCATCTTATACTTATATTTATACTTGACGATTCAAAAATGCTTACATGTCATTTTATTTGAATAAATATGTATTTGATTGATTCTTTAGAAAAATGATGCCCCTAAATCTATCTAAACTATTATCTGACATAGAAATTCAATAATTCTTCTTCAGATAATTCATCTGGTTACCATTGTACAGGCTCTGACTAGTTTGGGATGAGACGGCTGTGGGTGAGATGTGTAAAGTTATTATTATTATTTAACTAGCGGCCCGCTCCGGCTTCGCACGGGTATAAAATATATAGCCTATGTCATTCACTGAACAAAAGATTAAAATCGATCCAGTAGTTATGTAATTATTTACGACATCACATTAGAAACCTCAAAAATAACAGTATTTCTCTACTATTTAATGGATGTTATTATACATATAAACCTTCCTCTTCAATCACTCTATCTATTTAAAAAAACCGCATCAAAATCCGTTGCGTAGTTTTAAAGATTTAAGCATACATAGGGATATAGGGACAGAGAAAGCGACTTTGTTTTATACTATGTAGTGATAATAAGCTCAAAACCTATTTTATGTTTAAATTAAAGTAGCTTTGAACTGCTGCATCATAAAAGTTTTTTTTCTATCCCTCAGGAACAGAATTAGTTTTCTGGATACCCCACCTCCCCCATGTCCTTTTGTGTATTCCTGACAATGTAAATGCAAATTATCATGATGATCAATTTAGTAGTTAAGGTGTGTGTGAAAGCATAACAAAGATACATTGACATTTATATATTATAAATGTTAGCTTAGAATGTAACTTAGAATTATTTACAACTTGATAGTTTTAAGGTGCAAATATACCTAAGAAATCAAAAGAGAGATACCTTCTGTCAGCAAATGTGCTTAATATGCATTGTAATGCAATCAAAGGTTATTTTTTCTTAATAATCATACAAGTGTCCATGGCCATTGGACAGTGTTTTAAGTAGTCAATACAGTTTTGATTATTTTTCCAAGATAAATGCTGAAGCATAAATTGGGTGACATTTTGGGAGATTCAACAGCAGTAGCCTGCGATGCTAGCCGGCAATGTGCTGACTGATGCAGATTCCTCTTCAGCCAGCGGATCAAATCATTTATTGAATTAGAAGAGGCTCTCAGGGCATGTAAATGTTCTTTTCAGCATGTTTCTACTCGACTACAGATAGTCTAGACCTCTAGACTCACTCATAAAGCGAGAAATGAATCTTTATGTATCAGGAAACAAGGGATAAACTATCAGTATTGAGTCACTGCTGGCGCAGCACTATCAGTATTCTTTGTTAATTAAAAAGTTATTTCAAAGATTGAAACCTCTAGTCCCAGGAGATCTTAAACCACTATTGGATCGAGATTGCGTTCCCTAGTTGCAACACAATCAGATGAATGGTTTGGAAGAAATATGTTACAAATTTACTAACATACATTTTTATATTTATAGATAGATTGGCTTGACTTTTCGAATTAGGCTATCTGGTTATTGTACCAATTCATATGTCTGAAACTGTAATTTGACTGTTATCTGTCTAACTCAAACATTTAAGTAAACCTTGAATGGCTTATCAGTAATAAAAAGTATGTCTATTTCAAAATTTAGAGTAAACATACAAACCTTTAAAGTAGGATTTGTGGTTAAAGTGTAATCTAGTACAACAACAGCTATTCCTATAGCTAGCCCCAAACAGGTACAGATCCAAATGATGTTTTGGTTTTCTGGAGATCAGATAAAAATGTTGTTATAAGTGTACAATTCCTCTGAATGTTGTAATGAAAACTATGCTAAATACATTGTCATCTACATCAGACACTAAAATTGCAATCTAACTCTTAATTACTCAAATAATAAAGTGTATAGCTGCAGCTGTAGCATTTCAAACACACTGTAGTGCTATTTAGTAAAACTTCTATGAAATTCTTCTACACAAATAATTTGCAAATAGTAATAAACAATTAAAATACACCTCTGAATTTCTTCTTTTGTGTATCTGTGATGCTTTTAATAGATTCCATTACTTTAACATTATGTGGGTCAAGTTGCAGAGCTCTTGTGTAAGATATCACAGCTTCATCAAATAGTTCACTAGCTGCTTCTACCTCTGCACGACGAAAATAACCCTGTAATTATAAATACAAATAATTTTTTTTTTCCTAATTTACAACCATTTATGAGTTTACCAATAAGATTATAACTACTAACTACTATAACAATACCTTAGCCCATTGAGGTTGTATCCTGACAGTCTCATTAGCATCTTGCAGTGCTAGATAGTGTTGATCTAATTTCAGAAATGCAAATGATCTGTTGCTGTATAAAATGTAATTATTAGGGTCCATTTTAATAGCTTGAGTGTAATGCAAAACAGCCTCAATGAATTTTCCATCTTTAATGCATTCATTGCCTTTGATTCTAAGATCTTCAACAGTCGCTGATTGACTTTTCTTGGTTTCTTCCATGTCGTTTTAGTATATAATGTATCGAGAACAGATTTACTGAGACAAAAGGTTGTACATTAAAATGCAAAAAATCCTAAATGAACACTATAAAATATACTAAAGTCAATATTTGCACCGGTTCAACGCTTAAAACTACTTCCACCACATTTCAACAGCAAAATACTATGAAATAAGAATGAGAAACAATAAGAATTTGACAACTGACATATTTGACATACTACACTCTCGGGCTCAATCATCAATGTGTCAACTGTCAAAGCCATACGTATAGAAATAATAATAGAAGAGTCATGTGACCTGAGGCCAAATGTTTCTCAAATATGGCGGCACTGAAAAACGGTAACTGATTTTATCGAAAATACCCATATCAGTTAACGGTTAAACAATAAAATTGAAATTATTATACCCATTAAACTACAACAAGTTTTTAGAACGAAGTTCCTTAACCCACTTTACATTTCGGGAACCTGACTGTCTAGCATTAAAGATTAATAACAACACGATTGTAATAGCAATTTACAGACCTCCAGGATATAAGAACATTGATCCTTTTATTGAGTCACTCAACGAACTTCTCTGCAACTTAAATTACATGAACATCATTGTAATCCGGTAAATTAACGTAGATATTATGACCGGTACCAAAGACCTTAACTCAGCTGTTTATTTAAACTTACTTGCTTCTCATGGTATCTTACCAGTTGCCTACGCAAAGCAAAACTTGCCTAGACCATCTCATGCTCAAAAGCAAACTTCGAGCGTTCTGCTTTGTGGCTGAAACAGCCCATTACTGATCATGATTGTGTTATTTTCATATTGCAACACCATGTTAATTCCTCGAATAAAACTGTAACTAAGAGAATTAATTATGATAATTTAGATAGTGACATGAACCATACATGCTCTAGTTACATCTTCGAAACATCTGACGTTAACGTAGCCACCTCTCACCTTATTACAGAACTGAATTATAAAATAAACTCAAACACTCAAATATAAAATAATAATAATAATATAATAAAAGGATCAAGAAGCCTTGGATAACGACTGGCTTATTGAGATGTATGAAGAACCTTGATAAACTTCACATAAAATCAAAGAAAAACCCGAACAATGAGATTATTAAGGTCGTATACAAGGTACAGAAATTTTTGTAACTTGCTTCTTAAACGTTTAAGAAAAGAATATGAAATCAAATTAATAAATAATGCGGCTGATAGTAACAATAAAACCTTATGGGACGCCATAAAACAAATAACACATACAAGTAAAAAGCATACCCCAGCCACAGACCTTCTCTCTTCTTCTGACCCAAAGACATCGGCTAACAAGATAAATCAATTCTTTGTGTCCATCGGTAAGAGCCTCTCTGATAAAATTCTTGTCTCTAACCGTTGGAATGATCTCTCAAACATTCAGACACAACCATTTTCTTTCGCCTTGGTGCCCACAGACGACGCTGAAGTCCGAAATATCATATTCAACCTAAAGAAAAGTAATTCCGTGGACCGTGATAATATATCTGGCGCATTCCTGAAACGGTACCACCAATTCCTAGTTCCTCCTCTTACACACATATTTAACCAAATGTTCAGTTCTGGAATCTTCCCGGAGGAGTTTAAATTGGCCGAGGTTATTCCTATCCATAAAAGTGGCGACACGGGCTATGTCGATAACTATAGACCAATTTCTCTACTTACTGCCATTTCTAAAACTGCTGAAAAGCTCTTGAACAAGCGTCTCATAAATTACCTAGAGAGCAAGCATCTTCTGTCGAGTTCTCAATTTGGGTTTAGGGCCGGCATGTCGACCAACGATGCCATACATGAACTGACTGATCACATTGTTCACAAACTTGACCAGAAGAAGAAGGTAGTCGCAGTGTTTTTAGAACTGGCAAAGGCCTTCGATACGGTCCGTGTCCCACTCTTACTGACTAAACTAAATAAAATGGGTGTTAGAGGCAACCAACTTAAGTTGTTTGGGGATTACCTAACTGGCAGGCAGCAAAGAGTCAGAGTTGTTAATAATTTCAGCGACGATATGCCGGTTGATTGCGGAGTGCCTCAGGGCAGCGTTCTAGGACCTACGCTCTTTCTCACTTTCATAAATGACCTGTGTAACCTTCCTCTCAGGAACGGAAAGATAGTCACATATGCTGACGACACCGCATTAGGTTTTCACGGTGATTCCTGGGATGATGCTTTTGAGTCCGCACAGTTAGGCTTCAATAAGGTGACCACATGGCTCAAAGGAAATGGACTTACTCTAAACGTTGGATAGACAAAGTTTATGCCGTTCACAAGAGCAAATCAGCACTAATAAACGACAGCCATGGTATAATTTATCATACATGCTCACTCAGTCATCCCTGCTCTTGTATTCATCTTAACGTAGCCTCCAACGTTAAGTACCTGGGAGTGGTATTAGATGATTCGCTGAACCTACACCTACCACCTGTACCTACTTTCCTGCGGAATGCGGAAGTTAATGTTCATTTTCAGGAACCTGCGGCATTTAGCGGACGCACAGGTCATCAAAATGATTTATTTGGCCCTGTGCCAATCAGTTATAGGCTATTGCATTACTGTGTGGGGCGGTGCATGTAAGAGTAGCTTGATAAAATTAGAAAGAGCGCAAAGAGCAGTCTTGAAGGTTAGTCGGTCTTTGCCATTTCTTTTTTCTACCAAAGACCTGTACCAACTTACCGACGTCCTAACAGTAAGACAACTGTTTATCCTGGGGATCGTCCTGAAGCAGCATGCCACACTTACTTATGACCCCACTACTATGACAAACAAGCGTCGAAGACATCACACTTGTGACACCCTAGACGTCCAGTGGAACACAGCGTTCTCTAGGAGATTTTTTGGATTCCTAGGACATAACAAAATTAATAAAGACATCAGCATTTACTCACTCACACGTTTCAACTGTAAAAAGGTGGTCACAACATGGCTGAAATGCCTTAGTTACGACGAGACAGAAAATCTCTTACACATCATTTCCTGAATTGACGGACATACACACACACACTCATTCACACACACATACACTCACACACTCTAACACACACATACGCACACACACACACATACACACACTCGCACACATTACACTTGCACACGCACTCACGCACACATACACTCACAGTCCGGTGCCTGGAGAGGCTGGTAATCTGTCATACAGGTATCCTAGTACAGATACCAGTCTCTCACATAGTTGCAAATTACATGTCTTGAATAGGTTTCTTTTGTGCAATTTTGTACTTTTTGATTTTATAATTAAATGTGATATGTAATTTTATGTGAGAGAAAACCAATAAACTATTATTATTATTATTTCAGACGTTCGGCGGATGAGGGCTACCGAGAAAAAGCTGATTGTGACTTGATTTATTTTATTTACGCCATCTGTGGGTTTTGCGCGATACAACTGTGACTTTAATGTTGGTTGAATACTAATTATCCTTTCAACTTTAACCAATTTTCATTTCGGGTTTTTTAAATAATTACTATATTTTCATTCAATTTATTCAATCCATGATTCCTCCTCCTTCCATGAATCCATATTTACATTTAGCGAAGGGAACTTCCTTCCAAGTTCTAACCGGGTGTTCCAAAAACATCGCAGGTTTTTTTTTCTTTCAATAATTTACGTGGAAAGAGTATGTGTATGTAGAGATATTAAAATCAAGCCTTTCTTCACCAAACGATCAGAGAGACATAAAGTACCTTTAGTAAGAGTACAAAACAACTGTAGCTGCTACTTTGCGATTTCCCTAAAACAACAAATGAAACAGGTACCTGTACGTTCCATATATTTAATTACTAATTTAGATGTTAATAAATTTCGTATGTCAATTCACTCATTCTGCTAAAATTCACTAGTAAATTAGTAATAGGTAGATTATAGAGTTTGAAAGTAATCATTATTTATATCGATAACAACAAAATACGGACACTACACTATGCCGTACGTTAACATATCAAATATTTTTACTTGCTATCATAATAACAATCTAGATTACATTACAAACCAATCTTTTTTTCAAATTTTAGAAATAAAACACAGACAACAAAGAACCATAAGTAACTTGAAAATCGACAATCCTTCGTCATTTTTACGAAAATTTATATTACATTAGAGCATGTGTATATTCTTTACGTCACTAGACTAAACTTTAATAAAAAAAGCAACATGGCGCGTAACCGAAAAACGTGGCGATTGCTACAAAAATTTCTCCCATACGTCGATAAAGAAGTTTCACTTCAACAATAAAAATTTTTGATAGAGCAATGAAGAACAGTTAACGAACAGTTGAAATACCAAAAAAAAAGGTTAAAAAATGACTTCTCCCCGCCAACTTAATGGTGGGTTTACACGGTGGCGTTCAAACCGACATTCAACGACGCAAGCATGTGAACAGGCTGTTTGTGCATGCTTGCGTGAATGTGCACGCGCTTGGCGCCGATCGGGACGACTGTCGGTTTTTGACACACTTCATGGCGCGTTTACACGCTGGCGTTCAAACCGACATTCAACGAGCACATTCAACGACGCAAGCGTGTGAACAGGCTGTTTGTGCATGCCTGCGTGAATGTGATCGCGCTTGGCGCCGATCGGGACGACTAACGCCTGCGTTCACACGCTCGCGTTCAAACCGACATTCAACGACGCAAGCATGTGAACAGGCTGTTTGTGCATGCTTGCGTGAATGTGCACGCGCTTGGCGCCGATCGGGACGACTGTCGGTTTTTTGACACACTTCAAAGGGTGAATGTGCTTGTGTGCCTGTTTACACACACACACACACACGCTCTCGGCCGCGTTAGTATAGTTTTCATCTTCGTGGCATACAGACGACGTAACGATCGAAATTAATTTTTGACGACACCAAATATATCGGAGTGGTCTGAACCTTTATCATGCATGAATCGAAAGCAAAAGAAGACTTCAGAAAGATGTTTCTGAACTATTCTTTTAGTAAAAATAAATATTGTTTATCAGGGCAAAAAACAATATGAAACAAAATAGTGCCAATTCATAGGATTAAAGTTAGTATTGATTGATTGACGATTAGAGAATTGTAACTAATCGCATATCAATGATGTGCAGTAAATAAAATAGATTTATGTATGCCTTAAAACAGTTACGAAACACATTTAATGAAGAAGCCGCCCCCAATGCTTATCATGGTTAATTATGTTCATGTTTATTAGAAATAATAAAAAATTATATTCAAAAGTTAGCGAGGATACTAAATTCATTCAAAGAGATCCCACTAAAGTAAGAAACGAATTATGTAAAAGCACTCTTCGATGTAAAAATAGTTATAACGCATGTCAAATAAAAAAATCAAATTTAAAGTTTTGGCTACTTGAAAAGTGTTTTTACACCATAAATGATTTTTTAATTGTAAAACCTAATAGTTTTAAGTAAAATTTCGCATGCATAATTATGTCGGGCTGTTTTTTTTTTCAATAAATATAGATCAAGGCCAAAGCAGTAGCTCCCACGAGATCTACGTCTACATCGTCTCCCATGTTTGCACTGACTACCATGTCCACAGAACACTAATACCCTACGGACCATGCCTGCAAGTGTGTGAAACAGGGCTGCCAGATTGTAAATTGGATACAAAATTGGTATAATATCGGTTATCTTTTGTATCCTGTTTGTATAGTAGATTGCATTGCATAATTGGATACAATGTCATTGCTGATGTTATAGCGTAAAAAGTACGTACATACACATAGAGATACTTAAAACAAATCATGTCTGTGATAAACTGTTAAATCCTTATACGTTAAAGTTAAAACACCTTTTACTAAAATCCCCAAAGAGTGACGTTCTAAAGTTGTACAACACTGATTTTGTATAATAGTACATGATTTTGTATGATTTCCGAGTCTTAGCGGTATAAAATAAGTTGTCTTTACTGGCAGCCCTGGTGTGAAAAACTTGCGTGGCACGCTGCGTGGCAGGCTGCGCGCCGAGCTGCGTGCCATGCTGCTTGCCAGGCTGCACGGCGTGCGTGTAAACGTACCATAAGATAGCAGGGGCTTTGCTTTGACCTTTGACACATTGAGTGTTGAGCCTTGTACTTACCGTTAGGGGAGAAATTACATTCTTGACACAGAATAACCACACTACTATCTATAATAAAAAAAAACAGTGTATAAGGATATTTTATATAAAATGACTTCCATTCCATATAATAGAAAATATTACTTTTATTTGTCTGCTCACACCAGTCAAGCTTATATAGGCACATGAGCACATCTAATGTAATCCAACATATCCAACTCCTTAGGTAAATGAAGTTGTGTAATACACCTATATTCAAAGAACATACAAACACTACCCATATTATCTGATGGTCCACAAAGTCCACCGAACACGTGCCAAAAGAGGTCTCATTTTACCTTTACCAATTGAACGACATAATATAATTTCAAAATTCTCTCTCTGCACTTAAATTGACAACTATACCGAATTTAGCAGTTATGTTTAAATATAAGTATAAAAATTAACCACAAAGACATCCTTTTCTACCCGTTCATGTAATCATATTGGGATTTTTTTGCTGACTCGATTCTAAATTGATAAGGATGAATGCAGAATGTCTTTGCCTGAGTAATTGTTACACTGCAAAAAAAAAACAAATTTATAAAATGGCTGATTTGTAAGTGACGTATGTGTTGTATGTTTATGAATTTCTTCTATTATCTGAATACAGTGATATAAAAATAATGAAGTGAAGATTATTTTAATCAGTTTATCTTGTTATCTGATCGTCGTCATTTTGGTGAGTTACGTTCTGTTACGCTTTATATTCTTGTGTTGATGTTTGTCACAGTGTTGGTAGTTGGCTATGATTGTAGGCGGGATGGAACGTCCTCGTTTCGATGTTCATTACATTTATGTAAACTTCATTAGAATCGCTTTTCATACGTATGGTTCAATAAAAACATGTTGAGTCGTCCAACACTGCAATGCGTCTAATTAAGGACGATTTGACTTCTCGTATTTTACCAGCCTTTGCCTAATAAACCTAAATTAATACATGGTACGTTTCACGACCACACGAATATTACGAATGTAAAATCTTTATTATGAACCTGTTAAGTATTTTACAGGTGTAGCAAATGAAAATAAATATTTTTTTATGCTTTCTGAAGATTATGAATAAAATTCAATAACTCTAAGCCTCTAAATGTTAAAATTAAATATGGTTTGTTATTAGTTATTAATTAACTCCGAATAATTCGTAATACCATTAAAAATTATTTTAAATATACAATGTATCTAACAATAGGCATGGAGTGATAAAGTTTCACACCATATGTTAAAAAATCTTGAATGTCATTTATGATATTCTACTATTATTGTTTTAGTATCTACAGTTTTCTATAATGTGGGAATGCAACCTGTATAGTGTTGTGTATAGTACCTACCTACAAAAACATAATGATACATTATTAATAGGTTTCCACTTCAATTAAATGTTTTGCTTAAACTATAAAAAACATTACCGTATTGTGAAGTCATTTTTAGTTTTAAAATGGACATAAATAAAATAAGTATTTATGATAAAAAAAACAACAATTAATGAATTGATTGTTACACCACCTTTCATAGATTTATCCAGATTAAATTGGGAGTCGTGCGAATTGACTATCCCATTGGTACTACTGACTTAGTGGTATCTGACCAGGGTTTACTTCTTGTTAGAGACACTGCCCCAGTCTGGCGTAACCTCTTAACCTTCCATGCCATATAAAAAAAAAAATAATACATCTAACAACCTTAAACAAGACAGTACAATTTTATGGTTGCATCTATATATAAAAATATATTTTATATCTCTGAAATGGCTCTAACAATTTAGATACTATTTCATATTTAGATAAGTTTTATTCTATATTTTTCACTATAATTATATCCACTAAGTAGCTGTAATGTGTGTGAATGTGTATATGTATGTAATTAATTAGTATTTGTCAATATTTAGAATAGTACGCCATCAACTACTATGTTTTTATTAAATAATTTTGAAATTATCTCCATCCTAAAGGTTGTCTGGTAGAGATCACTTTTAGCGATAAGACCGCCCATTGTACTCTAGTTTGTAAGTTATTTGTTTTCAACTGTTTTTTATTAATGGTGTACAATAAAGATTATTCTATCTATCTTTCTATCTATTCTCTTTAACTTTATCTCTATAAATGTGGTGTTCCTTAATAAATGCGATTTTGCACCAGAAACTAAGAGCGAAGCTTGGTTGGAAAGGTACTCATAAGGGCTTAGCATAGATAGTCATTGTTATCTATGTAATAGATGTAAACAATTATTACTTTATAACCCAAACAATTTCTTTATCTAAGAAAATATGACAATTGATTCGCAGCCATACCAAAATTGGTATTACTTATTGAGTTTGAGGTTTGGCTTTGCTTTAAACAGACCAGTAACATATTAAAAGTGTAACATATATTATATTGTATTTTCAATTAAGTTTGTAATCAATAATTTTTTACTTTAATTCCGGTTGTTATAGTTTATTGAAGTTAGTTTAACTTTTATTTTGTGTAAATTTTTTCATTTTTAATGTAAGGTATGTCTAACACTGCAATGCGTCTAATTAAGGACGATTTGACTTCACATATTTTACCAGATGTACGTACTGAGTAGATACGGTATTTGAACATTACTTACTGTAATGTAAGTTCCACCAAACTGCAGTACATTAGATTATATTAACTTTAGTTTAATAACAATAATTTATTTAGATAAGGTGGAAAATTTTTAGTTTGTCCTAGCAACTTGCTGCAACGTAGAAACCTCCTCCCTTTTTGAAGTTGGTCAATAAGAATAACATTCATGACTTTAAACGTCTATGTTGCTTAATTGGATTAACTACATGTGCCCTCAAAATCTGAAGGACAACCTCGTTTTCCTTCAGATACTGGCATCAGATCTGGACTTGGTGACAGTTGTCAACAAGTCAGTTCAGGGTTCAGTTGAACCACCTTAGAAGCATACCCTTTCAAACAAAAATAGAATATTTAAAATTGGTTCATAGAAGAGACAATATTGGTGAACATACATAAAAAAATATGTATGTACAGCCAAACATAGAATCTCATGAACATGTTTTTGTTTTGTTATATTCGAAAAGTAGTTTTCTATAATAGTAAAATAAAAAAACATTAACTTAAAAACAAAAGAAGGAAAAGTAAGAAGGGGTAGTAAGTGTGAATGTGGGTTTAGTCACAGATTACTAAGTAGTTACTACGTAACAGATAAATCACTCCCTACAAAAACGTCCATACCTACCGTTTTAATTACCTACTCTTTCCGAGCGCCGACCGTTGCATGCGAAAATGATCTTTAATGTTCTTAAAACACGGTTATTATTGCCTCGCAATAATGCATGGTTGCGTTGCCGTAAGTGAGTTTAGGGTTACCTCTTTTTGGGTAATACTAGCTGTGCCCGCGACTTCGTCCGCGTGGGATATTGTCTTTGAGTAGAATTTTTAATTATTTAGGCTAATTGACTATACTTCCATACAACTTTTCATCCCCACCTTTCAACCCCTTACACCCCTTTTTTGGCATTAAAAAGTAGCCTATGTCCTTTCTCAGCCTCTAGACTATCTGTGTACCAAATTTCATTTAAATCGGTTCAGTAACTTTTGGCGTGAAAAGGCGACAGACAGACAGACGAACAGACAGACAGACAGAGTTACTTTGGCATTTATAATATTAGTAAATATTAAATATCTATATTTTTATAAAAAAGGCTATGTTAATTAAGTATAGTTTTATTACACAAAAAATCGGGTGTGTTACCCGACTTAGAAAAGTGTAACACTTAATACCACGTCCCCGTAAGTTTACTATTACGAAACACTTAACAACAAATCGCTTCTCCGAAAAACTTATCGCCGAAGCCACGTGACCTTGCTTAACCAAACCTCTAACGAGAAACATCAATAAATTATTCGAAAAAAGAAACTTAAAGAATTTGTCGTAGCGTGATGTTATATAGCGTATAGCCTTCCTCTATAAATGGATAGTCCATCCAACACATTTTTAGAATTTTTCAATTCGAACCAGCAGTTCCTGAGATTAGCGCTTCAACCACACAAACGAACTCTTCAGCTTTATAATATTAGTATAGATGTGATGTAGTTATAAATCTAAAGAACAATGTTGCATATGTATATTGTTGATGCTCCATAATTAAAGTTGAGTACCTACATCCAAATCTTTTCCCAATCAAACGCGTGGAATTCACTACACGAGTAGATGCGTCGTTGTCCTTGACGGCAATAGTGCCGACAAAATCTAAAAACGAAAAGTTTTGGTCGGCTGGACGCACCGCTAGCGCGGTGGCGTTTTGCTTTTGGATAAAAAAATAAAATACCTAGGTACTAAAGATTTTATTTCTTGTAGTTATGGCATTCTTATAAATAATAACTAAGAAAGTATAGAAATCATTAGGGCTTAGGTCGGGGCTGTACGGCGAATGGTCTAATAATTCTATGTTTTCTTGCTTTAAAAAACTCTTTTGTTCTGTGCGCGGTGTGAGAATTCGCATTGTCGTGATGGAGTATGATGCGGCGGTTGCAGTTCTTTTTACGGAGTTCAGAAACGACCTGTGGCAAACAAATGCTAGCATACCATTCTGCATTAACCGTTCTTTGTCCCTCAAGAGAAATAGTCGCAACATGGCCGGTTTTGGAGACAAACATGGCCACTATTTTTTTTGCAACAATCCGTGAACGAACAATTTTTGTTGGCTTTAACTCATTTTCGAACACCCAAACTCGTGACTGGTTTTTTGTTTCGGGTTCGTACGCGTATATCCAGGATTCGTCACCTGATACGATGTTGTATACAGCATTTGAGGATCCTGCGTGGAATCTTTCGAGAGTTCTGACGCACCAAGTAACGCGAGCCGCTTTTTGCTCTTCACAGAGCGAATGCGGTATCCATCGGGAAAACAACTTTTTTACACCTAATTGTTCATGCAAGATTATTTGTATTTGACCCATGCCAATGTCTAAAGTTGCCTGAATTTCGCGGTATGTCACATGTCGATCTTCCTCAATCAGCTTACGCACAGCATCAACGTTTTTGGGTGACTGCAGTTTTTAGACGACCTTGACGGGGATCATCACTGAGCTTGACACGTCCACGTTGAAATTCAGCAAACCAGCGATAAATTGTGGTTTTGGATGGGGCTTCATCACCAAATGCAGAAATCATCCGATCAACACACTGTTTTTGTGTTAAACCACTTCGAAAGTCATAATAAATCATCGCTCTTGAATTTTCTCGAGTCAATTCCATTTTCTCAACGACTAAACAAGTTTGACAAAACCTTGTGACAAGACCGAGAATCTTTTTTTAAATAAATAAATGGTATTCGATTTTTAAAACCAAGAAGTTTTTAATTAAAAAGATTTTAATATGACAGAAACAGTGGAAATATTCCATTCCCGATACTTTTAGTGCAGCCCTCGTAAGGGCCGGGCCGCCAGCGGCCATGCGGCCGGTAGTTGTTAGCGCACGTAAGTACATCCACCCTTCCCTCTCCCCCTCTTCCCCTACTGCCACCTTAAGCGCTCTCTTGAGTTGCAGGTGCCCATGGGCGGCGGTAGTCACTTACCTTCAGGTGACCCGTCTGCTCGTTTGCCCCCTATACCATTAATAAAAACATTCTTTTTCGATTGTTTGTTGAAATGCTGGTGAAATTTCAACTTTTTCGGCAATTTCTTTTTCAATGATTACAATAATGAGTAGCCAGATCCCTATATTGCTTAATAAATTGACAACATTTGTGTAAAGATATGTTGCATTTACCAGTCTGTCGATTTTAGAGTCCGAGTATGTATGTACCGAGTACGCCTCTTGCCACCTATCTACAGCGACCGCCGCTCGTTCTACTCCTGGACCGTTCCTGGTAGCTTTAATGTCAAAATGATTGATGGTATATCTAACTACGTGTTAATAAGATTGCTTCATTATATTATATTTTATTATGGTTGTATGACTTTGTTACATTTTAATGCGCAACGCTTTTTAATGAAAATTTGATTCGTATGCTATTCAGAGCATAAAGCGGAAGCTTAGTACTTAAGTCGTAGTAGAAATCCTAAATTTACATCGCGGGCCCAATGCAAGTGGTAGGTAGGTATTATTAAACAGACGCTGTCTGTGCCTATATTTAGAGAATACATCAGTGCGCAGATGTCGAAGCATTCTGACTCACACTGTCATTGATCATAACTGGACACAAGGATTCTGCAATTTCAATACAGATCTAAATAATATTTATATACGCAGGCTACATACTTCAATAGTACAACCTTAAATAGCCACTGACAATATTTTTGTTTGTCAGAGATAGAGATAAAGCAGTTTGCAGTCAGGTCCTCTCTGTATAAAGCTATATACACATACCTGATTGTAGTTACATGTATTTCAGTGGATTTGAATTTTAGTTATTTTGGATATCTTTACACCTCAATCATTTACGGGAGAGTGACCACTTAATAACGAAGTTCAGCTTAAAAACAAAATAAACGTAACCTTGAGCGTAGGCTTAATCAGGTTGATAAATATTGGTAATTGATCGGTGCTTTATATATAATTGAGTTACATCGGTCTGGGCCTGAATATTTATGCTGCAATTAGTATTCATCTCAACCACGGTGAGTCCGGCTATGATATCAGTTGCGGTCACGGTTATTTAAACACTTTTATTGCTTAATTCACAAAAAAAACTAGAAAACCAAAGTCATGTCCTTGTTTACGTAATATTCTGAAGTAAACAATCAGTTATTTTCCTCAAGTCTATCTCTATATTCAGTTCACTTATTGTTTTTTTTACTACCTATAGTTAACGTACTAATTTGCTGTAGGTGTATGAAGGAGTTTATAGTTACGATTTTAACACAATGCGGGTGTGATAAGTAGAAACTTAGTAGTTATAAACGCAAAATCTAAAACGTATTCAAAATTAGGTAGGTATAATAAAAGAAATACTGAATCAATTTTCAAGATTTTTGTCACGAGCTAAAATTTACGAGGTAGGCTACTGACTGTCTATACTGCATGCTACAAAAACCGAACAAAAGTGGAATAAATCCCTTGTACGTAAAGATTTGCGCTATTAAAGTTTTTTTTTTTGCACGAGTATTATTAGATCGTCATTTTACAAATCCATAATCCATTAGTTACTCACAACACCATGTTGACAGCGTAGCTGGTGACATCATCGACGCACGCCTCGCCCCAACACTGTTTGTTGAGTCAATTTGATGAGCAAGTGGTTCGCAAAGTTAAGTAACTACATGCTAATGCGCTTTGTATTGCTAATAACATTTTATACTCTTAAAACCACTCATGTGTAAGCCGTGACAGAAACATACGATATCGTTTTACTCGATACACCTGCGAACATGTGGATTTGTGGATAGTAATAATAATACACATTGAGCTTAATCTCGATTGAACTTAAATCCTTCTCTTCATTCACCTTAGAATATAGCTTGCCGTGTTACGTAGAAGGTAATGCCCTCTGTATACATCCAGCGGAAGACACGTCAGTTCTCGCTTTTTTATAAATTACTAGCTGACCCAAGCAACTTCGTCCGCGTTTGTAAATTTTACCTGTTTTTGCAACGTTTTTCATTGATGCTCCGCTCCTATTGGTTGTAGCGTAGCGTGATGTTATATAGCCTATAGTTTTCCTCGATAAATGGGCTATCCAACTCTAAAATAGTTTTTCAATTCGAACCTGTAGTTCCTGAGATTAGTGTGTTCAACCAAACAAACAAACTCCTCAGCTTTATAATATTAGTATAGATATGTATATGTAACAGTTGATATTGCTAGTGGCTTCTAAGTGTCATGAAAACATTAAACTTAGTAGAACGTTATACTCGTATATCAGGAAACATATGAGACCGTATGTATATACCATCCCATAACAAGGTGTTTAAAAGCAAAGCAATATGAAGACAATCTCAACAAGGGATTTACCAATAGACTCTACTTACCAGCAGAATACTACATTATGCTAGTGTTCGACAACAGAGAATTCTCTAGAATCTAGTGAGAGTTTGCTCACCCAATCAGGGGCTCCAATTCCTGCCTAACTACCTCCTATATTTTATCAAATGTTCCTAATACTACCAATCTGCTTCGCCCTTTGCTTATACTGTATACCGGATTCCTCTCACGCTCCAGTTGTCGCAAATAACACTAATTGTATTGCATTCTACTTTTGCCCGATAATGGAATTGTTAACTTTTGACAGGATACGTCTGCCTTGTCAATTGGTGAATTGCTTTCTTTTGTTTTGGTTTTACAATCATTACATTAGAAAGTTATGACGTATTGGCAATCATACGGCCAGGAATATCAGTTCTCGCAGTTGTTTCAGAATTAAAAAAAGAACCCAGTGTTAACAGGTTACGCAAATTCTGAAAAATTTAAATTCAGTTACAGCTTTCTGGTGACTTGAGTTTGGGATGTGGCGGTGTTACCAGTCAAAACTCCTGTAATTTTGGGACGGTCCATTGTGTTGGGTCGTGAAGAGCGTTGTCTTGAAGAGGAAGTGGACTAGAGGGCAATTGACAGGTCTCAGTTTGGTTGGTTTTGTTGTTCTCGGACTCTGGTTCTGTGATAGGGAGCTCAGGGGAATCGGTGTGACCGACGTTTTTGATTGTCATACAATTCCTTTGTGTGCCTATTCAACAAGTTAAGCCATGTTTTGTCACTTTGTACCCTTGAATACCATTGCGACCAGGTTGCGCTGACCGTGGTCCAGGCTGATTGGCTCTACGTACGTTGCTCTACGTACTTGCGTACTTGGCTCTACGTATATAATGACTACGTAGTAAGTACTTTATCCACCCATACATTGTCGATATTTTTGATAAATTCGTTTCGCCCTTTACCATCACTTACTAACAGTCTCCCTAATGTTTTCTTATTCTGGTGTGTGCGACTGCGCATAAAAGCGAAATAGCATGCTTTTTATCACTGGATTCCACGCTGTAGATAATTTAAAACCATCTATCACTTAAGTTGAAGCTTGCTGCTAAACCAACGTGGTTTGAATTAAATGTACTTTCACCAAGACTTTTAAATCATCGTTATCTTCTTTAGTCTTCGATTAAAATTTCCAAAACAAAAGCAATCAAACAAAAATGTGCTAAGTGTTAACTTGCGATGCCTAGTGCAATAATGCGTCGTCGATATTGCGTGCTGTCTGTGAATTGGAAAACAAATGGTTAAGGGTTTATCTATAAAAAAAGTTTAAAAGGTTGTAAGCTCAAGTTATACATGACCCTAAGGCTCATATGAGTGTAGTAGTAATCACAAACGACTACCAACCTGATAAATATTAATAATAATTACTTGAAACACCTCACACACAGCCGTCTGATCCCAAACCTGTATTATGGTAACAAGAGGGCTGATGAACATACTTATATATTACTAAATACATTCATATTATAGATAAATTACACCCAGACAAAAAACAAATGATCGTAGACATCACACAATTATTTGACCTAGGTAAGAATAACAAAAAATTTAAAATATTCGAATCTTGATCTAAAATCTGTAAAGTAATAAACGTTGCAATAAAATACATACATAATAGCTGACCCGGCGAACTTCGTACCGCCATATTTTATTTCTCTAATCTTAACTAAGGAAATAAAACCCTTCCGGTAAAATCGAATTAGCTAAATTGAAAATAAAACTGGAGTACTCAATTGAAAAATTCATATTGTTGTACAAAATGCGTGGGGTGCTTATTATAATTACTACAGGTATACTAAACTATCGTTAAAATATTTACAGCAATGAAAATCAAGCCCCCCACGCTTTTTGTACAACAATATGAATTTTTCAATTGAGTACTCCAGTTTTATTTTTAAATTTTTAGTTCAATTAGTTTCAAAAGCGTGTTTTTTTAGTTTTTTCAAACTATAATTTATTAAATGTAGATTTTATTTTTCTTATAATTTACGTGTCTTACGTAAAAATAATTTTGAATCGTCTGATTCGCCAGAAAGAAGTGATTTCAAAGGTTCCGGTGGAGTAGGAAGAGGTGGCCGTACAATTTTTCCTGATGCACAACACATACCGGTTGTTTCATTTCGGAATTTCAATGCGTGGCAATATTTATATATTTTATCCATCGCACCAATTGTAATCTTCGAATGTGCAGAGTAATTAATGTCTGGTTCATACTCGAAAGCAAGGCGAAAGAATGATGCACGTGTTAATGCGCGACTGGTTTGTTGCCTCGTTCTTTCGAGTTCTCTAAATCTGGCTATATTCTGTTGACGCGCAGTTCTTGTCCTTAATACATTTTGTCGCAGGCGTTTATCGCGCTGTTCTTGAGATTCTTGTCTACGAATTTCTGCTGTTCTAATTCGTTGAGCTGCATTTCTTGCTGCAGTTTCTTCCTCTGATTCTCGAGCTCGCAGAGTACGCTGGACTTTCTGCTACACGCATTGTCGAGGTTAGATTTTTTCCGCGGCATTATTCTGAATTTGGAAATATTTATAATTGAAATAAATTAATAAATTAGATCGAAATTAATGAATGGATTAATTAACAATTATCAGATTAAAAAAATCAAAATAAAAAATGGTTGACAATAATTAATTTTTATGATTGCAAAGAAAATTGTTAAAATATTAATAAGTTAAAAAGAAAAAATGCACGTTTATAAAGTTAAATCATTTATTCATAAGTGCGTTTATTTTATTTACATTTATTTATTTATTTATTATTAAAAAATGAATTTAAGTCTGAGAAATTTACACTCATGAAGAAAATAAAATAAAATGCAAGCAAAAAATACTTACATGTGCAGAGGTTATATACTTGGTAAATGCACAGGTATATTTACGTAGAGACTGACGCAGAGAGTAGTACTAAGACTTGCACTGAGATTTTACTGAGACTATCACTTTCCGGGAGATAGTATTAATTCACTCGTTTAAAAAAAAAACTGAACTGCGGTAACACTCGGCGCCGGTATTTATACCTGAACCTTGAATTTCCCGAACGTTCTAGTTCACATGCTTCGAGAAGAATCGATTGATCGATTGTTCGAAATAGTGGGACTCGATGGTTCCAGAGGGAGCTTTGTTTACGCTCAGAGGAGGTCTCGAGAACGAATGAGATACCAAAGCTTTGGACATTCAAACCAGAGATGGCGACTCGATAGAATTTGATGGCCAGATCTTGAAACTTTGATTAAAATTTGGCGCCAAGACTTTAATAATTCTCTAACAAAAATAGTACAATTTTTTTTTATGTTATTAATGGTAATAATATTGTAACATAATACGCAGTATAATTATAAAAATATCAGTCACAAACCATTAAAATAATACGGTTATATCGATCGTGAACATAAATAAATATTACGTGAAATAAAGTAATAGAATTTATATTCTAAGAAACAGAGCACAGCGCCATCTATTGGGTGTATTTGCAACCTAGATGTCAAACAATATTGAAGAATTTTATCGATGAATCAACGTGCACCGCCATCTATGAGAACTTCATAAAACTAAACAGTAAATAAACACTTGCTTAAGAAACAATTAATTACATTTACATTTTATTCGTTTACATTCACGACATAAGCTAATAATTGAGATGATAACTATCCTATCCAGTAAGTTAGACCAAAATACGGGTACATGTGAAATTTGATTGAAATCGGTTCAGTAGTTTTGGAGTTTATTGCAAACATACATCGTGACACAAGATTTTTATATATATAAGATATCAACATAATATACTATGACTTTGTACCTAATATTATGTTATATAGCTTAGAGTCACTATACTTTCATAATTTCAGCGTTCAACGAGCCCAATAACCACGTGGTAATCTATGAACTTAATAGATTCTATAAAATATATTAGAAAAAGTATAACAGCTTACGTAACTTCGTAATCGCTAGGTCCTTCCAAGTTCCTCGGCTTGCAATAGAAATGCCCGATATTGGACCCAGACACCCGTATTTATAACCATTCAATACATGGTTCTTTAACAAAATAAAACCAACATACCCTACAATCGTATCTCATTATTTTATACTAGCAGCGCCCCGCACCCGCGTAAGCCCCGATTCCGTTTGAATATCGGGATAAAAAGTAGCCTATATGTTAATCCAGGTCTCCAACTATCTACATACCAAGTTTAATCGCAATCGGTTCTGTAGTTTTGGCGTGAAAGAGTAACAAACATCCATACATCCATACATCCTCACAAACTTTCACGTTTATAATATTAGTAGGATGTAGACTATACTTAAAATACAAGTACCGGCCACTTTGGCTTTATATAATAATGTCATGTTGGCACCTAAATTTACATATATTTTTATAGAATCTATTAAACTCCTATACAAGGTATCCTTATGTTAGAACGTTTCCTGTGTGCAGTTTGGCACGGAGTTTGACTTTCCGTAACCTAATCACCGCAACGATTGCACTAGGACATCGACACTTGTTTGTTAAACCATACATAAGTACACTGTAAAATAACTTTTATTAGTCTATTTAACTGTCTGAAAATAATGATTTTATTCAATTATTATTGTAATAAGCAGTGATAACCGAGTGATTCAAACATAGGAGTCCCTCGCTGCCCATTCCTTCCCTAAATTCCTAAATTATGGAGGACAATCAGACGTCATAATCTTCTTTGGAAAACTTAGTCATATAAACAGTAGCAGGAAAATGTGAACTTTGGCTTGACCTCGTAAAAGGGGGACTAAAATGTCAAAAATCTACACCAAATCTTGACCTTCTCAATGAAAACTACTAAGGTAAAATTGTTATATGTTTATGCTGTATAAATGCTCTATGCAGTTTGTAAAGAAGCGAAACGAACATTGGAACTAAAACAACTATTGGCGCAAACCGTCACAATTAATCTCATTTTAATGTTTGCACCAACCGTGAAGATTTGCTGTGTCCAAATCTGTCGGCCTCCGTTTACGATTACTCAGTAAAGACGTATGGTATGGACATAGACTGTCGTTGTTGTAATACCTTTACTAATAGGGATATTCACCAGTCGGTGGGCAGATCATGTTCGTGACTTCAACTCCCCCACTGACAGTTTGCGATTGGCTGTCGCTACATATGAACGTTCATTGTTACAGAAGCTCAGTTTGGAACATTTTCATATAAACAAGTTATGTCCGCTGTAATGTGCCGCTCTGTGAACATGTTCCCCATGTAAATAAACAAAGTTACCAACATGGTGGGTTGAGTCACTACTGAAAATCGCCAAGTGTGTGTGAATAGAATGACTGTGTAAAAGAATGCGTTTGTTGTATCGCGAGTGAGTGCAGTGTTTTTCATGTGGATTTTTAAGGGATTTACAGTGTATTTTATTCAGTAGTGTAAATGAAGATTAATAAGGATAGTACGAATTGTAGGAGTAGTGTAAGTAAATAATTTCAACAGAGTCGCAACGTTTACCTTTGCATTACGAGGCCAATACGTTAACATGTCCACCTTGATTGCTTTGTCGTGGGTTGTTTTTACCATGAATGCGATGGTGTGATCATGGCTTTAAATTATTTTACTTGTAGTTTTTAGTAGTTCGCTCAGAAAAGACTAGTATAGTTAACATGACTATGCGTTTATTGTAGATTAAAAGATTAGAAGAAAAATACAGAGATAATTCAATAAATTGCCTAGATTTTTTTTTTAATTTAACGAATTAAACTCGGTTCTCAATCATAATGTCTAATTAAAATAACTCAAACAATAGACCGTAGCTATGTGTAAATAAGTTAAGTAAAAAGAATTTCTATCTATTTGTACTATGATGAAAGTTTAGAACTTAAGAATAATAATGAAGTTATTGTAGTTATGACATACCTAACTAAACTCGACAAAGACATCGCGTTGTCATTGTGACGTAACTATGTCAATAATATTTTTACGGTAAAGATGAAATATTTCTTTTCAAGCGTAACAGTTCAAAAAAGTGAAAATTATAACTTATTAGGTATGTGTCTTAAGATTTTTTTCCTGTTTTTTGTTATCATGCGACATCTTATGTAAATTCTGGTCCAAAAATGTTATTGACCACCGTCATCAATTTTGATTCCAGGGCACGTTAATGGATTTAGGAAATCGTGACGACGATTTATTAAATTCATTTTATACTTAACCTTGATAAGGGTACTTTAAGTAAGATAAGGTTATTTAATACTCACAACACTTTGCGGATTACGCCTTGTGGAGCGGTTTCCGACCTTTTTTTTCGTGTGAAAACCGTCGAGTACCTACCAGCTCGCAAGTCGAAGCGGTTATGTTGTAATTAACCGACCAAAACCTCACACTGCCTCCTCCATCGCCCGAGCCGCCAGTCCCCGGTAGGGTCTGGCTATTTTCTGGTGATATTTTTCTACCTGTTGGTATGTTGATGGTTAGTGTCTGGTGGTATTCTGGTGACCTTTCCTTTCAAAAATTTTCTTAACGACGATATAAATAATTTTTTTCATCGCGCCACGACAATATAGGAAACACTTTAAATCTGTGTTTTTTATTTTCCTGATATTTTGTAGCCTAGCTTTTTTAACGGTGTAATCATAAATTTAAAATACCTCCGACTCGAAAATCCCTTCAACAATTACAAAAGAACTGATCTTCGAACGGCTGAACAGATTTTCTTGAATTATATTTAAGACGAGTGTTCTTAAATATAATTCAAGAAAATCACCCTTCAAACAAAAAAAAAAACGCACCCAAATCTGTTCATCCGTTTGGGAGCTACGATGCCACAGACAGACACACAGATACATAGACACGTCAAACTTATAACACCCCTCTTTTTGCGTCGGGGGTTAAAAAATAATTAAAATAGCACCTATACCTTTAAAATAAAGTGTAAAATGATTTTTAGTCCGTTCTTCATATAAATCACGAGTTGATAACTATAACTCTAATTTACTATACTTACAGCTGTTTTGTATAACGTCAATTACTCGATTCATGTCAGCCAATAATAATAAAGTTGAGTCATATCATATCTAACCCAAATAAGGAGCGGCTTTTTACCCTATGACTACAATGAAAACGGGGTGCCACTCGCTAAAACAGGATTAATAGTCTCCGAACATGGAAATAACGACCGGAAGTAGTTATTTACAAATGTCGGCGCCTGATTCTCAAATTGCATCGCAATAATGTGCTAAAAAACTGCATTTTAACGATATCTTTTCGAGAACTCGTGACATAAATGTGATCGTGGCGTATAGAATATAATTATGTCATTTTATTGTAGGTATTATTTCTATTAAAATGTATGTATGTCATTTGAAACACAGGTATACCTACACTTGGCTGCAAAAAAATATTAAGACGACTCGTAACTACTTTGAAATCAAGATACTAAAATCTTGTTGAATTTTGTACGTAACGTAGGCCCTTTAAGTGTGGGCTGCCAGGCTAGAAACCCTTCTAGCAGTGCACTTACAGCACAAGAAGCGGCTTGGCATAAAACACTTCTTGTTGAAATAATATACTGTAAAGCCTCCACCACGTGTAACGCGTGGAGTACTTCTTCTAAATCAACTACGGCGTACTCCACCACGTATAAAGCTTGGGGCTTTAGGGTATCCGGTTACGATAGGTATTAGCTAGAGGAGGAAAATTAAAATAGCAGGCAAACGCACTATGCGATATAATCAGGATCAGATTATTCATATAATAATTATAACTTCACACAAATTAATTATAAATAATACTTCTTGAATTATTCCGTGCACCTTTGGCACGATAGTCGTCAAGACAGTCTTCTGTCTGCCGGGCGACTCTCTTGTCTTCAACATTTATTCTTCATAAAATATTTCGAACGTGTTCTAAATTCGAGTTTGGTGCCACCAGTCTATGCCTCTCGCGTAGTAAAGAGTTATTCTTCCAATCGAAGGAGTATGCAAGCTGTGCGAGAGGTCCCGTCACTACAATACCTACCCTATATCAGTCCTACAAGTGAGTCGAATCTAATGACACCTCATATGTTGAAAGCCGTAAAACGGTAGAGTGTGCCAAAGAATTATACATAAATATAATATAATTATACTCTTGAAAAACATTACACTTCTTCTTGCAGTCGAGTAAAAACTAATTGGGAAAAAAAAATTGCATAGATACACTATCATAAGCTCTGCTCTCTATAAAATTTCTATCTCCATCGCCAAGGGTGAAGTTATAACCAAAAGTAAGAAATATCTGTATATTTCTTACTTTTGGTTCTTTCATAAAACTAAACAAATAAATGAAATGGAGGTGTCTGTTTGTAATGTCATGTCATAATAACAACATTTTACTAAATGTATCTAAATGTTTGCACGGTTCATGTAACAAAACACAAATTACAATAATTATTAAATTTTCGTCTGTCTGTCTGTATTTTTGTTTCGGCTAATCTCCGGAACGGGTGGACCGATTGCACGGGACTGTTTCTGAATAAATAATAATTGTTCTATAAATATCGTATTTATTATTCAATAATTTATGTGAATATCAATCATGCACACGGCTTCACCTTTAGTATGCCAGCAGAAATCCACGAAAAGATACGTACTATGAGAATAAAATGTTAAAAACATAGTGTATAGACGTCGGTAAACTTGTTTACCAAACGTATGTTGTAAACTACAATCATGCAGTTTCGTGACCGTATATTTGAGAGTAATTCGCCTTAACTTTAAGGAATGTGGCAATACATTACTACTATGGAGGTAACAACCTCCAGCTAAGCTAAATGCTGGTGATAAGAGTGGGTTCACGTCGGTAGTGCTATTGTTTATAACAATTTTTTAACAATATTAGTAGGGTAGTGGTTAATATCTCACCGTGCTACCCTAAATTAAAAAGAAAATCAAAATCGGAACACAAATGACGGAGATACATCCCGCCGAGGCCGGGATATGAAAGTTCGTTAAAGGCGGGGTGCACAAAAATTATTATTACAACCCTTAATTGCAAGATATAACGTTACAGTTTGCAGAATAATAAAATTCAAGTCTTTTAATAGCGACTGTCCAAATTTTAAATGTTCATAAACAAACAAATGGCGTAATTAACAATTTAATGAAATATTCGACAAATTTTAAATGTTCATAAACAAACAAATGGCATAATTAACAATTTAAAAAATTATTTCAGTTTCTAAACAACTTACAATAATATATTTTTTTTAATTTGCGTAGAAATACCAACCACCAGAATATGAAGCTTGTATACCGATATATTGATTTATTATGTGTGATTTATGTATTATTTGCAAAAAACGCTATATGCAAAAGTCGAACACTTGACCGTCTTCATATTGCCTACAAAACGTATATCTTTGAATTTGGTTATTGTAAATCGGCTTAAAGCTACGCTTAAAAACCCCGATTTTTAATGATTTTTTATTAGAAAAACGTTAATTAAAAAATGATGCGCAACTCTAAAATGGGAGGAAATTCACAGATATGTTCTTATTCCTCAAATACATACATTGGACATGTGCTTACTGTAAGAAATTACATCCAGATTCAGCTCTCCATTGTGCTAATTTTACTGGTCTATCATTACACAGCTAGATCTCGCACCGACAGGATTCCCTGATATCACCCCATCTGGTTTCATTTCGATTCAAAATAAAAAAAGAATGTGTATGTCATTGAATACTGTAACAAGTTTAAGAATATTTTCTAACCGGCACCACAGAACACAATATAATAGTCCAGTATAGAAATCTCATTCCGAAAAAGCATTTAAATAAATAGCGACTCTTGTTCTGACACAATAAAGTCGCAATTCAGGTCGCACAGCGCTAAATACCTACAGTTATATTCACCTAAAATTTGGTTCTCCTTCGGTCGCTCTCGCTTCGCTTTTTTCTTCGCTTCTTTTCCGTTTTGACGACGCCACGATGTTAGGGTTGTTTTTTTTTAAACGATTGATTATTCTAAATATTTAATTACAAGTAAGCTATGTGCCTTTTACTCTATTTTTGAGAACAAATAAACCTAGGCTAGGTCTTAATAACTCGATATCCTAGATACCCTCTGGTAGCTATTAGCTATAAGCTTGGTCCGACTGCTTAGTCCGACCGACCGGACGACGTGAACTCTTCTTCTTCTCTTCTTTGTATGATTCACTTTTACACACATTTATCCTAACTTGGATTTGAACTTCCACAAGCAAATCAACAAAAAAAAATATTGCACTCCACTAGTATACAGAAAGTGTTTCATATCAGGGATGTTGCGGGCGGTTGCCATCGCGGAGCTACCGCATCGATTTTGGCATTGCATCCGCATCCGCAATAATCAATGCGGATGTTCTTGCGGATGCAGATGTAGTGCAAGTCGCGACAAGAAAGAAAGTGGGGTGGAACCGGCGGTAGACCAATAGGAGCGAAGATTTCGGTGACAAGATCCGACGTGTTTGTATATCAGGAATGTTGCGGATATTCGTATCCGCATCCGTGGATGCGAACGGTCAAAAATCCGAATCCGCTGATGTAAAAAGTTCTGCATCCGCAACATCCCTATTTTATATGACCTTACTGCGGTAGAATTTTTTTACGTGAAGTTTACAGTACTTAAGTTTTAAATCTGTTTTGATCGTCATGGATGCCTGTTTTCTTCTTCTTCTTCCAATTATTATTTTTAAATACATATTCTACCTTCATAGAGGGGCTCGTGGCTAAGTGGTAACCGAGTATGTTAACACATTACAAAGTTAAGTTATAATAGCTAGGTCAGTCTAGGATGGGTGACCATTCTTAACACATTGAGACCCCTCCGTGCCTCGGAGAGCACGTTAAACCGTCGGTCCCGGGTGCCATGCAAACATCTGTGGCATTCGTTGCGGGTAGGTCGAGCCCTAAAAAAGTCCGACAACTTGGTCTAACTACAGAACTTCGATATCGCCTAGTGCTTGGGTTGTGGAGGTCCGATGGCAGTCACTTCACGTAAAATACCAAAGTTCGGCCGTATCGTAGTTAGATTGAAAGCCGACCCCAACTTAGTTGGGAAAAGGCGCGGAAGATGATATTCTACCTTCATTGAAACATCCGGTAAAAAATACGTAAACAAAGTCCAATAAACACAAGCAATGACAATCGAAATGGGATATCACTTCCTAGTTCCTACATTTATTTAAAGGCTAAAAGTCATTGACTGACATAGTTCACTTTGTGCCTTTTTAGGGTTGCGTAGCCGAAGATTTATTTATGGGTAATATTTTCAGTCAAGTTTTTTATTCAGCTCCTACCGCTGAAGATACCACAGGGGGATTCGGTCTGGGTGAAAATTTTTCTCGTGTTTCATAAGATTTGGTAAGAACAATACACATCTTATACAGTTTTATGATTGTCTTTAAACGATTCCGACTCATAAAACTCATAATTTTTTGCATTTTTGGGTCCTTTTCTTTACAACAGGATAAATAAAAAGACATCCATATACGACCTCAATTACTTTAAAGCAAAAAATCAAAACTCAGTCCCATATCATTCGCGAAGCCCCTACACTTTGTAGGCCGGCCGCAATGAAATGACAATAACACAATGGGTGTGGTGTAGTGGCATCACGGCCCGGCAGCGGCATCGTCACTGAGCTTTGAAAATCTTAGCGAATCATTTTATAAAATTAACATTTAATGAATTGTAATGGACGAGAAAGTGTTTATACTTACAATACTATATATAATATATATATACTCGAATACAAATGTTTTCAATTATTTAATTGTAATGTAAACATCTTTCTCGGCAACTCTAGCCTCTTAATCCAGTCACGAATTATTTTTTAACTGTAGATTTTGTAATTGAATGAAGGTAGATGTGCACCTTGAATGATTTCTATGTTTAATAAGTTCAAACCTTCAACGGTATCACTGAGTGATTTTTATTTTTTAGTACGTTAGCTTTTGGAGCATTTCAATAAATTGAAATTCAGGTGGCATCAGCTTGCATCCTGTTTACCTTTCGTGTAACACTAACACTATTGTACCTGAAGATCTGACTTTTAAAAAGAGTGGCCATGAGTTTCTTTGCCAGTATTCTTCTCATAAGGCTGGCTTTACGCATTTTGGAAACTGGAAGTTATAGATCGACACAAGCAGGCAGTAGATTTAGCTGTTTTCACCTAATTTACCTCGACAATCCAGCACATGCTGTGGCGTCTGTTTGCGCCGATCTATGATTTTAACTCTAGCTTCAATTTAACGTTCATAAATGTCACTTAGTGTCTTAAATGAATAAACGATTTTGAATTTGAATTTGAATGAATTCTCAATGCGAAGTATGCTAGGCGAGGACTCATCGACTTTCATGCTCTGATTTGAAAACTTATCACTGCACGTGAAATTAAGACTTACACTAGGGCGCCATTCATTTATTAAGTAAGACCATTTAGGGAGGGAGGGGGGTCGATCATGTATTATTTTTTCTTACAAGGGAGTGGGATGATAGTTCTTCTTGATAGTTCTTACGTAAGATCACAAAAATGCGCAAAATTAACATACAACAACCGATATATTAGATGATCAACATTGGTATACAAGATATGTGCAAGAGTATACTTTTTACAAATTATAAAATGCACTGATAAGGAATGCTGTGGTACTTAATATAAGGAGTGATATTCGTAAAATACTTCCGCAAGGGTTTTACCTCCACCATAGCCTTTAAGGAGTGAACCTTCATGTTTCCCGCCCCAGAGGATGTTAAAGCATCCGCTCATTTTGCATCTTCGATTGTACGACAATCATTAAACATGAAAGTTAAGGCTCCATACAAAATGTTCCTTACGATTTTTACTGTCCATCAATACAAGATGCGCTCGTAAAAAGAATTTGTTTAGAATGCTCTAAATACTTTGCGTCGAAAAAGGCAACTTCACAAAAAACTTCATGGCCGTGTTTCAAATATTGAAAAAGAAGAAGCTTTAGCCATATATTCAAGGCGAGGCAAAGAAGTTTTGTGCCACATCGGGACTGATATAGAATAGCTGGACGTCGCCGCGGTTACAATCCTCAATAACAACAGATCCACTAACTAGCAAAAATCGTCTTACCTAATAAATGAATGGCGACTAACTCAGTTCCATTCACCGCGCATGCACTCGAAATGCAACGATAACTTGTGACAAACCGTGAGCATATATATATATATCTATCTGTATTTATTCAAAACGGAAATAAAAATAATGAAGACCAACTGCGGGTAGTTGCTAAAACTCGCATTTCACTTCACATTTATAAAACCGGACTAATTTATATCATGCTTAATATTATTAATATTGAAATAAAAAAAATATTAAAACGATTGAATACTTAAATTTATGAAGCCACTTAAACCCAAAATTTGCCTTAAATTAGGTTTGAAATACTTTAAAGTCTCCTAAAGTTTACATGGAAAATATATCAATTAGCGCAACCTTGAGGTCATGCTGTTCTACTGTCTCGGTCTGCAATCAGTCTATTGCAGTCTACTGCTGGACATATACATCTCCCAAAGTGCGCCATAGCACCTGGTCCTCCGCCTTCCTCATCCAGTCCATCCCAGCTACCTTCGGTAATCGTAGCTTAGCTCGCTCTACGCTAATAATACACATGCTAATATGGATTAACCTGTTAAAGCTATTGTTCTAGTTTATAATTATTTATGTATTATTATGTTAAAGCACTCCCATACAAAACTCAAAATACCTACGTTATAATAGCCTACAAAATTGAAATAATAATACCTGGCATTAGCTGCGACCAGAAATATATCTTATTTACGCTTTTCGAAAGTTGAGAACGCCTTGCGTACCGCGCGACCTTTGTCTGTGCATGTAGCCGAACTGCCGGACACTCTAGGGTTGTACAAAGTACACAAATAATGAAATAAATTATTTATTTGGGGTATGTCCCGATATACACTGCGAGCACGATACACACTCTTACTGGGGATAACTTCGTTCCGTTATGGACTGACAGTATACTGCCGCAGTATTCTAGGGAAGTATATGACGTCATAAATCGTTGTCATTTTTGTACTGTGAGCACTGGCGTTTTCGAGGAAAGGTGCTCTCAGTGCTTTGATCATGTGATCAACTACATTTTTTTTCCAATTAGATAGATAAACAATTATTTGTCGAAATATGTTCATCACTTTTACCGTACATAGCCCCATTTAAATAATTCGGTTATAAAGTTATTATGCATTCGGTTACTTAAAAAAACATATTTTCTTTTAATAAAAAGTAAACTTACTTTTATTATGCGAGTAATTGTCAATTGACAATTGACTTGAATATTAAATTTCTAAATATAACTACATACATTCAAACAATTTTTTTTCTTGTTGAACAGATACCTTGTGCATATATATGATAATTATTTTCTACGTTTGAGAGCCATGCTTCGGCACGTATGGGCCGGCTTGACTCCGCTCGATACCACGGCCTCACAGAAAACCGGTAGTGAAGCAATGCTTGCATTGCATTTCGCCGCTTGAGTGAGGTTACTGGAGGCCCTAACCTTTCCCTCTCCCCTATTCCCGTCTTTCCCTTCTCCCCTCTTCCCCCCTCCCCCTCTTCTCCTACTCCCACCTTAAAGGGCCATAACGCACTTGTGACTCTTTGAGTTACAGGTGCCCATGGGCGGCGGTAGTCATTTACCATCAGGTGACCCGTCTGCTCGTTTGTCCTCTATACCATAAAAAAAAAAAACGTCAAAACAGCGCCAAAAAACGTAGATGCCAGTATACTGGACTGTGTTCCGTATTAAACAGTAACCAGTAAAGCTAATTATAAAGGAACGGCTTCGCAGTATACTAAATTGATGTCAGTTCTTATAGTGCTCGCAGTGCATATCGGAACACACACTTGCTAATAAAATTTATGAGTGTTGAGTTTTATATAATGATAAATAAAATTATTTCCCATATGAAATTTATATCTTTAATTTTTATAGGTAATTAAAATATCCTTAAACCTTCGATAGGAACATAAAATGTTGATGCTGTAGACATATACATCACTATGACTACATCACTACATTTTACACCGCCGCGTTTGTCTGTCTATCTGTTCACGATAAACTCAAAAACTACTCAATGGATTTTCATGCGGTTTTCATCAATAGATAGAGCTAGTTTTGAGGAAGGTTTAGGTATGTAATTTGTTAAGGTTTTGTGTAAATTGGTTGAAATATGATTATGATTGTTGAAGATGTCTCTGCTACCCGTGCGAAGCTAGGGCGGGTTGCTAGTAATGGCTGTTGCGTAGACTAGAGAAAGATACTCTTATAATTTAATGCTTTTGTATTACATATTATATTACACAAAAGTATTAAATAACAAATAACTACCTACTCAAATAAAAACCTCAATCCGTGGCGCTCTCAATATGTTTTACATTTCAGTAGCTCTTATTATTATTTTCACTATATTTTTAACTATATTACATATTGTGTGAGAGAAGCAGCCGTCAGTTCGCCTTGCCTACAAGTTACAACAAATGAATACGCTGGCAGTCCACACCTACTAAGTTCGTCACCTTTCGTAGAAATTATGGGTTTATTATTGACGGTTTAATAGACTACATTTATTACAACTTCACTCTAGCTAATCACTCAAAACCTGATTTAGTGCAACATTGTATGGAATATATATATATAAGTAATATTTATTTTTTGTTGAGAAGATAACTATTATTTATTATTAGTCCAGCCACGTGGCAATGGCGAGTAAAGAATAAACACCTAAAGTATTTTTATATTATATTGACAAAAAAGTAATAGCAAATTTTTGCAACTTATTTTTAAAGGATTTTACAGATCACTAACATCTAGCAATAACGCAATTTAACATAATAAATACATTTAGCAATATCTAAACATCTCCACTACATAATAAGTTCGATTTGACATTTTGTTTTTATTTATGGAGAATCACGAAGAATACCGCTCTGCGTGCGTACGTGGTCTCAGCTACGCGTTGTCGCCCCTACTGACACTTTTACCGTGGACGGATAGCTAAATTGGTAGGTATATAAAACGCGACCTCGAGTGAGTGATGTAGCCCTGGTTAAAGTAAAAAAGGTAAATAAAGACTTATGTAAAGCGTGGATCAACTTACCACAACTTATTTTTGAATAAAATTAAGTTCATTAGCGTTTACAAAAGGGAACTAATAAGTCAAACAATCAAAACATCGCTGAAGTGATGAATGACGTTGTTCGGTAATGGCCGCGACGCAGTCTCTGCGGGCGGCGGACGGGATGCGATGAAAGTGAAACGCGCGCGTGGTCCCGTGGCCGCGTGGTCGTTCAACTCGGCACGCGCCTGCAAGTCCTGTGGCAGCATATCTTGTTGCTGGTGTTGTTTTCTCCTTACGATTTCTGTGTAGTTTATACCAAATACGCTGATGTTATAGACAAGCAGCTACTGCTTACATCATTCATACTATTCATACTTCATATGGTTCACACTTCCTACAGGTGCTCATTTGACAAACAATCTAAAACATAAAAAGTAGGTGAAATGGGTCAAAGAATATAAAATCTTGATCAACAATATAGCAGAAGTATAATATTTTTTGCAAACACGGAACTCAAAATATGGATTCAACGGATATCTCGATTTACAAAATTTTGTAAATTTTAAACTGAACAAACGCAATTAATACACAAAACACAATTTTACACCGACTTGTTATACATTATACCAAAATGTTCAGACGCTATCGTCGATTGATATTTATGTTCAGATACGCAAATAACAGTTAGTTTTAGCCGATTTCGAAGTTTCAATTTATTGTTGCGCGTATCCAAATGAATACATGGCTAATTGATGGAGGTAGCTATCATTTAAAATATTAATAATAGAATAATTTGCCTGGTTAGTAATTCCGAAAGTATATTTACTGTATGGGACAGTTTGTGTCAAACAGGTGTAAAAATGTCATTAAAAACTAATTGGTAAATGCTAAATGCACTTCTTGCCTTAGACTTAGCTGTGGAAAAATAAAATCAATATCAGATTAATATACTCGTATTAATACGTGAAAAGAATTCTTTGTATGCATTTTTAAGAAAATATCGCTTACCAAGGAATGTGAAATTTGTGAATACTTTAAGTTTATGTAGACTCGTGGCTAAGTGATAACCGAGTAGGTTAGCACATTACAAGGTTAAGTAACCCTAGCCAAGTCAGTCTTAGGATGGGTTGAGACCCTCCGTGCCTCGGAGAGCACGTTAAGCCGTCGGTCCCGAATGTTATACGAATCTGTGGCATTCGTTACGGGTAGCTGGAGCCCTAAAAAGTCCGACAATGTGGTCTAACTACAGAACTTCGATATCGCCTAGTAGGGTCGTAGAGGTCTGATGGCAGTCGCTTCACGTAAAATATCGAAGTTCGGCCGTATCGTGGTTAGACTATAAAAGCCAGCTAAAAAAATCAAGCTACACGCGTCCAGTGTAATATGTTGGCCTATCATGGTTCAAGTTATTCTGACCTACCAGCCGCCCCTGGTTCTATAAGCTGTTACAGAAAAGTGTGGTCATATTGTAGCCAAAAATATGTGAATTAGTCTTGAAAAAATTATTAGTAAAAAACCATACAAAAAAATTTTTCTTCTCAAAATGTTTGTTGTTTAGCAACATGTTATTAATCTCCATGTGCATTTCAAAACGGGACATTCCATCAACATCCTCAATATTAACCATAGGTAGTAACCAAATGTCGAACCGCATTAAAATCCGTTAAAAGATCTAAGCGTACAAAGGAATTGACGACGGGAAGCGATATTGTTTTATACTATGTAGAGAAGCTTATATTTCGTAAGAGGGCCGACATGATCATGATCAACCTGGAACCCGGTAATACCTATGGTTATTACCGGGATTAATCAAATATAACCCCGACAATTTCCGGGACTGGAATACGATCGAATCCTCTTACCAAACATTATAGTATAGTATGTACATACATACGACGTAACATAATATATATATCGGTAAAAATATTCCTAGGAAGAGAAGTGATTAGTTAACTTATTGCATTATTGAACTCTGTTGCAATCTTGTAACCGGGAGTGATATTTAACTTCTGATCGACTTGGTCTATTATCGTTTGTATGTATTGTTGCATTAACGTCCGAAATGGACGGGGGAAAACCATCATTTTTAATAACATTTTCATAACTATATTGGGTAGTTGCATATGCAACGTTTAAAAATGTAAGTGATTTGGCTCCAGTGTACCTCTGTACCGAATCCGTCCGAATAAAGAGTGGGCTACCGACCAAAAGCATTATTATATTCTTAAATTCGCCGGTTGGTCAGATGGTTTGTGCGCATCTATGCAGTGTTGTCAGCTTGGGGGCTCTTTTCCTGAAGTTAGGGTCAATAAGTGGTTCCGAAGGCTTTTAGCAGAAAAGTTAAAAAATAATGTTTTTTGAAATCGATTTGCACGGCGGGCGGCGGCAAGAGTACTACTATATTATAATTTCACATGCTTAACTGTAATTTTTATATAGTCGTCGCCTAAGGCATATAATTTCCATACTTTATTAACTTATCTCTCAGTATGTACTTTAGTTAAACTTACCCATAAACGGATCCATGACGAATTCCAAAGTGGTGATCTAATAACAAAATACCTACACGATAAGCTCTCCTTACCGTCTAGCGCGTCTTGAAAATCCTTTGATCACGTTTCTCCTTTTTCGCACGCATGACAACGCTGTCATACAATACAATATTGAAAAAAGATTGTTTCTCAGAAAGGGTTATAAGATGTCTTACAACTTTGAAAATTATGTGAAAACGGCTTAATGAAATTACACGCGTCCAGTATATGCGTTGACCTGTCATGATAAAATGGTCTATACAATGACAATTCAAGTTATATTGGCCAATGAAAAAACCATGGCCGAAATTCGACCACCACGCGATCTCTGGTTTATAATTCTGTCCCCCTCTTCCCCTACTCCCACATTAAAGGGCGGCAACGTGCTTGTGACTCTTGAGTTACAGATGCCCCTGGGCGGCGATAGTCATTTACCATCAGGTGACCCGTCTGCTCGTTTGCCCCTATACCATAAAAAAAAAAAAAGTTGAATGTCTGTTTATTATCTATTCTCAACCAAACTTAAGAACGAGAACATATCAACCTTATAACAGTTACAACTGTCAACTACGCGGCCAGTGCCGTGGACAAAAGCTAGTATTTTTTATACTCAGTATGAACTATAAACACGCAACACAGAAGGTTGTTATTTGCTCTGGAAACCAATAAAATTCTTATTTAATTGAATCAATGATATGATTAAGAATTGAGTGATTGTACCGTCAAATGTTCAAGATGGGTATTAACCCATAATATAATTATAATAATAATAGCATAATAATAACTTGAAACACCTTACACATGTAAGTACTAAATATGTATATATTTTTAACGTCAGATTTTCAGGATCAAGCGAGTTGACGACAAAAAACAATAGGTTAAATCGGAAGGTGCCAACTCGCGCGCGCTCGCAAGTTTCACGCTTGCCAGTTGACAAACAAGTCATTTCTTTAAAGTAATTTGATTTTTATAAAAAAATTAAAGTAACGTCGGAGAAAATGCAATTCATAAATCAGGAATTTAATGGGGTACTAATATATATTACGAATAGTTGAAAATACAGTTCACGCTGTTAATTGAGGTAGCCATTGAAAATATACTTTATGTATTTGTAGTATGCTATTGTAAACATATTATTTTATTGTGTTCATTGGTCACGAGGTTAGGTTGACTAGGCCATTATAAATATTTTCCTCTTGATGTACCTACGATTCTTGTTTACTCATTACATCCAGTAAGGACAAATTAAATAAGTGACCTTTTAATCTGTTTATCTATCTTATATTCATATTAACACATCTTATTACGCTCAGATGTGTTAAGATTGTCACCGTAAATAAGAGACTTGCAATTTATATAGACTTTATTATGTTTGTGTTCAAAGGCTACATTCGTTGCTTATTATTATTATTTTAATACTTTTCGCGTTTTGACAACCTTTTTATAATTTCCTTCGAATCTGAACCGTGTCTTGCGATTGATGAAAATGTAATCAAAAAGGAAGGCTTTATCTTGTATGCGACACGCAATTCAATATTACTATGGTTGTTTTTCTATTGAGGGTAATAGTCTTATTTAGATTGCGTGATGAAAACAAATCTTTTTTGTACAATATGTAGCATATGCGGTGTGCACCCACGCGCGTCGTGGTTGCGTGAAAAGTAGAAAAAAAACTAGTAAAACGGTGTATTGCGTTAGTTTAACAACTTGGTGCCGTGTACGTTCATAATTTTACATTCAGGCTAGGTCAAGTGAGTGAATATTGTTATATTTTGCTCAACCATAGCAATCATTTATAAAATAATTCTTATCATTTTCATTATTAAAAGCTTTTATTTAACTTCACGTGTATGTCCTGTAATTTTGCAATTGAAATTTGAAACACACGTTTGTTTCTCATGTCAATTCAAATAAAAGCCTTTTTTTAATACAGATATTTTTCAATTATTAGTTCTCAATTCTTGACCTTATTGCATTATAAATGTAAGCATCAGTAGGTATTAAAGTTAATTTAACTGCTAACTATGTTGATTAGATACGTTTAAGGACTTATTGATTAATGCCGCGTTCCTATAATCAAGAAACAATTCGTTCTGCTTACGAACTGTAAAATTTCGTTGAAGTTTCAACGAAAATTTTACTCTTATTTTTTCTTGATTATAGAAACGCGGCGTAAATGATTTTACCAATAGGAAGCTAGCTACAGTAAGTGCATATTATGAATTTTTTAAACACCCAGACCCAATGCAAATATACGTGCATACATATATTTGCACTGAGCGTATTTTTTATTCTACACTAGCTGTGCCCGCAATTTGTCGCTTATTGCATTGCACAACTTTCTCCAGGCAGGATTTTTTATACTGTATTGGCGGTGAAACAACCTGGAGCGTACAAAAAAGGTTGTTTTGGTTGCTTACACGTGAAATAACGACATAATTTGGCCGTCGCAACATTGCTCATTTGTTTTTCGTGTTGAAGCTCACCTCACCGGGCTATTGGTGAGGCCGTATATCAGGCTTAAACCAACTAAAACAACACGGTGTGCCTCACAGCACCATTTATGAGTTGACCGTCGGTACGACGGTCAACTCATAAACGGTGCGGACGGTCGACGTTTTGCCTCCAATGATCCACCCAGCGCTGGCTAGCGGACGGCAACTGGGCGATGTCCAGGCACCCTCTTCACGCGAGACTCACTCAAACATAAAACTCGTCTTATACACCCACGACCACTCTTGGCGTACGCATGAGAGCGCGAGTGAAAAGGTTCCACCTGGAAGTTTTTCTACCGAATCCAAACCGTCACCTCCTTGCGCGAGATGTTCTCATCGCAGAAAATCGTGATAAAACAACTGTGACAACCTAACGTCTCGATTCGTCCGACCAATTGGGAGACTCTTGGCCGTAGTCAGTCTTGGTATACCTAACAGATAAATGTTTGCTTCTGAGCGTTGTTTAGTCACGGTGTAACACAAGATTTCTCACTACTGTAACCGAACGGAAAATAAATGGTCTATAAATGTAGAAAAAACTTCACCGGTTACATGTCAATATTTCAGCTTAGATGTAATTTTTTTGGCGATAGGATCTGCCATGCATTTAATATAGTAAAATACTGTAATACTAACAAAGTGTTAAGTTAAACTAACAACTAAGTATGGTATGACATACCTTCTTTGCTTGCCGTGGTCGTAGCCGTGATCACAGGCCTGTAGGTACTGTAATACTTTTAAATACGTGATCGCGTGAATTCCCGTCAACATGATTATTTTAGAATAGAATAGAATTTTTATTTAAAGCATCTATGACTTAGTTGTTAGTTTAACTTAACACTTTGTTAGTATTACAGTATTTTACTATATTAAATGCATGGCAGATCCTATCGCCAAAAAAATTACATCTAAGCTGAAATATTGACATGTAACCGGTGAAGTTTTTTCTACATTTATAGACCATTTATTTTCCGTTCGGTTTAGGCTATGCCTAGTTTAGTATTTAGTATATTTAGTAGTTGTTATCATTATTAATGCCCTGAAACATATTTATGAATTTAATGGCTGCGAGAGGCAAAATAGCTCGTTGGCATAATCAAGTACCAGCTATCGATTAATCTGGGATCACCAAACAAAGAAAAAAAAAAACTCCTGCTGCTTCAGCATTCACTACAGAAAAGCAGATTCCCCTATGATATCCTATGATTGAAAATATACATTCACTCGAAATCCTTCAAACAGACATGACTATTTGCAGGTAAAATCGAACGTAACTAATAACATTTCTTTAAATCACAGATAAAAATCGATACTTCGTACTCTTAATATTTATTAGTTAATTAATTGAGTGGTTTTATAAAAAAAATTAAACCGACGAAAAGGACTAAAACGCAAAAAATAAATAAACCTTTTAAGTTTTAAATATTTAGCTTATTTAAAAGGTCTATTTATTTTTTGCTTTTTAGTTTTTCCGTCGGTTTAATTTTTTGTTAAAAAGATATTATTATTTGTTTTTTTTTCATAATCAGCTCAGCTACATGATGTATAGATTTCTGAACACGAATACCTGATAAAGTTATGAAAAGTAAACAGAAACACTATTCGTTTCTAGAATTGGTACCACCCTTGACGTATACCCTATCTAACAAAAAAATAATAATCAAAATCGGTTTATAAATAACGGAGAGGGCTGAACATACATAAAAAAAAAGAAATATGTAAATGAACGGTCGAATTGAGAACCTCCTTTTTTTTCGTCGGTTAAAAACGATACCTAATTTAAAAAAGTAAATTAGTTTATATACTTTAAAAAAAAGTGCAAAAACAGAAAAGGGTGCCAAAGAGTGATTTGATCCGGCACCCAACCTCTTAGAGATCGTACTCTACACCAGATAAGCTAAACGCTCGCTGTAATATAGTTTGAAATAAGTATATACATTCTACTAACGTTACAATGTTATTACAGCTTTCATTGATTTTCCTGTGGGAACCAAAGCTTAACCGGGGATAAAAAGTACCCTATAACCTGTGCAGGCCCTCAAACTATTATCATTCTAAGTTTCAGACATATCCCTTCAGTAACTTCTGAGTTTATCGTGAACTTACAAACAGACAGACAGACAGACAAAAATTGTTTGAATTGCATATTCGCCATCAGTATCGATATCTTAATACCCCTCAGTCGATTTTTTTTAAATATATTCAATGTACAGAATTCATCCCGCTACAGATTTATTATAAGTATAGATTATACTATTTGTAGGGTAGTAAAAAGCAGCGTAAGTACTGTTTTCTTCTCACTATTTATTTTATCTCCAATACTGTTAGCGTCGTACTAAATAGCCTATTATTTTTCAACTCAATTAAAAATGATGGGCACTTGTACTAGATGTACGACTAACATTCATTCAGTGAAGCGTATTACGACGTTAATTTTTCTATATTATAATCGACTCAACGAGTAATAAAAACTGATCTTCGCGACAGAAACTCGTATAGGAATTTATATCACTTTGTCTTAAGTATTGTTGAGTTGCAGTCAAATATTTGACAACCGTGTTGAAGAGATGGTCGTTTCGTGGCTCGCCGAACTGAGCATTATCAGAAAAAACTTAATCAGATTACCGCGGATAGAGTAGACTTATATGAAGTTGAATAAAAAGCAAGATTGAAACGTTATGATTATCTATACATTTTATTGTTGATTCTATGTCTGGTAGATTATGAATAAAGTCTAGAAAAGGATTTTTAACACCTAGAAGGTACCGACACTTGCGATCAGCATATTAATTAATACCTACAGCTCACATGCTAAAAATTACAATCGTCATCTGAATTGCCACGTTCCACCTGAGTGTAATTGTTATATAAGTTGGGCCATAATACGAACAGGAACGTAGTCACGACACTCATGTCCGACACGGTCGGAAGAGCGCCATCGTGCGTAAAGTTCCACATCATTGATAGAGGACGAGAGTGAATCAGCACAACCAGTCCCAGATCACGCCTTTGAATTCTGCAATTGTCTCTCAACTGTTTGAGCATTTTTTGTAAAAACTGAACGGTACGGGGTGTTCAGTATCACTTCAAGACCCTTTTACCTCTAGCCACCCGGTTGCCTCTCCTATCAGAATTTGACGTGCCATTGCTTTAACTAGAACGCAAGTTAAATCTTTGACGAAATTGCAGAAGTGAATTTTATTTTACGAGGGTGGGTCAAAAAGTTCGCGGAAGGAGAGGTAATGTGGGGGGAAGGGACACTTATTTCACCTGCACTAGTTGTGGCAGAAGTTTCATAAAAATTTGACACAGAAAATTGAGTTTCGTGCAGACATCAAGTTCCTTACCAAGCGAGGAAAACCTCCTTAGACTATTTGGGAAGAGATGTCTTCTGTTTATGGGTACTCTTGCCCTGGTAAAACCAAGGTTTACAAGTGACACAACCTCTTCAAGCAAGGCAGGGATTCGATTGAAGATGATCTGAGGCCGGGGCGACCTGTCGAGGCGACCACGGCAGAAAACGAAAACTTGAAAAAATCATATTGGAAGATGCCCGTTTAAAGAAAAAGCAGCTTGCAGAAATGATCGGAGTGTCAGCTACAATTTTGAACATCCAACACGATCATCTTGGCATGTCAAAGGTGAGTGCCGAGAAATTCAAAGTGTCTTAGTGGGCTGGAAACCTCATGGCCATTGTTTTCTGGGATACAGAGGGCATCCTTCTTATTGACTACAAAGAAAATCTTATTGACTACAAAGGTTATCAATATAATGTACCCGTGCTCAAGGCCTTGGTTGCGGTGGCTGCTGTACAAAGAGTGGACTTCGAAATCTTGGAACATCCTCCCTATAGCCCAGATTTAGCTCCAAGCGATTATTATCTATTCCTAAAAATAAAAAAGAGCTTTGAGGGCAGAAACTATCTAGCGATGAAGAGCGCAATTTTGGTCTATTTCGACGATAAAGACAAAACATTTTTTTTCGAATGTATAAACAAATTAATTAGAAGCACTACTATATATTATTAAATTTAATACCAGTGTTGACAATATACTTATTTGCTATAAGTTCACATACAAAGCATTTATAAATATATAACCTTACGCATTCACACGCAAATAGCAATATTTTACTCGATTTTTACAAACCTTACTTGTTTTCTCTATTGTGTAAAACTGATATTTGACACCGAGACCCTTAGGAAACCTATATACCTGTTTAAATCTGAGGAGAAACTATTTTATTATCAGTTTCGGTAAAGAGAGTATCGACATTGATAACTTTCATCTTAGTTATTGTATTGTTAACTATTTTATTATGCTACTGATATGTCAAAGACATGAAATGCTCCACTTGGTAGCCGGGTATCTAAAGTCGAAAAAGATCTTGGCATTTGTCACTGAACTAAAAGTTCACTACTAGCTCTAAAAATAGAACAGTAATACTACTACTAAATTGTATTTATTTTGCTTGCCAACAGATGATGAGGGGTAAGCTGTCGTGGTAGGAGCTGCACGACATGAATTCTGACGTGCATCGTCACCAGGCGCACCCGCCATTGGCACAGGTACCTTCCAAACATAATATTACCTGTGTATGTCACGGCCTCAGAAGTCACAACCTAGACACTGCGAATTAAGATAATTGATTAATCCCTCCGGTGTTTTTTTTTAAATTCGTGATAAGCTCCCAAAGACACCATAACTTCTAAGGCGACAAGAACCACTCGATGATCTCGTTGAGTTTAACTGATAACTTCAAAGGAAGTAATCATTCCGTCGATTCAACACAACAAACTAGTACTCTGTAGTGCCTTAGTTGGTTATCAAACGACATTTTAACGTTATAAAGGCCTCCTGATTACATATACATAGGCTGCACTAAAAGTATGGGGAATGGAATATTTCCACTGTTTCTGTCATATTAAAATCTTTTTAATTGAAAACTCCTTGGTTTTAAAAATCGAATACCATTTATTTATATAAAAAAGGATTCTCGGTCTTATCACAAGGTTTTGTCAAACTTGTTTAGTCGTTGAGAAAATGGAATTGACTCGAGAAAATTCAAGAGCGATGATTTATTATGACTTTCGAAGTGGTTTAACGCAAAAACAGTGTGTTGACCGGATGATTTCTGCATTTGGTGACGAAGCCCCATCCAAAACCACAATTTATCGCTGGTTTGCTGAATTTCAACGTGGACGTGTCAAGCTCAGTGATGATCCCCGTCAAGGTCGTCCAAAAACTGCAGTCACCCAAGAAAATGTTGATGCTGTGCGTAAGCTGATTGAGGAAGATCGACATGTGACATACCGCGAAATTCAGGCAACTTTAGACATTGGCATGAGTCAAATACAAATAATCTTGCATGAACAATTAGGTGTAAAAAGTTGTTTTCCCGATGGATACCGCATTCGCTCTGTGAAGAGCAAAAAGCGGCTCGCGTTACTTGGTGCTTCAGAACTCTCGAAAGATTCCACGCAGGATCCTCAAATGCTGTAAACAACATCGTATCAGGTGACGAATCCTGGATATACGCGTACGAACCCGAAACAAAAAACCAGTCACGAGTTTGGGTGTTCGAAAATGAGTTAAAGCCAACAAAAATTTGTCGTTCACGGAGTGTTGCAAAAAAAATGGTGGCCACGTTTGTCTCCAAAACCGGCCATGTAATGCAGAATGGTATGCTAGCATTTGTTTGCCACAGGTCGTTTCTGAACTCCGTAAAGAGAACTGCAACCGCCGCATCATCCTCCATCACGACAATGCGAGTTCTCACATCGCGCACAGAACAAAAGAGTTTTTAAAGCAAGAAAACATAGAATTATTAGACCATCCGCCGTACAGCCCCGACCGAAGCCCTAATGATTTCTATACTTTCCCTAAAATAAAAAATAAATTGCGTGGTCAGAAATTTTCATCACCTGAAGAAGCTGTGGACGCCTACAAAACGGCCATTTTAGAAACCCCAACTTCACATGGAAAAATGTGTCAAATTTCGCGGAGAATACTTCGAAAAAATAGTAATGTTGTGTCACTTCCTTGATTCCCGAAATTTTCAGTGCCGCCCTTGTATCTTGTCATCAGTATTATCGTTACTAACAGATTTCATCTTTCTCGTTCATACCGACAGAAATCGCATTATTAGACATGAGCTAGTCAGTTCTAATACGACGCCATTCTATGTAAGATGTTAAGGTACCTAGTACAATTTCTCCTTATATTGAATCGGCTAGGTATGGTAGTAGTCGAACTTCTGGATCATAATTATTTGAAAGTTAGTAGAAGTATACATGCAGCTTTATCTCGGATGAGGTGTTTTCCGAAACATACAATATATTATTCAGCAGCTGTTTTTAAACTAACTATATTGTGTTTTAAGTAAAAGCTACAGCAGTTTGTTCGTCCGTAGTGACTAAGCTGTCCGACAAGCTAACTAGCCCATGACATGCTGCGGAAATAGGCTTATGTAAATGCAGAATTATTACTTGTGCCGTTGCTAAATTCTATTATTGGAATAAGAAAGTAAGTTAAATCTAAATAAGATTCCATTCCATTTTCCAAAAAATACAAAGCTATATAGGATAAGGCTATTCATTGTGTAACTTGCATCACTTAGTTAGCCCACAATATTATCTGTTAGTCCTGTGTTCTGTCTGCGCATCTTTATTATTATAGCTTGCAGTAAAACTACCGTTTGTAGCACTTATTGCGTATTCCGAATCTCTCTAAATGAGTTATGTTTGTTATACTTTACAACAAAACATATTAAATTGTGAAAATTCCATGGAACTGGAGTCTGTGTGATAACAACTGTATGTCGCAATGGTGAGCAGAAGCTTTTACTGTTAACCTAAGTGCTGACAATTGTAAAATCTAACTTAAGAAGTGTAGTACCTAATTGTGTTAGACATTAGATGATGACATTTTTTTTAAATTCCGTAATTATTAACAGAGACAAAGCAGGTTCAAACAACCGTATTACATTACTTGTGCCAGCACCTTTTTAAACATCGTGTGTGAATAGTAACTATTTTAGTGTTACAGTAATCCATATTATGTTGATCGTACTTCGCGAATTCTCTACCGATGTACGATTTATCGGTCACTTAGTACGCAATACTGTCGACGATCCATGCTCGGTCACGAGTATTGCACTGCCCGACTTTCTTTACCTAAGTACTTTAGTCTTAAAGATAGTACAAGAATAAAAAATCAAATTAAAGTTCTAAAAAGACAACTTTACAAGATAGATATTTGGTCTCTCTTAAGGCACAAATTCGTTCGAGCTACTTGGTATTTTGTAAACTGTTGCTATACTTGTAATTATGTCCGCAATTAAAAAGTAGAACGAAAAAGAAAATCTGATCAAAATTTCTATATAACGTACCTGTAACAACGATTTTGGCACATAGCCAAGGTTGTGTGTTTCAATGGATCGTTACAAAAATTTAACGTTTATCTAAGTGTCTCCCATTCGATATACACGTAAAACAATTAAGATTGTATTACGAAACAAGAATATAGCTATGTACATACATAGCTACATTCTTAACTGGTACATATACATATATGTAGCCGTTAATTTATAGTCCATGATATCAATGAGCATGGGCGCCTGACCCGTATCCTCGATGTTATATAGAGTGTGATACTTTTCGCTGTTTAACATTCAACGGTCGTCTTCATGAAAGGTCCGTTTGTGGTCAGCTTTGTACACTACCTACCTCAAATTAGTATAAATATTTTGTATATTTTGGCTACTGCGTAACGTATCTACCACCCAATAGCATTTACAGTGTCAGCATTTTGAAGGTCAGACTGTAATCTCTTCGTATTGTCGTTGTTTAGGGGGTGTGTAATATATGGCATAATAACAGATAGTATAATATCACTTGAAATAACGTTCACATGATATAATTTTCAAATACTATAAAAACAAATAACCTAATTTCATGTGATCTAATGTTATATTTCAAATAACCTTCATTTGCTCTAATAACATTTAGTATAACGAATGCTCTTTTTATATAACGTTCATTTGACCTAATTTTCATATTTACCCATTTTCAGCCAAAATTCTGTACCTAATGAATAAGTAAATATCAGGAAACATCATACTGTTATGACCTCATCTAAACCAAATGATTTACCAACAATAGAGGGGATCTGGCGTTAGGCTGCGTTTGAGCGGTGCGAGCATGCGTAACGAGGATGTAAAACGATGTGAGCTTTTCCACCAGAGATGTGCTAGGCCGTTGAGCGGCTTTTTTTTATTGATAGCACAAAACGTGGTGTCCAGATATTAGCTGATGGTTCCGTAGAATACACATCGACCTCTAACAAACACGTCTAGTGACTGCTAGCAGTTTCTCGCTCGCGTCCATCCCTAGCACACATCCCTTGCACATATCCCTCTCACACATCTCACTTGTTTTGTACGTACAAAAACCTCGCTCCGCTAAGCCGTTTCCACAGGAGCTGCGCTGAGTGAGGCTAGGTAACTGAAGCGATTCTATTGGTTCTTAACAAACACATCCCTCGCTATGCATCTCTGGTGGAAACGCAGCCTTGTAGCTTTAGTGGCCACTGTTCTAACCTTTTTTGTATTTTTTTCTGCGTGTGGAGACCCCCTCGGACCGTCATCCCACCGGGGTTTTCGGTGGGGCGGTGTGTCGGAATCGAACCTACTAATACCACACGGTGTGCCATACTGCGCCTTAAATAGAAAGGATCCAGGAACAGTTTCTAACCTAACCTAAATCAATAACAGTATGTATCAATAATGGTATCTGACGCTTCTAATTATGTTAAATGTTATTTATAGATTTTGAATATTATAATAACTGAATATTATACTAAATGAATATTAGTTGAAATGTGCATTATAGAAAATGTTCATTATACCATATAAAATTAGGTAAAATGAAATTATATCAAAAATTCATTATATCATGTGATCGTTATATTAAAGAAAAGTATATTAAATGTAATTAGGTCATATGATCATTAGAACTTTTCAACGTTACACACCCTTATTTTGGATAGTCGACAGGTAAAATTATTGTCCGTATGCACTGTGTTTCTGTTGGCTGTAATTTCTAATGCAGCCAAAAAGACAAGTCCATCGAAGGTTTTCTAGGAAGGAAATTTCCAAAGCACATTCATTTTGATTTTGCATCTGGCTCTAATTTATGTATATTACCTTAACAATACGAATGCAGTTTCATAATTCTTAAATTGATACAGGATTTCTTATTTATTGGACTAACTTCTAACAAACGCAAGTTTTACGTTTTTATGTACACTTGATAAAATTATGTATGGAATATAATTTCGTAGAAATGACCGCTGCGGCTGCACTTTACATGATGTATCCTGGTAAACCACATAATAGTTCCATGAATGGGGCCCAATTTCAAAAAAGAAGAACGCTTATTTTATTTTGCGTGAGAGTTGCAATTGTCTATGGTTTGTCATCATAGATCAGAAGTTAAACATCTGGTCTTTGCTGGCTAATAGTTTGGTAATACCCGCGGGGGGTTCCCTAGCGAATAAAAGGGTGAAGCTCAACAGCCAGTCTACATGAATCGCAATTCAATGTTTCAAGCACAGTATGGTAACAACTACATAGAACTGTCGCTAAGTGTAACGCTTAAATTATCTAAGAAGATTTCATAAGTACCCTATGGTTTTCAAAATTGACGCAGCGCTATACAGTAGCTTTAAGTTGATTCTCCGGTAAGTAAGTTTTTTTTCAGTACGAGTTTTGGATTCGTCGTTGTGTGTAGGTACTACTTTGTAATAATACAGTTAAGCAGTTTTTCGCAGGAGCCATACGCAATAGATTTTTTTGTGTCACTTCAAGAGAAAATGGTAAAGATTTTTTTTATCTATTTCAGCACGGAGTGCACGGGGGCACGCAGGGCGTGGGCCCCTGTGGCTGGTATTCGGCGTCAGCCGCACCGGCTCCTACCGCACCAGCACGCCTCAAACGAGCTCAGCTTCCTCATCAACTGCCAGTAAGTAATAAATTTCTATTCCTTTTCAGCTGGAGAATGACGGATCATCATTAACAGATTCATGTCTGGCGAAACAGTTTGCAATTACACTCGTAATTCGTCTCTTATTGTCTGTACGCTTTAGATTTCTCAACTATAACACAGTTAAGTTAAGAATAAAATTTTAATTAAGCAATTCTACTATGATTGTTAAAGAGATAACGCTTTGATTTCATTATTCATCACTAATTAAAATACACGATCCATAAATAGGTAGTTATATACTGTAGCACGTAATTTTGCACTTCTAACAATAGAATGAGAACAAGTCATTTAATTTTAATAAACAACACCGTTTAGAAATGTGTGTGTAGATTTAATTTATTTAGAATTTTTTGAAATAGGTTTAGAATTAATTTATTAAATATAGCACATTAAACCCAACAACACAGTTATAACAATTTTTTTATATCCCTTGGTGCGACCACATAATTATATATTACAAAGATTAATACAATTGTTGCATTATAGGTACTGACCTTTAACTGTTTAAAGATTATTTGTTGTCTTCTTCTTATACACACGTAGCTAATTCCACTATACAAGCAAAAAGTAGTTGCTAAGAAATTTCTCACGGCATCTTAGAAAGTAATATAGTTCACTAGATCAAACTCAATTATTTGTTCGTTATAGGCAGATGTTGCAGAAACTTTAAGTCTTTGTATGTAAGCATTTGTATTTACATAACTATGAAGATATTTTAAACATTGTTTCAGTGTGGAATTAGTGTGAGCGGCAGTAATGGACCACACGCGCCTCTCTCGCCCACCGCATTGCAGAATACCATTCCACATAATGTAAGTGTAAATACTTTACAGTTTATGCTGTTCGTGTTACGTATTCTAACAAAATACAGCTATTTGAACTTCTAATAAGGTATAATTGTACTCAATGTTTCACAAATTCTATCACAAGGTAATCGAATCGTAACTAAAACCAAAAGTATTCATTCCACATCTGTTTAACATACTAGCTAATTATTTTTTGAAGCACATAAATATGCTTTATGAATAGAGTAGTGAATAGAACGAATACATCTTCAAGCATTTAGCATTAGCTTTCTCTTTTAATTTAAAGTAAGAAAGTCAAAAATTTTTAAGAATTCCGCTAGACAATCTTATAAGGGTAAAAATCATTACACAAAAAATTCCACAAGCCAGATTATGGATTATTCTCAAATACTTGAGAATTATTGGCTTATCATATGGTGCACATGAAATAAGTAGTTGCTTAACCCACAGGTCATCCTTAGATAATGTAGAGTCCACCGCTATGCAATGATTATTTTTAATGCAGAAAGAAGCACACTCTTTTAAAACACCAGCAAAGTTACAAAATAATACCTCAATTTCGAACACTCCTTTAGTAGTATCTATCTTTAACAAATCGATACAAAAAAAAAAGGATTATTTTGACCTAATTTCGAGTCCGGTAATATCCGAATTCCATAAAGAACTGTCAATTTATTTTCATACTATTCACGTGTTGACCAGTGTCATTTGTCAACAGATTGTAATGTCGTCATCGGTGAGGACGCCTGCACCGACCGGGCCTCCACCTTCCGCCATGCACACTTCGCAAACTACACCTGGTAATTGTCAATTACGTAATAATAGCTTTATTATATGTACAATACATAGTCCTCGGCGAGCGCTTAACCTCTATTATAGTTTACATTTTTTTTTTTGCCACATTAGTAGGATAATGTAATCAGATATAGACATTCGCATATTAAATAAATTATTAAGTAGTACCTACAGAATTCACAAATACATTCATTACACGTATATGTACTATATAATAGACGATGAATTATACATTAAATGTTTTGTTATTGTTGAGCCGTACTAACAGGGATTAACGAATGATTTAAAGATTGAACAAAGGTGAACAAAGAGAATACGTAATCACCTCCGCCCATGCACTTGTACTTATAATATACCTGTTTTCTGAAGTTAATTGCAACCTTGGGTAATAAATGAGAACTTCCGACATAGAGATGACAAATTTCTTTGCCTGTGCCATCGATGATTACAAATCTCTGCAGAGACTTCTGTAATGGGTGCTATATGTATTGCATCCAGTTTCCAGTCCAGTTTCAAAGATCTCTTTCGTTAAGTACGCCGTCTACTATCCCTGCTGGATCCACTAACCTGCTTTTAAAATTACCAATCTTTTAGTTTTCATTAGTTATTTGGATTAGTATACATATAAAAAAGACAGTGCACAGTCTGACGCACACCTGGATGGTACAACAATGTGTTAAAATACTTAATTTACATGACCTTGCGTTGTTTTCACACTTGTTTAAAAACTAAAGAAAATGACGTCAGAAAGTATTTATCCACCAGAAAGGCTTGTTTACGATATGTGTATGTTTACGATACGACATGTTCGCAAGTAACAACTGCGCGTTACATTTTATTGTAATGATCACTGGTTAAGCATTATACACTGTACACACATAAATACAGTAATTTGGATATTAGAAACATTTTACAAAGAGGATGAGCTAGCGAACTGTCAATGAAACTTGAAAAACATTCAACAACAATGTTATTACACCCTCCCTTTTTTAGCATATTTTACCACCCTAAAAACTTATACACTTCTTAAAACAAAATAAAGACAAAAATTGCAGTAAAATTACCTAAGCTACTATTTTGTTTTTTTCTTAAATAGCGCATACGGGACTCTTTTTTTTCTACTACATAAGAATATTAGATAGAATATGAGAAAAATGTAGAGTTAAACGACTCTGACTTTCATGATTACTTTCTTAAGAGCTGTGGGCAGAGCAGCTCATGACTGGCAACGTTTAATAAGATAGTCTTCTGATACCTAGAATTTAAAAAGCAGTAAAATCCAAAAATACAATAACCCTTCCAACTGTGTTTTTATTTTCGTGTAATTTCTAACCCCCGAAGCAATGAACCGAGATACCTAGAATTAAAAAAGCAGTAAAATCCAAAAATACAATAACCCTTCCAACTGTGTTTTTATTTTCGTGTAATTTCTAACCCCCGAAGCAATGAACCGATTTGAGTGCGGTTTTTTTGTTTGAAAGGTGACTTGATCGAAAGTGTTCTTAGATATAATTCAAGAAAATATCTTGAGCCGTTCGAAGATCATCAGCTCTTTTTTAATCGTTTAAGGGATTTTCGAGTGGGGGGTATTTTGTATGTTTTGTGGTACGTTTCGCCAGCCCGCCCAAAAAATTGTAACAATAATAATGTTGTCCTCCTCCCTATGCGACTACTTAATATATGTACCCCTTTTTATTAAAATTAATTCCCTTATTCATTCATATTTCATACAGTTTTAAGGGGTGCACTTTAACTGAAGCTAGGAGGACTCTTTATCGTCGGCACTGACTATAGGTTGCTTTAGAAATCGATTATTGGACCGTACCAGTATAATTTAGGGTTTGATGACTTTCGATGACGATAGAGGTTCTAGTGGGTAGATGTTTGAGCTTAGTTGAAACTAAGCTCAAACATCTACCATAGCCTGGGGCGAAAGAAACCATTCAGTTTTTGCAGAAAACAAAACATTGCAATTACTTTTACAAGAAAGTCCGCAAGGCACCACCCCCGCATTCAATTTAATTACAAAACTATTAAAAATTGAAATCTTTTTTTTATTTGGGAATAATGTTGGCAAGAAATTTTTCGTTTGTAGGAAGGACATCATATAAAATATCAACCAAATCGAGAACTCATTTTTAAGGCGGCACAAAATTAATACATTTTGTATGCTACCGAATGCATGAAATAATTTGTAGTTAGTGACATAATACATTATTTAAAGTAATATGTATTTGTTTAACAGCTGTGACGAAAGGTCCTAGCGATGTGCTGGTGAACTCATCATCCGTCAACCCACCGCCCGCCGTCAACCGGCTCGTAAACATGAATCAGTGGCCGTGAGTATATTTTTGTTTAAATAATGCTACTTATAAACGGGGCTTGTCTTGTAACTAGATTAAAACACTTGCCTTCGCAAATCAGTAGTAAAATGATAGCAATGTAATAAATCATAAAAGGAATAGCATAGCAGATTTCTGCTCGAATTGGAGTCACCTAATTGGAAAACTACCTTCACTTCATAGAAGAACATAACAAAACAATTTTACTTGTGTAATCTGTTTTTGCTAGTGATTGCTTAATTGGGAAACACGTTCCCACGGGCAGAACGACGTTGTTCGCGCTTTGCGACCCTAAGGTTGACACTGCTAGATATTCATAGGTACTCAGTACTTACATAGGTATCGGTAACCGCTTACTATTGTATACACCTGATATTTATGAGAATTGCAACAATAGTGAAATTACTGAAGTTGGTATTTTACAACCTGGAAGTGGAAATAGGTCTATGGTGTACTTATGAATCCATGCGTTGTAACCACGGAGAGATACAAAGAGGAGATGGCCTAAGCAACTGTGCACTGTGAACTGTGAGGTCCTGACGTCATCACAGTGGGCGTGGCCCATAGTTAGTACACTGTCAGCGTTCGTCTTGTACGTTTGTATGGAAAAATCGCAAATCAGTAAATTTTCGTGGTATTAGGAAGTAAAAGAAGAAGTGTTGTATTTTATCATGTAAAAGCTATTCGGATAGACGCTCTGATGTCATGTATGGCATCACAATTCAGTTGTAACTATTTTTTTTATTTAATTTATTAAAATAGTTCTAGAAAAATCTCGGGAGTGTTTTTTGAAATATAATTAAATCTATTCGTCACTAGATGGCAAAACTTTGTGTAATGGGAACTAAAAAAACTAAGGTACGTAGAGCTAAGTATTAGTTAAATAAATCATGTAACAATTTATTTCATTTTAATATTTAAAGGACTTTTAATAATTGGGTTCTAATTACGACCCTGTCTTTTTGTTCTGTTTATACATGTTCTTCTAGTTGAAGATAGATGACAGTCTATTAAAAAAATGATTACAAAAAATATAAAAATAATAATTTGACGGCTAAAAATTCTTTAGGATTGGATGTGGAACACATTTCAGTCGAACTGAACTTGTACTTAGGCTGATGTACTTAGGCTGATGATTTGAAAGGTATTTTAAGCTCATTAATTTAGATCTACAAAATAAACTGCAGCTGCGATGCAGATACGAATAAAGAAAAATAAGATGAGAATAAATAAGTGAACAAATTTGAATCGTCATTCGTGATTTACCACAAACTTTTTTATTCTCACACTAGCAATGCCCAATGCCTATGTGTTAAACCAGGTCGCAATCTATCTGTATAACAAATTTTATCCAAATCCTAGGCTAGGAGAAAGAAGGAACTCACAAACTTTCGCTGTTGTATAAAGATGGTTTAAAAATTAATCTTGAAAAAAGTACCTGGTAAGTAAATTCTGAGTACGGTCCCTTACATCCTATAACTAGTGTGTGATAGCTAAACTACATAGCAACATCGACATAGAACGATGCGAGTAATTTTACTATTGTTTGGTAGATGGAAAAAAGTGAAGTTGGCGGAGCTTAACACCCCCTCACCCCGCAAATTGTCACGCGTTGTTTCATAGGGAAATCTAATTACAACACCTCCTCTTTGTATCTGCTCCGTGGTTGTAACTATAAGACAGTTTTGCTAAACAAAGAACAGTAGGCTATCCAAATCCAATAAAAGTCTATTCTAATCTTCTGATGAGTATAATATAGTAGAAGTACCTATAACCTCAATTAAGATGATCAAAGATAAACAGCGATATTTCAGGATTAGTAATTAGTACCGCAACATTTAACGCTTTGACGCGCCCAGACCAACATTTGCTGGTTTTTTGTTTTGTTATTAAATCGCATTTTCACAGAAAAACGCACCTATATAGCTAAACTTAAACTTACAAAGTAAAACCTAATATAAATAAAAAAAAAACCCAGATTGTTAGAGCCATTTCCGAGATACACGAAATACATTTCTATACAGGGTGCATTTGAAAAAGAAACACTTACTTAAATCACTGAAAGGCATGACTAGCATGCAGTTACAATAATAGTAAACACGAGAAATATACGAGGTAAAATGCGGGTTATAACGGGAAGTGCTGGTTTAAGTTATTATTATATAATACTCAAACTAAAACAATTATTTCACACCTTTGTGTGTATATATCAAATGTACCGTGTAACCGTGTACCGTATGTAATATGTAAACAAATAGTACCTACTTTCGCACGAAGGAAAGGTGCTATAATAGTTCTTATTTAATTGCCTATTCAGTCTCTATAGATTAATGTTTCTGTGCTAATATTGTTTTGTGTCACAGCGCCTTCCCACTATTATAATTGCGACCTTACGATGACACTCGCTAGAGACAGCGAGTTTTTATGTTTCAGTTGCGAGTTAATAAATACTCAATTTTCGTAGTAATACAGTCCAATAAAATATAGTTCCACTATTGCAATTCTCGTCTCTTACGTCTTTGCCTTTCACGGAGATGCTAAAATGAATGAAGCGGAATTCCATACAAAAATAAATCGACCGTGCTCTAAGATTTGATCTTCAGTGTCAGGCTCGGTATTTTTGTGGGTCACTGATGTAGATCAGTCAGGGCTTAGCGAGCCATGGCTGGAGAAGTTTTGAAGAATTGTCAAGCTCTGGAACATAAAAGTGTTCAAAACTGTTCCTTTCTATTGAATTTAGTTCGAGACAGTTTTATGGGCTCACAACTAAGAAGTTAATGGAAACAAACAATAGGTGCAACTGAGAGAGTCGTTCAGTTTTATATTAAAAAATATATCTAACTAACATATAAAAACAGCAATTCATTACAGTACTTACTTAGCAAACTTTTGATAACAAAAATATTCTTATCTTTCGGGCGATAATAACAATGATAAACTGATAATGGTAGTCAGTTGGTCACAAAGAGAAGTATGAACTGTGTGTCCGATATAACTGAGTGCTTTCATAAGCCACACAAAGTGTTTTTGTGTATACCTCCCGAGTTCACCTACGATAATATTGAGTAACGTATCTAATTCTTTTATCAATATATTTAGTTGTACCTTGTATGTTATTTTTGGCTTAGGAAACATCTCCATAGGAAATATCTTCTAGACAGTGTGTCATAACTATGTTTATTTAACCTCTTAAGAATAACAAATTGAATCCTCTGTGAGCTTAGTTTCCCTTCAAAACCTGTTACGTATTTAGTAGCGGCTTATGTCTGGTTTCTGGGGTACTTTTATTGGGATTTTATCTATTCGTTAGCGCTTTTGGTCCGAGAATAAAAGACAGTTTGTTAACGAATGAGCATACTATATTATAAAATCACCTAGTTTTAATGAATTATAAATGTAATATAAATAAAACTTATTCTTTATGACGAATTAAAGTAATAAAATAATTTTTAAATTCTCAAACTTGAACAGATCCAGTTAGTGGCAACTTTTGCAACTGCTTATAAGTCGTATAGTTATTGAATGCTCCGTTGCGTATTAAGAATCGCAACGACAGTTAACCGAAGTTTATATATCTTTATTGAACCACTTGTTAACTGGAAAGTTTGGTTTTTATTTTAAGACCGATGACAAAGGACTATGTCAATAATGGTTCTAACTAAAAAAAAACTCTTAGACTGCGTTCAGGTGACGGGCGTTGGGCGCGCGTCGTACGCGCGTTCGCTTTTTGTATAATATTCACATGGTGACCGTGTCTGTATTCGTTGAAAAAGGTTAAAACAGAAAATTATTCATATTAATCAATTCGGGTTCATTTTAAATTATATTTTTATTTTATACAAAAATAAACTGCGTGAAAAGTATGAAATGAAGTGTTACTGAACTCATGCAATGGGAAAAGTGGTATACGGATTTTTATTTAAATGGCCGAATCCTTTTATTAAAATCATATTTTATTGTATTATAAACGAATTGAACAAAATGCGTGTTCTTGTAGACCGGCGGCGGCGTCGCGTAGTCACGCGTTATCAAAACGCGCATCCAATGCCCGTCATCTGAACGTGGCTTTACTATTACGCAATTAAATAATAATAATAACTTTACACATGATCTCCCACACGGCCGTGTGATCCCAAACTAGGCAGAGCCTGTACTATGAAAACTAGACTGCTGCTAAATACTTATATATTTCTAAATACATACATATTATAGATAAATTACACCCTGACACAGAACAAATTATAGATAGATAGATAGAACATTCTTTATTGTACACCACAGTTGGACAGAAATTAACATAGTTTGTAACAGTTTAGTAGCATTTGTCCTGGGTGGGAATTGAACCCACGACCACTGGCTTAGCAGTCTGGGTTACTAATCACTAGACCATCAGGCCAGTCTAATGTAAACTAGCTCGAACATAAGATTAAAAATATTTTGATTTAAATAAAATATTATTTAATAAATCGAAAATCTATGTTCAGAATACCATTGCCTATCATTAGCCGTGTAAAAGATACCCATCGTATTTTATTTCAATCTATAGTAAAATTGCATAACGATATATGGCATGGTAACGAACACAATTTGTACATGGATATTTATCTCTTGTATATAGGGAACTATTTTAGGATGGGTAGAGTAATATCTTGTTGGGTACAAGTCGTATCCTCATTAAATGTCTATAATATCTTTCCATGCAGATGGCACCATGGCGCTATATCACGCGACCGGGCCGAGGCGCTCCTGTCAGGTTCTTCGGACGGCGTTTTCCTTGTACGTGAGAGCACGAATTTCCCTGGAGACCACACGCTATGTGTTCGTTACCGGGGACGAGTAGAACATTACCGGTGAGTTCCATTGTGTTATTTGTGTGTTCGATTATCTGTTGAGATAACCGGAATTAGGGTAGTACCAGTCATTGTATTCATAAATAATTGTCATAGGTGCACTTCGTATACCTTAATTACTCTTTTAAGACACATGAATCCCAACTTGGGATATTGACGATTTCATACGTGTTTCTCCAAGTCACAAGATGAGGGTAGTTTGAGTTGACTCTCTTCTGTGAGAATGAAATTCGGTATATAGACAAGCAAGTCTGACATTAAATTGCAGAGTGAACCTTTGTGTGTATTGATTGGGGAAAAAATAAAATTAAATTATGGGTTCTTTCTTACAGAGTGAAATGGGCAACAGCACCTGATAATCAAAATCAACGTCTCACCATCGATGATGAAGAGTTCTTTGACAATATGACAAATTTAATTCATGTAAGTAATCTAAATATAGTCGTAGATTACACATACATATAATATTCACGATAATACATATAATATAACATAACTACTCAGTAAGCGGTAGTCGTCAAGGCATTATTAATAAATACGGCATAATATTGAACATAAAAAAGATCACAAGAGTCCTAAACTCTTAACGTTGACTTCAATGTTCTGTTTTCTTATTAAGTTATAAATATTTAACCTAAATTTCCCAACAGTGAAATTTCGGGTACTGGTTTAGTATCTACTGCACCAATCTGTTATAAATTTACAGCACTACCAAGATGATGCTGACGGCCTGTGTACCAAATTAGTACGGTACTTGCCGAAAGCGTCTCCGAACGGTGCCAATAACAATGGCGTGTTGCAACCGCAGTACCCACCACACCCACAGGTAAAATCATTTATCATCGTTATCTTCTCTCTAAAAAAAATATTTTTCCCTCCGTATCACATGTTCGTACCACTATAATCTATTGCTTTTCAATTTTCATCCCCTGGCTAACGCCTAGTAACCTACTTAACTAGATTTACACAATAAAAATTGATTTTACTGTTAATAAATGTGTTTTAAATTAGTAATTGCATAATGTTCCAGCAACCACCGCCGTACCCCCCAACGCCGAGCGTTTCAAGCGCACTAAACTCGGGTCACTTCCAGCACACGTACTCTTCGCAAATGTCGTCTGCGGACCAAACGGATAGCGCGACGAATTTTGTTGACGCACGTAAGTTTCATCACAACTGATTATAGAAACTATATAAATAAGAAGATTTTCGACATATTCTCGACTCCACAAATAACCCTTTAAGAAGAAACAATGACAGTAGTGTAATAAAACATATAAAGAGCGAAAAGCTTGCTCATTAGCTAAATAATACTGCACGGCAGAAAATTGGGCTGTAGGTTGCACGCAGATTTTTCATGTCTGTAAAGCTATATTATATAACACTTACTAAGCGACGATCGGCCGTCATTCCGTTAAATCACGATAATCGCGTCTGGGGTGTATGCACTGCACATGCAATCTGGTCTTTTTTTTGTGCCTAAAATCTGTTTTTTCTTCAATATAAATGAAATCGTTTAGATTATAATTATTATTCAATAGACATTTTGTGTTCGATCACTACATCTCTACTTCAAATATCAAACGTCACAGAACTTTGTTATGTGAAAAATAGTATAATAATAATCTTTATTGTCTCAGATAATACAAACACGTTACACATTACAATTTTATATCAGGTAGAGCATTGTTGTTGTATTTTACTGGAAAGTACTGTTACTGCTCCCCCAAACTAGGCGATCGCCTGTATTTTGGGGGTCAGTGGCCAGCCCTAGAAATGATGCAGTTTTATATAAACTTGTTTCATTTTGCATAATATTTGATGATATTGCTCTAATTTCAATTTGAGATAGAATTTGTATATTGTGTGATTATTAATAGGTATATAAATCAGTTAAAATTGAATTAAAATGAATTTTCAGACCAACTTATAGTTTAAAATGATTAAAATAAGTAAACCATAAAAGATGAAGGCAATATTACTAATTATTACATTGAAATTAAATATGAATCAAAATTAGATTAAATAATAAATTGCATTAAATCAAAATTACATATAAAACAAAATTAGATAAAAAATAAATTAAACATTAATCAAAATTATATTATAGATCTATATTAGATAAAATAAATTAAATATTAAATCAAAATTAAGTGTATGTGTGTGTGAGTGTGTATGTATGTGTGTGTGTGTGTGTATGTATGTGTGTGTGTGTGTGTGTGTGTGTGTGTGTGTTTGTGTGTGTGTGTGGGTTGTGCGTGAATTATGTGATGTATGACAGTAGATCTTTAGTCTGCTTATAATTTAGCTGGTAAAGCCAGGCGGTAACTTTTCGTTTGGCATCATGGCTATTTATACCGGCTATGTTCAGAGCTTTATTTATTTTATTGTACAGTTGTACAGTTTGCAACTGATGCTAGTAAATTGTCTCTTGGCAAAAGAGGTTTTACAACGAACCCTAACACAGACTGGCATTCTATTGCGTCTATTTGGATCGGGTGACACATTTTGATGTTTCCTCAATGTAGATTTGAGCACAAACAGCTGTCGGACGGTTAAGACTTTGCATTCGGTGTATAGTTTTTCCGTTGGGTGCCTGTAGGGTTTTTTAGTCATCTCCTTTAGGACAGCTCTCTGTGCTCTCTCTAGAGCCAGTAGGTGCGTCTTAGCTGCTCCTCCCCATACTGTGACGCAGTACTGGATAACTGATTGGCACAGGGCTATGTAAACTAATTTAAGTTTGTCAGGCGCTGCACATTCCCTTAGACATTTAAAGATGTGTATTAAACGTCTCACCCGGGCCGTCACTGAAAGAATGTGCTTGTCCCATCTTAGATCACTGTCGATTTGTACATCTAAGTATTTGGTGGTTTCGGCTCGTGTGAGTACCTGGCAGCTACAGTCATCTTTCGAGAGACAGGTGTGTGCTTTAATACTGTAGTCACTGTTAGGGGTTATTTATTTTATTTATGGCGAAAGGCACGTAGACCGTTTTAGATAAATTCAGCGTTAGTAAGATTGAATTTAACCAATATATGATTTTAGACAAGGAATCTTCAGCTCTCTCCTTGACGACTAGCCAGTTTGGTCCCCAGACTAAAATTGCCGTGTCATCTGCATATGTGTATATGCTAGTGTTTGGAAGCGACATTGTGCAGAGGTCATTTATGTACAGTTGGAAAAGAGTAGGGGACAAGATACTTCCTTGTGCGACGCCGTACGTAATAGTTTCTTCTTTGCTTAGATAATTCCCTATTTTTACACTTTGCTGCCTGCATGATAGGTAGTCCTTGAAGATGTCACAGGGAACACCCCGAATACCCTGTTTTTCCATCTTGGCCAGGAGGATAGGGACAGTATAGTTGCTATTACAAGTAAAAACTACAAAGAGTCGTATAGTATAGATGGAACATAGTTGTAAAAACAAAAAATATGTTTAAATTTTTTACTAAAATAAAGGGTTTTTACACCTTTCACATGCTGATGCAGTTTTCATATTTTGCTTAACCGGCTAGAGCTTTTGGTAAGCATGTCATGATTAACAAGGTTAATTCTACTGACTTTAGAAGTACTTTTTGTTTGTAAATAGTATATTTTTAAAACCTTTAACAAGCAAGCCTGGTAGGCACATTAGTAATGAATTGCGTAATTAGATCTAATAAAATTTTGTCATTCTGTAATTTTAGGTAGATTTCGAAGAAAAGTCCACCTATTGGTTTTGTACCAGTTGTCGAGTTTTCCAAAAATTTCTTCACAGGAAGTCTAGTTATGATCCCTAGACTCCAAAACAACCGTCAGTCAAAGAAACCGGGCCCTTAGCAGGCCCGCAGAGGTAGATTTCGTGTTTTTTAATTATTATCTCCAAAAATATAAGTCGCATGAAAAACTTTAAATGTCTTCATTGTAAAAATTAAAAAAACACGAAATCTACCTCTGCGGGCCTGCTGCGGGCCCGGATTTTATTTTCTTATTCTGGTTTCAAATCCTACCAATACAGTTTTTTATAATTATTTTATATGAAACTAGCGACCCGCCCCGGCTTCGCACGGGTAGCAGAGATATCTTCAACAATCATCAACATATTTCAATGAATTTACACAAAATTTAAAAAAATTATACACCTAAACCTTCCTCTCGATTCACTCTGTCTATTAGTGAAAACCGCATGAAAATCCGTTTAGTAGTTTTTTAGTTTATCGCGAACAGACATACGCGGGGGACTTTGTTTTATAATATGTAGTGATAATCACAGCGAAACATCACACATCACATTATATAAATAACGTACGATATATTAAAAACGCTATTATATAATTAAATTACGGGCAACGACGAATCAAACAAAACATTTACCTCAAATGATTATTTATGTTCACTTGCGGAAATAGTTAACGTATGACTTAACTAATACACAAACAACTGTGTTATCAATGAATATGACTTAACTTATACACAAACAACTGTGTAATCAATGAATAACTATTTCAGGTTGGAAAATAGACGAGCGTAACCTCGAAATACGCGAAAACATAGGAAAAGGCGAGTTTGGTGACGTCATGTTGGGTATTCTAAACGGCTCACAAAAAGTGGCAGTCAAGATACTGAAGGATCGGGAGGCTGCTAGCAAGTTCAGAGCCGAAGCAAGCGTTATGGCGTAAGTAGATAAGCATTGTAGTCATTCGTATCTCTCCCTTATTAGAAAATATTTATAGTACAACTTGAAGTTAAACCCTCTTAATTTAACAAACTCTTCAGCTTTAGAAGTAGTATAGATTTTAATCCATAAAGGTATGTCAATTTGACTATATGAACATAATTATATTGATTTAAGTCCACTTTTACACAAATTTTACCAAGAGGCCACCTGTTTGCCAGTTATGCTGACCAATCAATATATAATGAGACTGTATGTTTGCACCGACATAACCGACTACCTGATAAAACATATCTTAACCGAGCCAAAACAACTTGAGCTTAATTAGTTAGTATGTCCCTACAGTCAGGGGGCAGATTGTCATGATTGAAATAATCATAAATTTAAAATAACCCTGACTCGAAAATACCTTCAACGATTAGAAAACGATGATCCTTGATCGGCTCAACAGATTTTCTTGAATTATATCTAAGAACTCTCGATTTCAAACAAAAAAAAAAGCACTTAAATCGGTCCACTCGTTTGGGAGCTACAATGCCACAGACAGACACAGACACGTCAAACTTATTACACCCCTCTCTTTGCGTCGGGGATTAATAAAATAAAAAATCGTTAATATTAAATTTTGTGCCTTAAGAAGGTATGATATGCATTAGATAGAATATACATATACTTAGCTTGTATTAAACAAATATATTATTACCTAATCACATAATACCACTAATTATATAATATATAAAGTACGTTATAAACAATAGATATATAAATATTGAATTTCTAAACACTTTATCCAGTTAAGTATTTTGTGTGTTGATATTATGGATTGTTTATTAATCGATGTATATTTTGTCAGGTCATTGAAGCACGATAACTTGGTGCGGTTGTTGGGGCTGGTGTTCTCGTCCTCCGGCAACACGTGTATCGTAACGGAGCACTGCGCGCAGGGCTCGCTATTGGACTACCTGCGATCGCGGGGCAGGCATTACGTCACACAACTCAACCAGATCAACTTTGCATAGTTAGTATATTATGACATCCGTTTTATCAATAAATTAAACGTTTACCGGACGAGCCTCAATAGAAAAGTCAAACTATCCGAGATTAAGTCCTTTTTAGGGTTCCGTACCCGAAGGGTAACCAACGGGACCCTATTACTAAGCCTCCACTGTCTGTCAGCGGGCTGTATCTCATGATTCGTAATATGTGTAATTCTGTTGCCGATATAACAACAAATAGTAATAAATTAAAAATTAAAGGGTCTTAATAAAATCGATCTTAATAATGGCAACAAGTAGATACATAGTATTAAATCATGTATGATTGTGCGGAACCCTTGGCGCACTTGGTCGGCTTTTTATGCGATATAAATTAATATGGTTGCATCATGTGTGTTTAAGTGCCTCGCCCATTTCTGGTCTTTTGTAGCGCACTCTTGCTGAATAGTTCACTACTCAGACTTATGGCTTCGAGAATCCTCCAGATCCAATCAGCAATAATTGTTTGTATTTCCTGCGGTTGCATGATGTGTAACCCTAATACTTCGGTGCTGCATTAGTGGGCCACAGAAGCATAGAATATGCATTGTAGTTTCTTCCGCCTCTCGACAGAATCTGCATATTGTGTTCTCGCCCAACTTTAAGTTGAACAGGTTTTGTATCTTTTGAGTTGCATGTTTTTTTATAGTTTGTTATCATATCCCTTTATTAAGGCTTTCGAGTGTCTTAGACCAGTCGTGGTCTTCCATCTCTTAATTGCCATTGATGATGGGCGTTTATTCAGTCATAAACGCCCAATACACCAAATTTTTGACATGAGAGAGCCATGCTTCGGCACGTATGGGCCGGCTCGAATACCACGGCCTCACAGAAAACCGGCAGTGAAACAATTATTGCATTGCTTTTCGCCGCGTAAGTGATGTTACCGAAGGCCCTAACCCTTCCTTCTCCCCTATTCCTCTCTCCCCCCACTCCTCCCCTCTAATCCCCCTCCCGTCTTCCCGCTCTCTCCCCCTCTTCCTCACCTTAAAGGGCGGCACGCACTTGTGACTCTTGAGTAACAGGTGCCCATGGACGGCGGTAGTCATTTACCATCAGGTAACCCGTCTGCTCTTTTGCCCCCTATACCATAAAAAAAAAAGAATGTGCTCGCTGTTTGGTGATGCCGCAGAATGGTTCCGGTTTATCGGTTTTTTCATTGCCATCGAGTCATGTATATTACGAAAGCGTATTCCTGTGACGTAATTGCATTTAGAATATAGAGATTTTTTAGAGTATATCTACGTATATTGCAAACTCTTATAAATCATTTCCAGACGGAAAGACAGTGAGGTCATTTATAACGATTTTTAATCTCTGCAACGTTAATAGGTTTATAGAGTTAATAGCATTGACGTGTTGTAGTGACGCATGTTGTGGTATGGAGTACCTGGAGTGCATGCGCGTGGTGCACCGCGACCTGGCGGCGCGCAACGTGCTGATCTCGGGCGAGGGCGTGGCCAAGGTGGCGGACTTCGGCCTGGCGCGTCACGACGCGTCGCTGGACGACCCCGCCGAGGCCGCGCGCCTGCAGGCCAAGCTGCCCATCAAATGGACCGCGCCCGAGGCGCTCAAGTACAACGTGAGTACACTTGCATACCTTATATATATTACATATCTTACATACTCCTTACTAATATTTCAAATAACTAATCATTTAAATAAAGGGTCTAATCCAGACACAGTAAACGCATTGGGCGTTTACTGTGTCTGGATTAGACCCTTTTCCCTGGATCGCGTAAACGTGTAGACATCTGTATCCGTTTAAGTTATTTATTTATTTTGGATTTTTTTTTTATGATTAACCTTTAACCATTAAAGGAAAGGAAAAGAATAACAGTAGTTGAGAGTGCAGTCATCCACTCAGTATCGTTGCGTACACGCTTCACGACACAGTTAATTGTCATCTTGTCGTCGCTTGCCGCAATTCATAAGCGGCATGTTTCGGCGGGAAATCCGCCTACTGTCGTGAATTTTAAATCTATCCATCTGAAGGGAAATGCCATTACATTAACAAGGACGTACAATAAGGATAAACCCGCCGAACGAAGGTTCAGTTCGTACGTAATTGTTTCGGTTCCTTTGGTGAAGGGAGTAGGGATCCACGTCATCATATAATTACTTGCTTTTAGTAAATTCATAACATTTGCTGTGGTCAGTCAGGTATTATGTAGCAGAGTGTATGAAATATTTTTTTTTTGTACTGCATACAACTTTATTGTCAACAGAAATTCTCAAACAAGTCTGACATGTGGAGTTTCGGCATCCTTTTATGGGAGATATACTCTTTTGGAAGAGTTCCCTATCCACGAATCGTAAGTAAATCTTGAGTTTTTTTCTGTCTGTACCGGAATATATCAAAATAATTGAACAAGTGTGCGCTAGAATACAAAGAGATGGTCACATATCCCTCATGTAATGAAACGTGTGTGCCGGTGCAGCCCCTAGCGGAGGTGGTCCGCCACGTGGAGCGCGGGTACCGCATGGAGGCCCCGGAGGGCTGCCCGGCGGGCCCCTACGAGGTCATGCGCGCGGCGTGGCACGCCGACCCCGCGCAGCGACCCAGCTTCGCGCATACGCGCCTGCGCCTCGCCGCCATCAGGGACCTCGCGCACCACAACCCCGCGCACGTTCCGCATCAGGTATGTACCCTTCGATGATCTCCTCACACCTCACACCTCACTATAGTGACCAGACTGCTGATAAACATACTTATAAATTACTAAATACATACATAATATAGATGAAGACACCGAAACAAATGAGCTTATCGCACAAAATTCACAACAGTAATAGTCTCAATGTTTGTATCGTGTTTTGATATATGGTGCACATCGTCAAAGGTGCTCAAAAAGTATACAAGCATATGTAAAGACCAAGTTACCTAACTGAAACCGATGTGAGTAGGATACGGGCACTTGGAGCACAAAATGAAACAGTTCTCGATCTGTTACAGTGAGGCACGACGGGCGATGTACCGCTGGACTACGTGACATAGTGTAAAATGTATGTACAACTGGGAATAGGCAAAGTGCTGTGAAGGTTGCGAGCTGTATTTTATATGTTAAGTAATACCTTATGTAAGTACTAAATTATTTTAATATGTTTGAAGACACTCCCTCGCTAAGAAATAAATGTAATGTAGACTTAGATAATATGTAATTTTGATGTGTTGTACAAGAATGTGTATCAAGTGTTAGATGTTGAAGAACTTTTAGTGGAATCGGTAACCATAGTTTCACACTAAGTAAACGACGACTTTTCTATACGGAACCAAAACTTTCTCAGATATATAAATGGATATATTTTTTCACCTTCTTTTTAAATGTCGTATTACCAAAGTCTATATTTAGCACAAATTTTATATAAAATAATTCCACTAAAAGATCTTTTTTAATATTTTTTATTGGAGGCCTAAGCTTCAATCTAAGGTAAAATTTTCTCGTAAAGATTCCACCCAATAGAGGTCATGAAGGTTATGTCGGTACTATGGTACTGTCTAGTCAAAGTATTGTTTGTAATATTGTTTGTATCATATTATGGTATTTGCACTTTAATTAATCAAAGAGGACTGACCTACAGAACAATTGAACAAAATGTACACTGCAGTTACAAACGGTGTTGCATAAAAGTCGCTCAAATAAAAAAAAAGTTAAAATGCCGCAAACGTGTCTGTTTATGTCATAGAAATTAACTAACTGCGTTCTAATAAACAAAAAACGATTCGTTTTGCTTACGGACGGGAAAATTTCGTTGGACGTTCAACGAGTCCGTAAGCAAAACAAATCGTATTTTGTTTATTGGAACGCGGCATAAAAGGTGATTAAATGCAGTCAGCATAGTCATCCTTATGAAGTATTATGTTTAAACTTCAGTGTTGTGTCAAAAAGTAAACTAGCAACAAATGCAGCTGTTAGAGTGAGTTACTAATTCTTTACGACATTTACATCAAAGTCTGATAGTTTAATTAATATTTAACCATCAGTGTATTCTGTGCTGTCAAAAGTTCAATTTTGAAGTAATTGGTTTGTTCACCTCATGTAGACTAAGGTATGTTTAGCCATAATAAGAAAAAGTTGTAAATGCCAACTTTCAGGTTGTGTACTATCATAAAATATAAATACTTATATTCAAGCTAAAATGTAACCTTTTATCAAGAACCCAAGTTCTCGCCGTTCGGTAACCTAAGTCGGTCGCTTGGACTGTACAAAAAAGCCAAACATACGCCGGCATGTGTTGTTTATTTACTATAGTTTTAATGAATTGATGTCAAACATGACAAATAGACTTATGTACTATGTACGCCATGAATCTCAAATAATGCAAATCGTCAAATAAATGTAACTTTGAAATCTTGTGTAGAACTGCTAATTCATATACATTATTATTATGGGTACGTCCATACGCAAAGCATAGCAACACATTATTTCTGTATTGCAACAATATTAGGTAGTAAGATGCATTTTATAAAAATGAGACTTTAATTTTGACTACCGCAGTTTATTTAGTCCTTTTGTTTAATCTTATGCAATACTAGGTTTAAGTGTTAAATTGTTTTTACCATATATTTATGATCTATCAGAAATTTTGTGAGAAATAAGTGATGAAGCGATCAAATGCGAAATGCCAAAGCATAGGAACATGATTTTTTTTTTTGGTGTTTCACTTGGTCTTCCTTTTATTCGAAAATAAATTAATTTTGTATGGAGACAAAAATGTACAACTGTTTACTAGTCTTTCAAGAGTAGTAAGGACTGAATCGTTTGCAGTTGTATTTATCTCTAATTTATAAAAAATAAAAACTAAGGTATTAAAATCTCAATTGTTTTTGTTTATTACTTGTACTATTATTTTCAACACTGTAAATAGGTATTTGTAACTTTAAGAAATAAATTGTATTATAACAAATTATAAATTACCTATACTATTTTATTCACTTTTTATCCATACAATATCTATGTCAGTCACAATAGCCAGAACAACGACCAGATGCAGAAGCACCTTTACCACACTGAAATATTTTTTTAAGTGAATCTGTGACGGGACACCACACTTCTGGTTCTGTTTTTAAGAAGGCATCTCCATGAATTACAGTTATTTTTTTTCCACAACAACGCGAAGATGGTACTCTCTTATTGAGATCACACCCACCCGCTTTACTCGCGTCTTGTGATGCCATAAATTTATCAGAAGATGGTGGCGAGTCACATTGACAAATAACGTCCTTTGATTTACTTTTATTGACATTTTGTGGTATCCCTTCCGAAGAAAGCGTCGGGGTGCACTGACAAATTACGTCTTTTGATTTACTTATAATTATATTTTGTGTTACCCTTTCCGAAGAAAGCGTCGGACTGCTCTGACAAATTACGTCCTTTGATTTACTTTTAATTACATTTTCCTTTCCTTTTACCCTTTCCGAAGAAAGTGTCGAGCTACACTGACAAATTACGTCCTTGGATTTACTTCTAATTACATTTTGTCTTATCTTTTCCGAAGATCGCGGCGGGCTGCATTCACATTGAAATACATTTCTTAGTGAATCTGTAGTGGGGTGCCATATTTCTGCTTCGTTTTTTGCGAAGGTATCGCCTTGTATTGGTGTCTGTTTACCCCAACAATGCGAAAATTGTACACTCTTATTAAGATTACCACTGCTCGTTTTGTACGCGTTATCTACTGATCTATCTATAGATGTCGGCGGACTGCATTCACAAATAGCGTCCCTCGATTTCATTTCAACATTTTTTTGTTGTTTCCTCTCAAGTTTAATACGTTTATTTCTTCCATCACTGGGTACAAGGTGTAACCGTTGTAATGATTTCTTGGTAGAATTTCTTTTGAACTGTAACGGAGAGATGCATCGACAAGTGGCGACTTCTGTTGGTTGAGTATTAGTATCCAGGGACATCGCACTGACAGATGTGTTTACACGAGTTGAAATAGCATTGCACGGCTTGGAGCAGACGACTTCGTAATGACATATTGTGTTGGTCGCTATCGGAGTGTCCACCTGGACAGCTGCGCACCCTCTGGTTGGTAATGCCAGTGTGTAATCTATTTGCCGTAAGCAGGGGTAAAAGTAATGTATATCAGTAGTCGAAGTCCACACATCGCTATGAAACTGAAATATTTGGTTTGTCGATTTATTACGTTCAAAAATATATTCTAAGTTTTATATTGGGTGAATATAACTTATTGTAATTCCTTCAACCCAGGTGATCAGCTGGTGATACATGGACCCTAACCGATATTCTGTCTGATATTTATGTCTTACAGTAAGAATGAAGTATTATGAACTAATACTTTACTATAATAATTTTTGTCCAGAGTGCTATTTTTCATCATTCTAACTCTGTAAGTCAAAGCCCAAACCATATTTCTTGACGTTCCCGACCACTGAAAACTGTTTTTTTTTTTCGGATTGTACATGCTATTTTTTTGTGGGTATCTATACTCACGTCTTCATATTTCCGAACTGGTAGGTAATTCAGATTTCGTCTACTATATTTTAAGTGCCACGTAAAATGGGGCCAAATTTTTGTCGCTTATTGTTGTCACTACGTGCTGCTATTGCAAATTTACTACAGAAAAACACAATAACCGTTTGCGCAATCAGGTAATCAAAACCAGGACCATAGGATGGATACAACCGTAAACTTATGCCATGGGACTTCCGAGGTAGTCTAGATCAGTCAAAAGTAAGTAGTATAGGCACGTTAGGATAAAAATACTGCCGTGATAATCGAGATAGCAGTAAGTCAGAAGGAGCCTCTTTCTGGCTTACTGCTATCTCGATTACCACTGCGGAATAGCAGTAGTTGTGGTGCGGCATTGCTACCAGATCTGCCAAACCATCAGTCCAGACAGCAAATCACATGATTTGAAGAAATTACATGAATTAAAATTCATCCAGTAAATTGCAATACCTTTAATTGGTATCCATTATCAATTGCATTCCGATTACAGTCTAATGGCTGTAAAGGTATCAGAGCTTCGTGGCGTTGATATAAAGAATTATTCCATGCAGCTGGTACCCTGCAGGTAAAAGTATTACATGTAGCATTAAACATCATTGTCAGACTACCTTCAGACCAAGAATACTTTTACTGCTGTGACAGGCAGATGGTTTTAACATCACAGGGAGTCAATGAATTGTTAATTGCATACATACGGGCTTGTTATACTTCTGACGAACCAAGTACCAACATTGGGATTCCAACATGGGTTATTATTATTTGAATTAGTCATGTTATAACAGGTATTAGAACACCAATTGGTGGTTGGTGTGAAATAGAATTGACATGTCCCATCTGGAAGTGTAACACAATTGACGTCTCCTTCTCCTACTATTGAATGTGGAAAAAACCCACTGTTTATTTGAGCTGGAATGTAAAAATATGATTAATTAATAAAAGGTTCTCACGTAGTAAAGTAACAGTAGAAAAACAGCAGTAGAAATCGAAAACCAAATTATTCAAGCTGCACTGTTGAACAGTAGAAAACAGACAAAGCAGATAACTTAAGATGAATAATTGATGCTCAAGATTTGACTTGGGTAGTTTTTACCAGCAAACCAATTTTTTTTGAAGAGTAAGATATGTCGACCTTACAAAATAAAACAGTAACTTGAGGACAAATCGATAACAAAATTATTCAAGCTGCATAATTGTCAACTTTCATATTACGACTGGAAGCTTTCGTCCATCGGTCCTTCGGTAAACGTGGCCAGCCCATTGCCAATTTAGCATGCTTATCCTGCGAGCTATGACTGGGCGACCCATTAAAAAATAAGTACTTTTTTGATCTAAAGAATATCAAACCAGTAAGTTGTCTTATATAATACAATACTGGACGTTCTCCGATTAATAGATAGGTACGTTAAAAGTATCTTACGTGGATTATAGGTGTTATAACCATACCCGTGTCCATTATTTAAAGTGTTAGCAGGATTACAACAGTAGGGTTGATTATAATGCATGGTTACAATTCAAACTTTCCCGGTTGTGTGCATTTCTTATTGATTCTGTTATGGTTATATATGATCTATGTTTTATTCATTTTTCAGACCTTAGTTTTCTTTTTTTGTTGGGAACTATGACAATATGGTTTGCTTCGTAAAGACATTGACGTTAAGCTGACAGCTGTAATATGTATACTTTTTACTTTAAGATCTGACCTCTTACTAGACGACAATAAATTTATCGTTGAGGAATAAAGCATCGAAATCACAAAGGCATTGATACTAAGAGTTGTTCTCGTAAACCTAAACATACAACCATATTTGAAGAAGATCATTCCTATACAAATATTTGAAGATGGACATTACGAAATCTGCGAAACCGCAATGAGATTTGATTGATCCCGTCATAGAGAAATGGCTGATTTGCAATATCAGTACCTACACTGTGTAGGTACTGATATTGCAAATCAGCCATTTCAATATTCAGTCAAATGTGTAGGCTACACATTTGACTGAGTACCTACCTGAGTGGTACTAGATTAGATTGCCATGTTTTTAAGTGGTTGTGTGTGTTAAATAAGTGGCTATAACACTTTCATCGTGGTATGAATTGTATGGCATATACACTAATAAGTACAAGTAAAATAATTTAAGTACATACCTAATATTTATCTATGAAAACAAAAAAGTTTCATCTATTAAGTTACCTATGATAAATGCTGTCGTCGTGGACTGATCACTGTGGACCACGACAACATTGGTCAACAATACACAAAAACGCTAGTGGGAGAGCCATGCTTCTTCACGTATTTGCCGGCTCGACCGGAGTGATACCTCGGCCTCACAGAAAATCGGCAGTAAAGAAATGCCGAGTGAGTGAGGTTACCCGAGGACCTAGCCGAGAGGGCGTGGGGAAGAGGGAAGCCTCTTCCCCACGCCCTCCCTCTTCACTCCCTTCCCCTACTCATACCTTAAAGGCCGGCAACGCACTTGTGACTCTCGAGTTGCGGGTGCCCATTGGCGGCGATAGTCACTTACCATCAGACGACCCATCTGCGCGTTTGCCCCTACTCCATAAAAAAATTATTACCCCAAGGTTGTCAGGTCCGGTAGATTCAGGCTCCGGGTCGTTGTTGCCATTTTGGAAGTCTGGATTTCGACAACTGCACCTAGTTGCAAATTTTATTCTTAAAATTGAACACGATGCCAGTAGTTGTTTCTATGATGCGTCAAACGTTCAGGTTATGGTGACGGAGTGCGTGACCACGGACCAAGTTGTTTACTTGTTTGCCAGCTGAACGGTATAAAAATGAGCTTTGGGTGTTACAGGGTTACTTGGCCATCATACCTAAATACGGTTTACATTAGCTGGTCCGTAGGCTGATTCCCCTACCTGGTGATAGCTATGCATAGATAAAATACATTGTTTCACAGTCTAGTTAGCACTCTGATAACTCAGTCCTCGCTGTGACGTGACAGAGTGCGGAGGAGGCAGTGCGGTACACAAGTGATGAACGTATGCAAGGACGGATCTTAAGATACATTACGTCATGGTTGTGTTACAATTAAGTGTATATATACCAAACAGTATAGTGTGATGAAAATAAATAATACGAAACTAAATACGAACCTACTTTAATAAATAATACTTAACACTAAATAATATATTTTATTTAATAAAAACTAGTTATAAAAAAGACACGGACGGACGGAGAGAATATATTTATTGTAACATGCATGCTTGACAAGATTATAGCATGATTTGAGTTCATACACAAGGAGGCCATAGGATACTTTTAATTCCGAAATTAAGAACGGTTTCCATAAGAATGAAAGCCAAAATGTGTACTTAGTTGTAATTCGTTAACATTTTTGTTGGAAAAGAGATAGGTACTTATAAGAATGTCATAAATTCTTCTTTCTTCTATGTCTAAATGTATAATATGTCTGTATATGTGGACTGGAGTTTGTATATTTGATTGCTTCACGTAAAAAGGACACGTGGAAACGTATTATACAAGTAGTGTGTGCAATTCGGTGTCACAATTTTATTAGTATTTAATTTATCGCAATCGGTTCCCTCTATCTGTTGTTCCCAAGTAGTACTAACTATACAATAGTATCATGTTAAATGGTCATTTATTTTTTTAGATATTTATCATAAGCATAGAACACACGCATTAGGGACATTCCTGTGTCACGGGAAGCTTCTCAAACATTTAAACAACGGATACAAGGAACACCCAGACTCGGGGAAACTATTTGTGGATCACATAATTTTTTTGTCCCGTGTGGGGCTTGAACACACAACACTCGGCGCGGCCTAGTGGCGAGGCGACCACTTTAACCATTGCGCCATCCGTGCCGAATATAAACATATTATACTTATAGGTAAATATTTGTAGTGCAATTATGGTCATAAATTAATAGAAACTAATGTAATCTACATATTCATAATTATGTATAAATCTGTAGTGGTCACATTTTGTGGGTATGCTAAAAATATTTTCAAAAAAGTTGTAGGAGTGTTAGAGAACAACCAACTGAACTCATTTCTACCATTTTTGGAATTTGTACCTGTTTGTCTGTTTAGTTGTGCATGCAAGATGTAAAAAATACAACGTACGGACGAATCGAGGCGTTAGGTCACCACAGTTGTATTATCGCGACCGCGATGTACTGCGAGGTGGCAGGCTGGATCCGGTTGGAACCGTCTCACTCGCGCTCACGTGCGTACCTTAAGAGTGGCTGCGGGTGGGTGAGACGAGTTTTATGTCGTTCACCTGTAGCAGAATCTCCCGTTAAGGGGATCTGGACATCGCCCAGTTAGTAGATGGAGCCTGCTTGCCACCTGCGGGCTGGCGCTGGGTGGACCATTGGAGACATAACGTCGCAGTACCGACGCTTCACTTATTACACGCGCTATAAAGCACCCCGTGTGGTTTTAGTCGGTTTAAGTCTGATATACGGCCTCATCAATAGACCGGTGAGGTAAAATTCCACACGAAAAAAAACGATTGCCCAATTATGTCGTTATTTCGCGTGAAAACAATCCAAACAATATTTTTTTATACGCTCCAGGTTGTTTCACCGAATAAACATAATAAAAAATCCTGCCTGGAGGATTCCCCCTTTCAGGAAGTGATGCTACGCCTATTATAAGCGACATAATGTTGTTTTTCGACATAGACGCGAACGAAGTCGCGGAAACAGCTAGAAGGTATATAATAATAATAATGGACACCCCCTAAAAACCTGTGGACACCCCCTTCGAGGGTGTCCAAATATCCCCCCCCCCCCTACTTTTTGAGGGTTGTTGCGCCCCAGTGTATGTTACACAGAGCGTCCGTAACCATCAAGAAGTATGATCCGCTAGCTACGCAGCTAGAGTTGTATAGCTCCCGTGTGAGTGATCGTAAAGATCTATATCACTTACATCGACATAATGTATCACTCACTCACACTAGCTCCGAATATATCAGTAGCTCAGTTCTCTAGCTCAGTAAGCTAAACCAATGCTCCGGCTCTTTGTTTAATGGTCGAGCGGGTGATAAATACCTACTAACTAATGAGTGTGACAGATGCATAAAATAAATGAATTAGTCTATCTACTGATATTGATAGGACTGTGATATTCCCATTTTAGCCACACAAAAGCTCTTTGCAGATACTTAAATCGCAGTGTGTATAATAATATAACAACAGATACCATCCATTCCATTATGGATTTAACAAATCAAAATAAATACGAGCTTATTAAAATTCTTTATTTGCGTCAGTGATTGTTAGATCCCTTTAAAGCTGTATTTGTACGAAGTATTAATAATCTTATAGATACATAGGTAGGTACATATTAAAAAATAAGCAATGATTAGAACTATTTTTATATACGAGTACTTTATGAAAATACAAAACTATTCCTTTCCTAGCTGCGGAAATGTTACGTACAAAGCAACCGTTAGCGCTATAGAAATAAAATGTTATAAGCTAAATACTACACAGTAGTATCATTCATGAATATTATAAAAATGTGCTTAAAAATTATATTTGATGGCCTTCATCAACTAAATACGGCATTTCTTATATGAAAATTCACAATGTATTCAGAGTTGGTCCGCTGCACGCTTATTGCAAAAGGGTCTGTCGGATGGAAGGTGAATGCGACCAGTCTCCGCGCACTTGCAGGAACTGACTGACCCAACACTCCAGCGTAAATTTTAAATTTGAGTAAACCAGAGTCGCGTGCATAGAATCTGAAATAAAAACCAGCGTATGAATGCATTAATACATACATACACCTATAGCCCCGAAGGGGTAGGGAGTAATAGTAGTAGTAGGGCGTATTAAACGTCCACATTTTGCCAACTACAATTTTGTCCCACACACGTACTATATAGGGCACGCCTATTGCCGTCAATCGGGCACTTTGGAAATTGAAGAAAAGAGTATATTGAAAAGGAAAGGCACGTAGGAAAGGGAGTATAAACGGGAAAACATCCTTTGAAAACTTTAATGTGCTCTCCTGTAAAGTTACTAAAAATCTAATCCGTCGTTTTTCTACGACGACGACAAGGAAAATTACAGTCCTTTTTATCTTACAATTTTCACAGGATATTGAATACTCTGTGTCTAAAACTTTTGTCTTGAAAGAAATCGTAGCTCTTTAAATTTTAGAAGAGAAAGGGATTTACTTGAATTGATTTTAACTTTCTTTTAAAGACGACACACAGCAGTTCGTAAGGCTTGACCACTTTATACCGCTATTTTTAATTCCCGCAGCCACATTTAACTATCATTAGAATTATTATCAGTAAATACAAAAATGCTAACTAGAGCCAAACATGACATGATCTTCATGTCATGTTTGGCTCTAGTTAGAACCATGCACATGGCATTATCTACCAGTCAACCTTTGGGTGGTTCACTGAGGGACATGGCAGGTGTATAAGAATGAAAGTTCTTACCTTATTGGATATTCTCCATATGCTTTAGGTCTTTCCATAACTGAAACCCATTTGTCATCATAACTAAATAGGCCTAAATCTAAATACGGTGAGCCACTGTATGATTGTGCACTAATAGGTAGTTGCGCCAAAATCCTTTTTGTTGCTTCTGTTCGACCTCCGTATATGGCTCGTACGATGGTTTGCTTAAATCTTTGTTGTGTCAACCTGGCATACAAGTTATTTGAAGGGGAGCAAGTAAATTGGGAATCGGCACAAAGTCTTGCATTTCTAAAACAGTCGCAATAATTCTCAAATAGTTGCAAAAGCCCTTCTGATGTATTTTCATACACCTCCAATATTTTACTGTAACTTATATTATAGATCACAAAAAAAGACGACTGGCTGTTAGGTTCGGCTACACGCAAAGTAACAACTTCTTCGCTTGCATATTTAATAAACAAATGATCTTCATCTAGTAATTGCATTTTCCACATCCTCAAACCTTTAAACATGTCAAAATATTTATAGAATTTTCTCAATTCGAGAGGGTCTTTCGTTTCGTCACTTATCGTTTTTGCTCTTTTGAAAAGGAAGACAAGTAGCCGGTGCTTAAGGCTGTTAATAGTTTCTTCGTGAAAGGGTCTTTCATTCATCAATGGTGCGAAAACGGAATTAACAATAAACGGGTCATCATCATAACAGAACCTTCCAATTTTCCTTATTTCTATTAGCATGCCTTCAACAATTTGGAACAAGTGTATAGTTTGATGTTGGACAGACAATACCGCCAACACTTCTTTGTACAAGTAAATACCCTGATTGTGTGATAGGTAGATTTTATCCACTCTGAAATGTTTTGTGTCACACAACTTTCCCTGATGCAAATCTACTAAATGTAGAGAGTAGTCTTCTAATGCTGACCTAAAAATAACAAATTATGTGTCAATATTGTTATTTTTTTATTCCCCGACACAAAAAAGAGGAGTGTTATAAGTTTAACGTGTGTATCTATGTGTCTGTCTATGGCATCATAGCTTGGATGGACAAATTTGGATTTAGTTTTTTTGTTTGACCTTTTAAACTTGACTTGGTCGAGAGTGTTCTTATAGTTCTTTTTCTTCTTCTTGTAGTTATTTTCTAATCGTTGAAGGGATTTTTGCATCAGGGGTATTAACGTTTTTTTTTACACTTTACAATTTCATAAAACGGGTGAACGAGTTCTGGGTGTTTGAGTATAAAGGAAAGTAACTTCGGGCACCATGGCACACCTATACAGGGAGATAGTGAAACGCTCCCGAAAATGAAGACAGACGATAGTACTAATGGTACCTTTGATGATGGGTCAGAAAAAAAATTGATCCTGATGAAAAAAGTAGTCTCTTTTTACTGTTTTTTACAGTCTGTCTTCGTTTTCGGGTGCGTTTCACTAACACCCTGTATAATAAAACTGGTTGAAATTTACAAGCAATCTTTGTTATATATATTTCACAATAATTCAGAAAAATGCACAAAATACTTTTTACATTTTACATAGACTCATTTGTGTGCTTAACCACACACTACATTGTGAAATCTATGCACTACATTCTATAGTATATACCTATAGTTATAAATTCTGTTTAGTGAAAACTAATAATAATTTACATTAATAAAATAGGTTGACAATCACTGTACCTTATAGTGGGTGTAACAGCTTCATTATTGCTGTGTATGTGATAAAAATGGGGTCTTAGATCATCAGGAATATGTGCTGCAGACCCTACTATGACGTATCGGCCATCTTCGGTGAACAGACTACATTCTCTGTTCAACTGCTGTTCCATAAACGGTAAATGTCCAGCATTATGGCGTTCAGATCTCAATGTTTCTCTTTGTTGACATACATTCACCGTAAATTTGGGCTGAAAATCAATTGTATTATGTGAATGTAAATAAATTGCATAGATAAATAGATTGCATAGATAAATAGATGATATGACATTGAAAATCTGGTAGCACAGTCTATTATCGTAATAGGTAGTGCAAAGGACTAGAGATAGTGAAAGTGATAAATATTGAACATGACATGTGTGTGAGTGTGATTGTTCTGTGTTAGGTGTGGGTGTGGTAGGTGCTGTAAGGTATACTTTATGTCCACTGATTGAAAGTTTTTGTGCTCTAATTAAATGCCCCATCCAATTAAAGCCCATCTAATAACTGAATGCCCAGCGATACAGGGACACTGTATAGTGAGAGAGGTCTTTAAAAGACTAAGTGGTCTATTCACCATTAATCCCTCTTTTACATCCTCATCATGCATGACCCACAAATGGTTGAATGGTATTAATGGTTGAAAAAAGAACATGTAAGGTACCTTGAAAAAGCGATAAAATATATGTGTTCTTATCCTGTGGTGCGCATCAGCATCAGCATTTAATAAATCTGAAGGATATCCAGCTACCAGGTCTCCAGCTGCTGCAGCACCCCTGTATTCATAAATCTGTCAACAAATAAAAGTCACTAATAAATTAGCAATAAAACCAGCATCCAAATCGTAATTGTTACAATTCTAGCATCTGTGAATACAACATAAGTATCACTGAAAATTTTACATTCAAATAAGAATGTAAATTCTAAGTTACCTATTAATTTGTGGTAGTTTTTGTACACTAATTGTCATTTCTAATAGGTCTCTATCTGGGAGACATGTTTATTTTTTACATCTACATAGTATACTTAAATAAATTTCACATTATATTTTATGTATTAATTATAATTATGCAATGTGATATTCACATTTTATATTGTCCATTTTCTTTTTTTTTATTTGGTTGTACAATTAAGTATTGATAAGATAAATATGCACGACAAAGTAGCTATTACTATCTGGTATAGTAAATTCAAAAGTTGTCTGTAAGAGATTACAGACTAAAATAAGGTCCCCCCATTTTACTACTGTTTTTAAGTGTTATGTTTGTTGTTTGTGTCCTATTTTTAGTGTGCAAAGAAGAGTACATACTTATCTAAGTTGGAATATAATGACACCTGTGCCTATAATAACCACCCCCCAATAGTGGCACTAATGTACTGCTCCTAGAGCTTAGGGGACTCTTCTTACCACCAGAAAATAACAGCTTTGTGCTAATAATGTTGGCTAACTGTAGTTAGGTGAAGAAACTAACCCAGTTTGGGAATCAAATACTAGCATTAATCTATTATTAATTCATGATAATAAATAAATGAATAAATCTCACCTCCAAAGAAGTCTGATCTGCTGAAAATGCTATGAAATGTTTTCCATCAGGACTAAATTTCCTCAAGAAGCAAGGAGGTTTCTCGACATTAACAATAGTTAAATTCGGGAAAACATTTTGATAATACTCTCGCACGACGTGGAAATGTGATCCGGGTTTGCGTGACCCATAGATTTCTCTGTCCATAAGTCTCATGACAATATTTTGTGGTTTAATTTTACGGGGTACAATTCTCTCCGTACAAAAAAACTCATCTTCTTTCAGGGCACCAGGTGGTAAATCTTCATAATACACATTACCTGAAAACTGACTGGTTGACGCCATGGTTTAGACGGTATTTTTGTCATAAGGTCTCATCATAAATGTTGCATTAATGCTGTAATCTCAAGAAATAATGTTAAACAATCTTTCAGACTCGTCTACAAATTCAAAAAATGAATAAACCGATAGAAATAAAATTATAACAACAAAGATCCACAAATCACAAACAGCTAACAGCTGATATTTGACAAGTGTGTAGTAATGAACTAAACTGATGACAGTTTAGTTCATCAGGGGCATGACAGACATGAATCTGTCATGCCCCTCATAGCGATGAGCGAAAGCAAGATGTTTAAGTCGATTTGGTTTTTCATACAGCTCAATGACACTCGATTGTTTTGACTCGTTTTCGATGGTTCCGACCCGAGTCAATACACTACAGACGCGATTGCATCAATCTACCAATCACAATAAAATTCGCAATCGCGTTGAGTCGACTGGACACGTTCGTTCTAACGAACGAGTCCAGTCGACGACGACGACGTCCAGTTGTAGTTGTGGGAGAATTGTCATATACTTTTATTTAAAATAATACAAACTTAAATGATTGTCTTAAATTTATTGTTTAATGAGGATCAGTCACGTTTTTGATAAGTATGCAGATTTTTAGCTATAAAGAAAACAATAAATACTATGTTTAAATTTTTTTAACCAGATCAAAAATGACCAAGATACAGAGGTTTTAGAAAAGAAAGACCGTATAGGTCGCGTATGCGAAAAGAAAAGTATAATAACTTTGTCATTTCTTGTTGGATTCGAATAATTTAAAAAACGAAATGATCAGAATGTTATAGCGCATACGCTCCCATATTTAGAAATCTAATATTTTGTTATGTGACTGATCCTCATTAAATTAGTGTTACAGATACATAAAAAAGTAATAATTATTTTGAACATCGTGTGCATTATCACTTTAATACTATTGACCTAATCATAAATCACTGTCTGTTTTAAACATTTATTATACATATAGGTACCTAATGAACTTTTGAATAAAATATCCATCACAAAATTAACAAGGCGCCATTCATTTACTACGTAAGACTACTTTTGCTCGTTTTTAACCCTATGTAGGGAGGACATAAGAAAAATAAAAATAGGCCGACTCCTCGCCTGTGTAACATTTAATACGTAAGAATCTAGAGGAAAAAATTAATATACGCTTGGTTTGTTTTGATGTTTATTTTCCAACGTAACCATGTTTAGAAATGTTGAATTATACCTACAAAGGTATTAGTAATTTGTATTTTTTAGTACTAATAAACTTTGGTTTTAATCATTCATCTTAACCTACATAAGATTTTCAGTCCAGGGACTCAAAACCCATTTGGAAAGTGGATCTGCCACTGGAACATCTCTAATAATAAGTGTTGCTTCTAGTTGGTTACTGAGGATTGTAACGTCGCCTACGTCCAGTCATTCCACATCAGTCCCGATGCGGCACAAAACTTCTTTGCCTCGCCTAGAATATATGGCTAAAGCTTCTTCTTTTCCCATAATTGAAAGACGGCGATGAAGTTTTGTTGTGACTTTGCGCTGCCTTTTTCGAAATAAATGAATAGCGCCCAATAGGAACTTTGTATCCATCGTGTAGGTACTAAATACCTAATTTCTTTTATCCAAACCCGAAATCACAGCTAATAAACTGATTCACCTCTTCGAGCCCGTTGATCTATTGGTTCTAAAATAACCGCATCACTTAGCCGTGATTCCTACTTATCTCATAACAAATAAATCTAAGATCTAAATAAAAATATATGGCTATTTAATGATCGTGTTTAAAAATTAACATTTTAGTTTTATGTTCATTATATTTTAAAATAATCTGCTAAATGGCTAGGCAATAAAATTTAACCTTTTTAATTTCTGCCAGATGTGTTTTGATTTATTAATATTATTATGAGGATTTTTTATTTTGAATATTTACATAATTATTTATTTTAACAATGATGTAAATATTAAGAAAGCAATCACATAATTATTGAAATGTTTTACTTTAATTAACTTTATGGCTGTTGAGTGAACGTTCTTGCCAGTAAAGGATAGGATCATATTTCAGATGTACAGCTGCATGCGATAAATAGTGTTTAAATTGTTCGTTTCAACCCTGACTTTCCAGTACAAGTACATTACATGTAGAGAGTTGCTTTTTTACAAGTAACTTATGGAAATCCCAAATTCCTTTCTTCATTTAATTTCCTTCTGCTGCTTCTAATTCCTCACTTTCATCGTGTGGAAGTTTTTCCTTTTTTTAATATCTAGTGTTCCAAGTAGACGAGCAACCTATGCGTTAGGACGAAGCACATGATCATACGATCATTGTCACATATGGCGTGATGTTTCTTTCCCTCTGATATGGCGAAGGAGATGATGGCTGGTCCATGCGTCATACTCGTGAACGGGTGCTGCTTGGGGTGACTGGTCGGCCTAGTCAGCGATGCTTTAGCCTATACTATTATTTTGGTTCGATCAACTGCAACTCTAGCCTCTTAATCCAGTCACGAATTATTTTTAACAGTAGATTTTGCAACTGAATGAAGGTAGATGTGCACCTTGAATGATTTCTATGTTTAATAGGTTCAAACCTTCAACGGTATCACTGAGTGATTTTTATTTTTTAGTACGTTAGCTTTTGGAGCATTTCAATAAAATGAAATTCAGGTGGCATCAGCTTGCATCCTGTTTACCTTTCGTGTAACACTAACACTATTGTACCTGTAGATCTGACTTTTCAAAAGAGTGGCCATGAGTTTCTTTGCCAGTATTCTTCTCATAAGGCCCTACGCATTTTGGAAACTGGAAGTTATAGATCGACACAAACGGGCAGTAGATTTTGGTGTTTTTCACCTAATTTACCTTGACAATCCAGTATATGCTGTGGCCTCTGTTTGTGCCGATCTATGATTTTAACTCTAGCTTCAATTTAACGTTCATAAATGTCACTTAGTGTCTTAATTGAATAAATGATTTTGAATTGAATTGAATTGAATTTGAATTGAATTGAAGTTTTCCACGTGTAAAATGTGGTCCACACGGAAAGGTTTCACACACAATTTGACTTGATTTTCAATCGAATCGTTTCGTGTTTACGCAAATCGGCGAATTTAAGGTCATTGGTCCTGACCACAGGACTGCCTGACTTGATGATCGCGTCACATCAAATCGGTTCGTGTGGACGCTTATCGGCCAATTTTATCATTCACTCTGCCAGCAAGTGGCATACTGAGCCGATTTTTTCTGATTTTTTCAAAGAATATGTGTAATTACGCATTATTAAAGCGTTTTTTTCAGTTCCGTGGTTATATTTATGAGATGATTTATATTATCAGATCAATACAGGTAGCATTTCTTCAAAAAGAAATAATATGAAGTATGCGGTAACCTTTCTAACATTCGTCCGTCTAGTACAAAAAATAATATCAAATGAAAATTGGCGATTTAGTAGTTAAGTTTAAGGGATTAGTGCAGTAATACCCGCCTAACGCAGGATAGCCGCCTATTATGCTACCAGCGCATGCGCAATATGGTCACCTCGCGTCTTTTGTTATATAATAAATAATAATATAATATTTATTCTATCTATTGCTCGACATTACATAAATATCGACATTGACACAAATAGCATTAAATCATTGTATGTAAAAAACCGAAGAGTATAAAAACTGTAAAAATCTGTCATTTCTTTACATGACAACACATTGTGTTTGACTACATTCAATTAATTATAATAATAATTTTATGGCTGTTATCAAAACAGAAAAAAATGAATCTTGATTTTCTGGGGTGAAATATATCGATATTTCACCCAGTGAATCGTCACTGAATCGATACAGAACTACAAATCGATATACAAATCATTTATTGACTAAAGAATCGATTCCTTATTTAATTGATCACAGATCGCCATCCCTAAGTAGAAGTACATCAAAGACTACAATAGTATATAGGATAAGTACATTACCTATTACGGACCTACCCTCTGCCGAAATTTGTTAGGTTATGGTTATGTTGATATTTTTTTGGAAATTGTTACGATGTTAGAAAATTTTACCAGGCGCCTAGATTCACTGAAACATACATTATTAACATTAAGTAAACGAAGATCATTCACATATGGTCTGCCTTTCATTCTATTTGTCGTTGGAGGATCCTTCGGTTTGCAAGAATGGACACAAATAAGGTGATTCACTTTATATCTTGTACTTTGAATACGTGTATCGTAGTTACGGCAAGATAACATCTGGAGTCTCAAGCAAACTGAAATAGTAACGTAAACAAGCAAGTTAAGGTATTATGATTGAAATGGCCTGTCAAGTTTGAGAATGACTACGGTCTTACCACGTTTTATTTATCTTTTTTTTTACGTGGGAGAGCCATGCTTCGGCACGTATGGGCCGGATTGACTCCGCTCGATACCACGGCCTCACAGAAAACCGATAGTGAAGCAATGCTTGCATTGCATTTCGCCGCGTAAGTGAGGTTACCGGAGGCCCTAACCCTTCCCTCTCCCCTATTCCCGTCCTTCCCTTCTCCCCTCTTCCCCCCGCCCCCTCTTCTCCTACTCCCACCTTAAAGGGCGGCAACGCACTTGTGGCTCTTTGAGTTACAGGTGCCCATGGGCGGCGGTAGTTATTTACCATCAGGTGACTCGTCTGCTCGTTTGCCCCCTATACCATAAAAAAAAGAACTTTATAAATTAAATTTGACTCTAGAATAGAAGATACTTTCTTAATTCTTAATATCAGACCGTGATTTCAGTAAAACTCTTGCATTGTCAGCAGTGCCTTCAAGGATCAAATTATTTCTGTGTTGTGTTTTCATGTGACAGTAATAATATTTTCATCTTACAGACATGACCATCGTTAAGCTTACAGAATTACAAAAACAATTTAATTCCAACTATGCTCTTTCAATTTTCAATCTTCTTCATATGAATAAGCAACAGAAATAGTATAGTGTAACATCTGGCACTATAGGGGTGTTACAGAGATAAATTTATTATAATTTTTGTTCTTAAATTTATGTATTGTGACTTAACTGAAGTATTCCCTTTAAATCCTGTGCCTGGCTCTTTTTTCTAATTATATAATTTGTATTTGTCCTTTATGCATACAATAGTTGGTGTATACTTCAATAAATGCAATAATCAAACATCCTCAGATTAATATTGTTAAGCCCAATGAATAGGTTCCGATTCCTGACCAAAAAATGGTTCCTACAACTACCAAATGACGAAACAGTTCAGATTGAGCAGTCTGCAGGTTAAACGTGGTAAGACCTCCCTTAACACCAGTTTGGACTACCTGCAGTAAGGTATGTTTGCCTAACGACCGTCGTTTGCTTCACGAGTCCATTGCCTTACCCAAGAGTGAAGTTGGTTGAAGGGAATTAGGAAGTAAGAAAGAAAATAATACATCTACAATGCATAAGTAACATTTAAACCAGGTCATCTTAACATTAGCTCTGAACAGTAAGGCTCATATTTGCTTACCAGTCTGCTATTATAGTGTCTATCTTATGCATTCCCAATACTCCTTCTGTACCCCCGATACATATCCAAATTATCAAAATAGGAATGTGTTGTTACAGATACCAATTTTCTAAAGTAAAAGGAGTCAGCAAAGAGGAAGCTGAAAAGATGGGGCTTCACAGAGAGAAAGCCGTTACGTTAGAAAAAACATATGAAGAAATTCAAAAACTAGATATAGATAACTGGGAAAACAAAAGGGGTCCTCGACCTTGGGAGGCACCTACCGAACAAACCAAAAAATAATAGACAAATTATGCACACTGTTATTTAGTTGTATTATTATTGTAAATAAATTATTTTAGTCGTAATAAACTATACTTGTTACTGTAGATTGCTTATGTAGTGTAGTATCTACTAGTGATGTAACGAATATTCACATTCGCGAATATTCGCATAATTTTTGACATTCGCATTCGTATTCGCAAAAAAGATGCGAAAGTTTGGCGAATGTGATTGACAAAATGAAAAATAATAATATTTTTAATTATAAATAATATATTTATATTACAATAAAAAATAATGGAACGGTCTTGAGCAGGTTTACTAAATTGAAAGCTTTCTCTTCTCTTCTTGTGTGACTTTAATTAAAATATTACGGAAGTAAAAAAATAATTATAATACATAACTACATCTTTATAAAAAGGACTTGAGAGGCCTAATGAAATTAATAATATCTAATAAGCCTAATTACATATACACTCAGAGGCACAATTAACCGGCCACTTATTACATGTTGATTCCTTCAAAACTCCTCTATAATTTAATTGTTTTTGATACAATACTAAATTAATTAAATCCTTTACAAAAATAATCGAATAGGAGTCAGATATAAAATGTTTTAATTAAAAATATGCAACAAAATGTGATATTACAGTTTCCTTTCCACAACAAACTAAAATATTGATTGAAAGGAAAATCTGCATTTAATTGTCACTATAATCGTGGATTCGTCTCCTGGCATCACTAACTACTTGTAATCGATTTGGAAGCCTGTCCATTATGTATTGAATCTCCGTTTGCTAGTGCCAGTATCCTTGCTTCTCCGACTGTGCCCAGTGGCATTTTATTGATGGAAAGAAAACTACGACACCCCTTCATCTTAGCCAATAAAAAAATTAATCACTGTTGCGGCTTGGGAAGTCCTTATTAAGTTCCTATCCGAATATCATTACCTCAATCCCCACTTCCCTTATCCTTATGCACATGAAGCGAATTCCAAACAGCGCCATCTAGTGCGCTGACACTCAAAAAACCTCTAAGGGCCGCGTTGCGCGCTCACGTTGTCGCTTGTGAAAAATATTAAAAACCATTGGAAAAAAATCTGATCTCGTTAGTGAAAACCGTGCACATTTGGTGTGGAGTGTGATCCCCTGTCTGTGCTGTGTGGGACTCTTGTCTGGACCTGCCAAACTAGCGCTGATGAACCGGGTTCGTGAAAGTGCTTCCGACTGGTGGGTTCTCCCAACCTTTTCCCGTTTCTGAAGCTGTTCGTTTGTTCCTGCTTGATATCACTGGGTTTAGACAAATGCTAGATGGGCCGCTAGATTACCGCCCGCTGTGAACCAACCATCAATACCTTAGGCACCAACAATCACAATGTTACAGAACAAATTTACTGTTACGCAAAACGGACGGTGAGGATCTTAAAATTCAGACTAATGTGCGACAAAAACGTCAAAAAATATATATAAAGTACGGGTAGTAATTTATTTATTGCAAAACTACCCAGTTAAACAAATACACCTATTAACCTTAACATACGTTAAACCATCGGTATGCAGTTTTAGAGAGTGGACTCTTGAGTGTATTATTATAATATACTAGGTTCGGTGAGGTTCGGGATTAGAGAATTATACCACATTGTTACCGAAATAGACACAATTTATTTTAATAGATTACTAAATACACAGGTAAACTAGCAACAACACAACTACAATAATTTATTATCACTATTACACAGCACTAAACTTCTTAATTCACTTACACTTTAGTCGCTGTTAATTCACTTGATACTCACTTGGAACTAAACTCACTTGACACTCACTTGAAAACTAAACTAACTGCTCCGCAATGCCACCCTTTATATAACGAAACGGTACTTCCAGAAAAATCGCGACACTGGTAAATTCTACACAACAATAGAATCCGCTAATACATCGTAGAATATTCCATTAACGGGTTACTAACTACTTAGTTCCGTGTTGTCTCAACAGATGGCGTGTATCTTTATTTTGTAGCTCTATACGACTTCCCACAGTAGCCACTAGATGGCGGGATATTCGTAACAGTAGGATTAGTTGGTTTGTAATTACTGTACTGAAAAAAAAATTCAAACAAATAGTTTTATAATAAATTTCAACATCTTTTGAGCCATAAAAAGCGAAATATTTGCAAAAAATAACCTTTCTATCACCGTTGACCCACCCACATGAAATTTTAAAAGACTTGAGACGATATTTAGAAAGCCAAAGTAATGTTTATATGAGTTTTCAGCTTCTTATCTCTCATTTCCACGTGAATTAGATTATTAAGCCCCACCAAAACAAAAGGCTGCCCGCGTTCACTGCCAATAAAAACCATTCACTATGGCCCCACACAGTTCCAAAGACATCCATATCCATATCATCTTATAGAGTATTGGGATCCTGGGTGTAAACATTTCCAGTTTTGATATCATCTAGAAGGCAAGACATCCGAAAACTCAGTGTGCTTAATAGAGCGAAGAGGTACTTCATTCCGGGGCAAAGACTTCTATTAAATACATCACAATTCTGTCCCCATATGGAGTACAGCTGTGATCTCTGGGCGGGAGCACTTGGATACCACCTCGGGTCTTTGAACTCGTTTCAAAGACGTGCTGTGAATCGTCGACGATCCTAAACTCAAGCGATATTAACTACCGCCCGCTATTTATACACACTTTTTCTACCAATTAAAGATAATGAAATACAAACGGCGTATAAAGCAGTCTAGCGTTACTTAAAACTCTTTTAGTGGTACACTTGTTGGTGGTTGGTGTAGTAACCAAATATTCTCAGGTCATGACATCCATCCATATATCAAAAGTCGGGACAAACAAGTCAGGCCAGCTTTTAGCCCTTCTAGCTCTCGTTAAACCGCATGCACGCTAAACTCGTTTTTTGGAAGCGCCCGGAATGGGCGAGGAGATTGAAAATAACAATCACTGCGATGAGATACAGCGAAGTAGGTAATTTCTTGGAGTTGTTTTTTTTAATAAACAAGCCAAACAAAACATGTGAAATCTAGCTATTTTTACTTTTATTGCTAAAGCAAAGTAGTGACGTTACGAATTTACTGTTATATACGTCCTCATTTGAGTTATTTCAAGGTAGGTACCTATGTCCATAGGTACCTACCTAGTTAATTTCAGATGTGACGTCTGCTTTATACAAGTTTCTAGGACATTAAACTGATACTTCTTTTAGAGCATGCCAGGGCTGCATGATTGTAAAGTTTGGTACAAAATTAGTAAAATCTGATTATCTATTTCATCTATCTGTTTTCATTATCAGTTATACTGTTAGACTTTGTATTTGACAATTATTACTCTTTCATAAATCATACATAATGTAATACCTACATAGGTTACTTAAATTATATCGAGAAAGTCCTCTGGATGTAGATATTGAAAGATACATGTCATTACTGTAGGAATCTACGCAGCGAAGTTTTCGTATTGCATCATTGTCATATTTGATACCCAGTTGGGTATCAAATATGACAATGATGCAATACGAAAACTTCTCATTAATAATTTAGCTTTTTATCACTGCTTCAAATTTTAATCAAATTCATTGAAGGGTGGGGTATATCGTTTTGCTAAAACCCGTTTTGTAAAAGGATTTCATGTGCCATAATTTAAGGGACCCGGTAATATGAAAGTTTCTACTTTCAAAATAAAATACCACGATGGGAACCGTTAACTGTAGGTATTTCTATACGATGCGGATACGGATGTGATGTTTTTAAAGTAATCTATGTCATATTGGCCGTCGTACGATGCACGCTATTCATTTGAACTTCTTGGGTGTTATTTATACACAATGGAATTTTGCCAAAAATGGCGACAAACGTTTTAACGCTTCTGGTGACCATTTGTGATTTCTGATTACCTACTAGAAAAATGAAGACGCAGAGTAGGTATTTCTTTTAAAGCTGGAAATATATAATAAAATAAAGAAATGCGTAAATAAATATAAAAACAAACACTTGTTTGTAATTAGAGTTCCTGACGTCATCAGCATAGGTAATATGATTGTCCCATAAACATATTCTAAGTTTATGGATTGTCCACGGTTTGGTTAAAATTTGTTCACAGTCAGGGAAACTTTTCGGTACCTACTGATATTTAGTAGGGCTTATATTTAAAAACACCCAAAGGGCACCTCGGCCAGTGTTTGGTTATTATGATTTTTAACCGATTTTAAAAATAGGAGGTTATTAATTCGACGCGTATGTATGTAATTTTATTGGAATTGCGTAATATTCATATAGGTATGATGAATATGATGATATCTTTTAAGACTTCCAAACAAATATACAAAATTTTAAAATTGTAGTAGGTATGTTGTTTGTCCACTTTTTTCCCGAAACTAATAGTTATCGGATTGTGACCATTCTTTATATGCTTACATTTACTGCAACTTATGGAACAGTAAAGATTTCATCAAAATCTGTTCAGTAGTTTTTGTGGTATGGACTAACTAAAGTAAAGGCCTGGCTCGCCCATAAAAGCTGCGGGCGTGGTGGTTTAAATTCTCACACACCAATACGACATTCATATCACAGAGGTTGATATACTACAGCACCTTTACCGATTGCTATTTACTTACCTAGATATTTGTATTATTAGACACCTAACTAATGATAGTAAGGATCCCTAAGTTCAGCTGTTTCGAAGTTGAACCTTAGTTTTAAATATTTTGGTAGGCATTTCGTAGGAACAAAACTTATAAGAAGGGATTATTTTTTAAATCAGCTGTAGTAAAAAAAATGGCGCAACCGCAACAGAAACCTTACAACTAAGTTAGTATCAATTAGTCATCATATACGGCTTCCTTAGCATGACACCACATGTAAGTATAACTATAATTGATACCTACATACATACATGATTATAATATTTCGGTTGATGCAATAGTCGCCATTCTTACGTAGGTTAAGGTACGTAGGTTGGAAAGTTAACTTTGTCGTAAATTGATTTATGGGAGAGTATTTTAGAACGTAAAGTTTGTCTTAAGTAGTCTTTCGAAAAAAAAACGGGCAAAAATCTTCGAGTATTGACTCTCGAGATGGATGTACGTCACTCGCACTTGTCCCGTTTTTTTTACTTTTTTTTTTTAGTTAGCCTCGCACATGTCCCACTGCTGGGCAAAGGCCTCCCCCTTACGCTTCCACTCCTCTCGGTCCTCGGCCACCCTAGGCCACATCAGCCACATGTTTAAATACGTGTCGAGATCGTCCCTTCACTCCACGTCAGACATTTGACACGTGAGTGATGAGTGCCACGTTGCCATGTCGTGCGTGACGCGCAGTTTTGCCACTTGCAATTTTCAATAAAATGATGCTGTAATTAGTGTTAATAATTCGTCAAAAAGTGTTTTTTTTATTTTTGGTTATAAAAATTTGTTTGTAATAGTTATAGGATGTTTCGGAAATAAAAATATGTTTTCTTTCTTTCTTTCTTTCTTTCTTTCCCTATATCTCTTCCTCGGCCTTCCTTGCCGTCGCCGACCACCTGCAGTATGTTTTTACTTTTATTAAACTATAATTATTTCTTTGAGCAAGGCAGGAGTAACTACCTATTATTTTATTTGTGCCAAGGCTCTCGATATCTGGTTATTTCACCACACATACCTATAAAAACTCGCATTATTGTTTACGCCTATTCCATTCAATAGATAGATAATTAACACTTTTTGTACACCGTTGTTACGAAGTAACATACATACATACAACTTTGCATGTGTCCAACAAATAATGTACAAAGTCTGGCCATATTGCTAAATGCAACCTCTTCCAGTCAACCTTATGATAGTAGGTAAGTATAATGTTAACTCAATTGAAATTATATATGAAAGTCTGATAAAAATACAGGAACAAATCATGGCAAGGCCTGTTGGTCTAGTGGTTAGTAACCTGACTGCTAAGCCAGAGGTCGTGGGTTCGATTCCCACCCAGGACAAATAATTGTGTAATGAGGACAAGAATTTGTTCTGTGTCTGGGTGTAATTTATCTATAATAAGTATGTATTTAGAAATAAATAAGTATGTTTATCAGCAATCTGGTTACCATAGTACAGGCTCTGCCTAGTGTGGGATCAGACAGACGTGTGAGAGATGTGTGAAGTTATTATTATTATTATATTATTATAATTTAAATCCTTCCTCATGGGTATTCGAATCATCACGCAGCTCAAGGTTTACATGAGAACGCCGATAATCTGTAACAATTTACTCACCTATCACTCCTATAAGTAGGGCACCGAGAGCATTTTCAAGTTTCCTCTGGGTTGCATGGCAGCCTTACCTTACTATGGTACCTTTCTACACAATATGTAAAGGTACAAACCACTTTACTATTATAAATCAACAGCTCTTTAATATCTACGTTTTAATAATAATAAAGCCGCGATATATAATGTAGAGTACGAAATAGGTTAACTAAAAGAAAAGTCGCGTGTTTGCGTTTTATCACCAAACTGCTTATCTGTCATAATATGTCTACATTCTTTAGCGTATCTATACTAATATTGTAAAGAGGAAAGATTTGTATGTAAGTATGTTTATAACGAATTGGCTCAAAAAGTACTGGACTGATTGCGATGAAACTTGGTATGTAGATAGCTGGAGACCTGGATTAACGCAAAAGCTACTTTTTATCGTGACATTTCCACAGGATCGGCACTTACGCGGGTGAAACCGCGAGGCGCTGCTAGTCTTAAATATTTACCTAAGTACCTAGGTATGTGATTCAAGTTCATTTATGTTTAATGTATACCTACCTAAAAAAATCAAACAGGCACATTATGTAAAAGATGCATATTAACGTTATGTGGCAATAATGATTTTACCCAACTATTCAGCTATAATATTAAGATTAATGTGACTATACCTACTTATATGACCACAGTAAGTCCACAGGCCGTACCGTTCTTGTGCAGAGCAAAGACCTCCATACTCTGCTTTCAATTTCCCTGTCTTTTCTGTGTGACTAATCTTTTTGAAAGAAGTTTAAACGATCCCACTATTTTCGTAAAGACCTACCGTGTTAATACGGTTAGGTACTTGTCATAAAATGGGATCCATTTGGTAAAATAAGTAATGTGACATGCCACGGGCTTGTCACGACTGCAAAGTGGCAAGTTTTAGTAAGGTGTCAGTGATTTTAGATTTGTGACACATTTTGCTATTCCTAATCCAGTTGGCCAAATCCATCTACTAGCACTAGCAAACTGCACTTTGGTAGACCGCGAGCATGGGCCTCTGCTGTACAATGAAAGATAACTGTACTTGGGAAATAACTGTACTTGACGGTAGGTGCAGACGTCTATAAGTTTTCAGTTTTCAATTTCATCTATTTTTTTTTCTAGACTATTGTTAGTCATACAAATTTCTTCGATCCTTTCACCATTAATCTAGAAGTAAGAGTAGCAGGTAGGTGACCGTAGGTGTTTGTAATAGTAACAATTAATTAAAGGATTCTAGACAAAAAGTCCTTGTTGGGATAACTGTTACTAACTTACTTATAATTATGTATATGTACGGATACATAATAGGCAAGGGCGTCAAAAGGGGGGGAGGGGGGAGGAGGCAAGCTGCCCCCCCTAGAGATTCAAAAATTAGTAGCCAAAAGTAAAGCAGCCAAAGTCCTAAGTGCACTCGCTTCACTTGCTTGACGATCATTCCCGCACGATGAAACAAGAATGAATGCACCGAGTCCATTCCAAGGGGCCCGGGTGGCTGGCTCTCAAGAAGTAACAAGGGTCTATGGCCTACTATCGGATAATAATGAGATATACATATTAACAATTATTCAGAATCATATACCTAACATTATATCACATTAAAAATAGTTTTTGTGATTACAAACTCATATTTTGCGGTTCTAAGGCTGACTTTGTCATTCACGAAGTATGGGAGAGTATTTTTAGAACCGCAAAGTTAAGTTTGTCTTTCGGAAAAAATGGGCTAAACTTCGAGAATTGATTCTGAGGTGGACGTAATATCTACATACAAGATTGTTTACTTACGGAACCCGCGGTGCACGAGTCCTACTTGCACTTGTCCCTTTATAACTCTCACTTTTATACGAAAAACGAATTAACCTGGTTTTGATTTGATACGCGGTTGTTTGTTGAGGATAAGAGCTGATTTAAAAAATTTAATCGTTTAAAGGATTTTTACACTTTTTAAAGGAAATTTATACTTTTAAATACCTATCTTCGAAAACACTAAAACTCGTTTGATAGCAAACCAGACTGAAAAATAATCCTACTAATTTTATAACCGTGAAAGTTTGTGAGGATGTATGGATGTATGGATGTGTGGATGTATGGATGTTTGTTACTCTTTCACGCCAAAACTACTGAACCGAGTGCGATAAAACTTGGTATATAGATAGCTGGAGATCTGGATTAACACATAGGCTACTTTTTATTCCGATATTCCCATGGCATCGGGACTTACGCTGGTGAAACTGGGGGGCGCAGCTAGTATAGGAATAAAGTGAATAACAAAATTACTATATTATTCAAATATATAATGGGGGGTGCTCGATAGCAATATTGCTACAAACATTTCATTTGTAGATTTCTATCAATAAAGTTACTATAAAAATATAGTCGAATATAGTTGCATTTTTGCGACGCGCACAATGGGTTATGCCAGCAAAGTCCCGATCTCGCGGCGTCTATGTGTGTGTTGAGTATCTCGCTGGAGGCCATGATTATGTGTATGATCCAGAACGAGAGTGCGTGGGATTCCGCCGCCTTGTTCTGCGACGTAGTGATGCATGCCAAAAAAGCGATGGAAAGGGAACGAGTGAGAAGTAGAACTCTTCCGTTCTGCAGAAGACGCCCCAGACGCCGGAGAGTGCAAAACGATCTCCGTCCTCCAGACTAAATTAGAGGGAGCAGGACACAACATAGTGGGATCACCTTGCTCAACAGGCAGCCAAGTCTATTGGGGTTTACAATGATTTCAATTCTTGGGTACACCTGGGGCCCCCGCCATAAGACCCTGTGACGGAACAGTGTTATAATAATATTTTAAAAGGTCACAGTATAAAAAATATAAATATACTATGTCTTGGTTAAAATTGGTTACCCGACGTTTCAATCGAATTGCACCAACCGAGAGGTATTGTAGGTACCTTTTAAATATTATCGCGATTAAGTCCCGAGCTACACATCTAAAATAAAGAGAAATGTCTAGGATCATTGATAGTTCAGTGTAATAATTGTAAGCGTACACGTTTCCAGCTAGTTTTCAAAATACAAATTATAAACGCCTTTTTAGCGTAGCTCTAATAGTAGGTATTAAAAATGTCGATTTACCTACATGCGACTTGCTCTAATATCTTTATTTCTTTTTGTTATAATTTTTCTCATTATTAGCGAAAGCTTTTAACGGGCCTTCTCCTCTGAACGATCTGCTATACTTGCATCTATAATATAAAAATGAATCGCAAAATGTGTTGGTAAGCGCATAACTCAACAACGCCTGGACCAATTTGACCAATTCTTTTTTTTAAATGTTCGTTGAAGTTCAAAGATGGTTTTTACAGCGAGAAAAATTTAAAAAATTGCCTGAAAAAGTAAAAAAAAACACTTCTATACTCCCATACAAACGATTCGTAATAATACTTAAAAGTCAATTTGAACTTTAATCCCATACTATAAAGTTCAAGTGTTAGTGGAGAGGTTCAGGGAAGGCAAAACAATTAAGTGACGTTAGTATCGTATATTAGATTTTAAAAATGTAGAATAATGTCAGTAATGGAAGAGGATTGACATACATATTGGTTGTCAAATATTTATGCGTGCGTTCAGCAATTTATTTTGTGTAAACTAAGGAAAATATATCAAGTTACAGAGCTGCAGAGTAAATAATAAATTAAACCCGTGCGAAGCCGGGGCGGGTCGCTAGTTACTAATAAGTTTTAGTGTCAGCGTTTTAGTTTAAATTGATGACATTTACGTGATCAACGTCCCGACAAACCTTCAGTACGAAACCCATATTGATTTTTACACTATTTATTTCTTTTCACCCCCTGGAGGGGTTGTTTTTGAAGAAGTACGATATGCGTGTTTTTTTTTGTTAACAGTACTAATCCTGCGGCTTTTCGAATTGAAATATCTATCTTAACTTAAGTATAGGTATCATTACTCCATGCAAATTTTGAACCCTTGTTTCACCCCTTTGGAAGTTAAATTTTCAAAAATCCGTTTTGGCTATAGGTATGTGTACCAAATTTTAACATAATCTGTTCAGCGGTTTGAGCTATGCGTTAATAAGACCGCCCATTGTACTCTGATTTGTAAGATGATTATTTGTTTCAACTTTACCAACTATTATGTATTCTGTGACTGTACCTACTTTATTAATTAAGTGTACAATAAAGAATATACTATAGATCAGTCAAGCAGTCACAGTTTCCAGATAATAATAATGACGTGTGCACAACGTCATCTATACTTACCCAAACTATTCTAGTAGGTTATTATGTGTTCCAGAATTTAATATAGGTACCTACTTATCTAAGTATAAAATGTGTATATGTAATTATCTATTTACATATACTTACATTTTTTAAATAGATAGGTACAAATTTTACATAAAACATTGAGACCAATACTAATCGTGATCGGGAATGGATCCCGCGACCCCTGACCTAAATGTTTGACCTCCGTGCCATTTAGGCGTAGGCCATCAGAATTTACGAGTAGTAAAAATTTTCTACGCACCTTATTTATCATAATCTTCTTTCGTTTTAAAGTGTAGAGTGGCCATTGAGTATTGGTAAGCCCGCTTAAGAAGTACAGAAATACAATTTTTTTTTTTGTCAAACCAGCTCAAATCCGTTTTCTATCATTATGTTCTCATTGCCAATTATATAGGTGCACTTTGTACTTTTAATATGTTAATGATGTCGGTTCCAAAATTTTTATTGCAATAAGGACTAAGCAATAACACAGAAATCAGACAATATAGTTAGGTGTAAGTATAAGTAATTTGCTTAGATCATATTTATTAGGTAAGTATTGCCGTCAGTATGACCACGACCGAAGTAACTATTATGTTATCTGTGCCATGAATGACTGACAAAATGTTTTTAGGTACCTACATGAAATTCCTCCATTTCTACTTACCTAGGTAAGAACCTATTGATACTTACCTACGCTAGTGAACTTTGTGAAGTACAATACATACAGAAGAATCTAGATAAAAATATCAATATATTTTGGTTATAAGTACCTACATGTTTAATTTTGCTCCAGACAGACACTGCGCAGCATTAATTTGTTATTGGTAGGTAGGTACTTAAAATAAAATATTAGGGCATCTACTGAATCTGTAGGGATTGGGCAGAATTCTTAATCTGTTTAGGTACATGAAGATGAAATTTAATTAATTCTGTTAACTAGATCAATAGGTAAGCATGAATAGCTTAGTATAGATCTATCGAACGAATCTATCCACACATAGTTGAGATTAGATCTCAAGAGAACACCTTTAGATGTCGTTGGAACTACGTTGTTATTAAATGTAGCTGCTCTGTCATTGATCGCCATGTTTTCACAGAATTGCCTTTGTTTTGATGGGCTTCCTCCCAGGCGGCTGCGCGATGCACGAGTCCCACGAGTCGATCAGTCAACAATACTCAACGAGCAACAAACAGTTTACGTTACGTCACAAAGGAAAGAAATACGCAGTCGCCGTAGACGTTCTAGAACAAATAGCTTTTGCTCTCTCATTGTTCGTACGTCAGAAAGAGACAAAACTCTCGTTCGGCCGTTGTCGCCAGTTATCGCTGCTATGGATTTTCACACGATATCGTGTTTTGCGTCTATAAAACAGGGGACGTCAATGCTCGAAGCGCAGTTCAAAACGAGAAATTGAAAAAAGAATTCTTGAGCGAGTGACTGTTTAAGTCGTGTCGTCAACCAATTGATTATTGAAAATTGTGCTATTTCAAACTAAATTCCAGTGTATATTCGGTAAGTGTTAATAAACCTTAGTAAAATTAACTTAGATTTTAGTACTTCAAGTGCAAAATATGAAAAACTTGTACACTGCGCAGTTTTAATGGTTCGTACCTACGCCATTTTGTAAATTTCGTAGACGATTCGATTCATGTGATAATTATTGATCATGAATGTTCTTGGTGGTTGCATATTTATTGTTAGTTTCACATTATATTTATATGACATAAAATATTGTTAATTGACACTGCCTGGAATAATGTTCAATTATAAATGAAATTACTATTAAAACATTTTAAATACTTTGTGAACGGATTATCAGTAGATTTACAAACGTCCTATGGGTTTGTTAATCTAATTACATACATTAAACTAATATTCTTTTATACGTACCGAATATTAATCCATATTTTGTAGGAATCTATACTTACTATAATTATTATTTGTCTAAAGAAAGAAAGAGTGCTAATGTGTGTGACTATTATTAATTTATTATATTATCTGGAACCACTGTACCTACTTTACCCTTCGAAAGAAATTGTTTTGCAGATGGATAAAGAGTGATAGATACTTTAAGATATGACAGTGTTTAACCTAGGTGAAGTTAGGGCGTGCCGTTATTCTTATAATAACCTTTTTACATCTACCAAGTAGGTACATGCGTAGCAAGTTTTCTAGGTCATAGAAACATGACCGACAACAATGTCTACTTGCGTTTTAAATGTTTTGAATATTGTGCACTACAAAATACTTACTGTAATTAACTTGCATTTTTTCCGTAATGTACAATTTCTGTCGACTTATTTCTTTGTTAGTCATCGTATAACGAAAACTAGCACGTCATACAACAACAATCTCGTGATGATTCACGCTATAGGTAATAGTGATAAGTATTTCCTTAACATTGTTAACGTGACCAGCAATATTTAAAAAAATAATTTGACTACGGTAGTGGATGTTTTATCTAAATTACGCCAAACCCAAACCAATTTTAGAACATGCTAATAAAAATATCATTGTGGTGCAATAGCACGATACAACGCCCGCTAAGAGTGTTCTACGGGTCGCGAGTTCAATCGCCTCAGTTGATAAAAATATTATCATTATAGATACTTATTATTAATTTAAAATTTATTATAGTAGTCGTGACGGGAAACAAATTACTTTTAAATAAAAAGGTGTATTCGCTTTCATTGTCCCAAAATTATGCCAAAACTAAAATTTGGTTTTGACCTGAAATAATACCTATTTTTTGTGACCGACCGAATGTTGAGATCGACCAGGGTCGAGAGTTCAGTCCCCTCTAAAGTTCAATTTCAATAAAAACTAGAATAATAGTGTTGTTAATTGTAAACAATAACATGAAGTTATTATTATTAATAATTATTTTTCTTTTCATTACAGGATAAAATGCAGATCTTTGTGAAGACCTTGACGGGGAAGACCATTACATTGGAGGTGGAACCCTCTGATACTATTGAAAATGTAAAGGCTAAGATTCAAGATAAAGAAGGCATTCCTCCAGACCAGCAAAGGTTGATTTTCGCTGGTAAGCAGTTAGAAGATGGTCGCACACTTTCCGACTACAATATTCAAAAGGAATCCACTCTCCACCTTGTGCTACGTCTTCGAGGCGGCATGCAGATTTTCGTAAAAACGTTGACTGGCAAAACTATCACATTAGAGGTTGAGCCCTCTGACACAATTGAGAATGTTAAAGCTAAGATTCAAGACAAAGAGGGTATCCCTCCAGACCAGCAGCGATTGATTTTCGCCGGAAAACAATTGGAAGATGGTCGCACATTATCTGACTACAATATTCAGAAGGAGTCCACACTCCATTTAGTATTACGTCTACGTGGTGGTATGCAAATATTCGTCAAGACTCTAACCGGCAAGACAATTACGCTTGAAGTTGAGCCTTCAGACACAATAGAAAATGTAAAAGCTAAAATTCAAGACAAAGAAGGTATCCCTCCAGACCAGCAACGGTTGATCTTTGCCGGCAAGCAATTGGAAGATGGCCGCACATTATCAGACTACAACATTCAGAAGGAATCCACACTCCATTTAGTATTACGTCTGCGTGGTGGTATGCAAATCTTCGTCAAGACTCTAACCGGTAAGACAATTACGCTTGAAGTTGAGGCTTCAGACACAATTGAGAATGTCAAAGCTAAGATTCAGGACAAAGAAGGTATCCCCCCAGACCAGCAACGGTTGATCTTTGCCGGCAAGCAATTGGAAGACGGCCGCACATTATCAGACTACAATATTCAGAAGGAATCCACACTCCATTTAGTATTACGTCTGCGTGGTGGTATGCAAATCTTCGTCAAGACTCTAACCGGTAAGACAATTACGCTTGAAGTTGAGGCTTCAGACACAATTGAGAATGTCAAAGCTAAGATTCAGGACAAAGAAGGTATCCCCCCAGACCAGCAACGGTTGATCTTTGCCGGCAAGCAATTGGAAGATGGCCGCACATTATCAGACTACAATATTCAGAAGGAATCCACACTCCATTTAGTATTACGTCTGCGTGGTGGTATGCAAATCTTTGTCAAGACTCTAACCGGTAAGACAATTACGCTTGAAGTTGAGGCTTCAGACACAATTGAGAATGTCAAAGCTAAGATTCAGGACAAAGAAGGTATCCCCCCAGACCAGCAACGGTTGATCTTTGCCGGCAAGCAATTGGAAGATGGCCGCACATTATCAGACTACAACATTCAGAAGGAATCCACACTCCATTTAGTATTACGTCTGCGTGGTGGTATGCAAATCTTCGTCAAGACTCTAACCGGTAAGACAATTACGCTTGAAGTTGAGGCTTCAGACACAATTGAGAATGTCAAAGCTAAGATTCAGGACAAAGAAGGTATCCCCCCAGACCAGCAACGGTTGATCTTTGCCGGCAAGCAATTGGAAGATGGCCGCACATTATCAGACTACAATATTCAGAAGGAATCCACACTCCATTTAGTATTACGTCTGCGTGGTGGTATGCAAATCTTTGTGAAGACTCTAACCGGTAAGACAATTACGCTTGAAGTTGAGGCTTCAGACACAATTGAGAATGTCAAAGCTAAGATTCAGGACAAAGAAGGTATCCCCCCAGACCAGCAACGGTTGATCTTTGCCGGCAAGCAATTGGAAGATGGCCGCACATTATCAGACTACAATATTCAGAAGGAATCCACACTCCATTTAGTATTACGTCTGCGTGGTGGTATGCAAATCTTTGTCAAGACTCTAACCGGTAAGACAATTACGCTTGAAGTTGAGGCTTCAGACACAATTGAGAATGTCAAAGCTAAGATTCAGGACAAAGAAGGTATCCCCCCAGACCAGCAACGGTTGATCTTTGCCGGCAAGCAATTGGAAGATGGCCGCACATTATCAGACTACAACATTCAGAAGGAATCCACACTCCATTTAGTATTACGTCTGCGTGGTGGTATGCAAATCTTCGTCAAGACTCTAACCGGTAAGACAATTACGCTTGAAGTTGAGGCTTCAGACACAATTGAGAATGTCAAAGCTAAGATTCAGGACAAAGAAGGTATCCCCCCAGACCAGCAACGGTTGATCTTTGCCGGCAAGCAATTGGAAGATGGCCGCACATTATCAGACTACAACATTCAGAAGGAATCCACACTCCATTTAGTATTACGTCTGCGTGGTGGTATGCAAATCTTCGTCAAGACTCTAACCGGTAAGACAATTACGCTTGAAGTTGAGGCTTCAGACACAATTGAGAATGTCAAAGCTAAGATTCAGGACAAAGAAGGTATCCCCCCAGACCAGCAACGGTTGATCTTTGCCGGCAAGCAATTGGAAGATGGCCGCACATTATCAGACTACAATATTCAGAAGGAATCCACACTCCATTTAGTATTACGTCTGCGTGGTGGTATGCAAATCTTCGTCAAGACTCTAACCGGTAAGACAATTACGCTTGAAGTTGAGGCTTCAGACACAATTGAGAATGTCAAAGCTAAGATTCAGGACAAAGAAGGTATCCCCCCAGACCAGCAACGGTTGATCTTTGCCGGCAAGCAATTGGAAGATGGCCGCACATTATCAGACTACAATATTCAGAAGGAATCCACACTCCATTTAGTATTACGTCTGCGTGGTGGTATGCAAATCTTCGTCAAGACTCTAACCGGTAAGACAATTACGCTTGAAGTTGAGGCTTCAGACACAATTGAGAATGTCAAAGCTAAGATTCAGGACAAAGAAGGTATCCCCCCAGACCAGCAACGGTTGATCTTTGCCGGCAAGCAATTGGAAGATGGCCGCACATTATCAGACTACAATATTCAGAAGGAATCCACACTCCATTTAGTATTACGTCTGCGTGGTGGTATGCAAATCTTTGTGAAGACTCTAACCGGTAAGACAATTACGCTTGAAGTTGAGGCTTCAGACACAATTGAGAATGTCAAAGCTAAGATTCAGGATAAGGAAGGTATTCCCCCAGACCAACAGCGGTTGATCTTTGCTGGCAAGCAGCTGGAAGATGGCCGTACTCTTTCCGACTATAACATTCAGAAAGAATCCACTCTTCACCTTGTACTACGTCTCCGAGGTGGCATGCAGATTTTTGTGAAAACATTGACCGGCAAAACTATCACTTTGGAGGTAGAGCCATCTGACACAATTGAGAATGTTAAAGCCAAGATTCAGGACAAAGAGGGTATCCCTCCAGACCAACAGCGTTTGATCTTTGCTGGTAAGCAATTGGAAGATGGTCGCACATTATCAGACTACAATATTCAGAAGGAATCCACACTCCATTTAGTATTACGTCTGCGTGGTGGTATGCAAATCTTCGTCAAGACTCTAACCGGTAAGACAATTACGCTTGAAGTTGAGCCTTCAGACACAATTGAAAATGTCAAAGCTAAGATTCAGGACAAAGAGGGTATCCCTCCAGACCAACAGCGTTTGATTTTTGCCGGCAAGCAACTAGAAGATGGGCGCACATTGTCGGACTATAATATCCAAAAGGAATCTACGCTACATTTAGTCTTACGTCTCCGAGGTGGTATGCAGATTTTTGTCAAGACCTTGACTGGTAAAACCATTACTTTAGAGGTTGAGCCTTCAGACACAATTGAAAATGTGAAAGCTAAAATCCAAGATAAGGAGGGTATTCCTCCAGACCAGCAACGATTGATATTTGCTGGCAAACAGCTAGAAGATGGTCGTACACTATCAGACTATAATATTCAGAAGGAATCAACTCTGCACTTAGTATTACGTCTACGTGGTGGAATGCAAATTTTTGTCAAGACTTTGACTGGTAAGACAATAACCTTGGAAGTGGAGCCCTCTGATACAATCGAGAATGTTAAAGCTAAAATTCAAGACAAAGAGGGCATTCCTCCAGACCAGCAACGTTTAATCTTCGCCGGCAAACAGCTAGAAGATGGCCGTACACTATCAGACTATAACATTCAGAAGGAATCTACATTGCATTTAGTTCTCCGTCTTCGCGGTGGTATGCAAATTTTCGTTAAAACACTTACTGGCAAGACCATCACCTTGGAAGTGGAGCCTTCTGACACTATTGAGAATGTCAAGGCAAAAATTCAAGATAAAGAAGGTATTCCCCCAGATCAGCAGCGATTGATCTTTGCAGGCAAGCAGTTGGAAGACGGACGTACACTCTCAGACTATAACATCCAAAAAGAGTCTACTCTACATTTAGTTTTAAGGTTGAGAGGTGGAATGTAAAGTTTCTTCTGAAATATAAGAACTGATACTAAATATACATATGACGATATATTATTTTTTATTTTCCTAATTTTTCTATAAAGCCGAATATAATATGTAATGCCTTGCTCAAGTACCGAGTAAATTGGTAGCACCTATCATATCACAATCATTTGATACCTACCTTCCGTATAACTTATGCCTTATAATATGCTGGCACTGACACAGTTATCAGTTACTAAAATCTTAAAGGTCCGGTTCCGTATTACTACAGAATTAAAGAATAGGTAGGTATGTAATAGAAACAGTAGCACATTACTAGTAACAGATAAATCTCTCCCTACATGTGTGTAGTGTCTACTCTTCAATATTTCTTTTAGTAAAATTAAGTACTAGGTATGTATGGTACCTACTAACGCTTATTTTTCATTTCCAATGTTTTACAAAGTTTACAAAAATCCGTGTTTTATTTTTAACCGACTTCGAAAAAGGAGGCGGTTCTCAACTCGAGGGTTTTTTTATGTATGTACACCGATTATTATGTAAAGAATTATAAACTTCTCTTTTCTTAAATTAAACTATGGTGGAGAATATTTTATATCTTACAAAAAGTTTTAATGAATAATTACAGGGAAACAAGTGCATATCGATACTAATATTATAAAGCTGAAGAGTTTGTTCGTTTGTTTGCTTGAATCTCAGGCACTACTGGTTCGGATTCGAATTTAAAATTTTTTTTAGCGTTGGATAGCCCATTTACCGAGGAAGCCTATAGGCTATATAACATCACGCTATGACCAATAGGAGCGGAGCATCAATGAAAAATGTTACAAAAACGGGGAAAATTTACAAACACGGACGAAGTTACGCGGGTCTGCTAGTACATATATACATAAACTAGTATATACATAAAAAAGATTATTCCTGGAACCCTATCGCAGCAACATCTACCGGGTCCAATTGTAAATCTAAACCATTCTCGAATCCACCTGAAGCCACTCAAAAAATTTCATTGAAATCGGTCCGGTTTAGGAGGAGTTCAGGAACATACACACGCATAGAAGAAAATAATATATATGTTACTGTAAAAGCCCGAATATTGGTAAATCCTAGGTTTTATCGGTAAATCCTAAGATTTACCACCCTTTATTGGTAAAAGTCCGAATTTTATAAAGAAGGGATAATTTTTCGGGCTTTTACCATGAGAGTTTGGTAAATCCTAGGTTTTACCAATGACGGTTGGTAAATGTTGTTTATTTAAAAAAAAACAATGGATTAATCAACTTAATCATTTATTTCATACACATTCACACACATCAGTTAGAACCTTCCGACGACGCGACGAGTCCTTCCGACGCCGCGACGCGACGCCGCCGCCACTGCTCGCTTCAACCAATCGCTTAACACGTTTGAACACACGTTAATTCGATTTCTGTTTGTGTTTTTAATTCTAAAAGTAACTTACAACTCAAACGGCTTTTCCCCCAAACAAGCGTGCGTGCGTATAAAAAATAATTATTCGGCAAACAATAGCAAATAATTAGCAAAAAAATATGTCACAAAGCCTGTTTTGAAAAGTCTAAGAGATCCGGAGATATAGGGTTGGCTACGCTGGCTTAAGGTTCAAGTCAGCAAGACCATTGTTTTTCGGAAATGGCTATAGCAAAAAAGTTAATTCTTTGTCAAAGAAATAGCAAATAATTAGCAAAAAAATATAGTGTAAGTTTTATTACGGTCCTATGACTTGGCTACGCCATCTTCATAGACACAGATAGGGAATAGTTTACTTCGTCAACCGAATTCAAATTCAAATTCTAAATTTGCTTTAAATGGGGTAACAAAGTGTGGTATTACAAAATTGATATAAATCGAACGGGCCCATTTAGCCATGAAAATAGCATGCAAAAATTTAACAAATTATTAAAATAACTTATGTGATAATGTGAGTATGTTATATTATTCTTATTGTCATTTTTCATTAGGTCAAATATAAATCAGTTAGTTAATTACGTTGGCTCTATTTACATTTATTATTCTTACAACTCCTTGTTTGTATGAAATTATTTAGTGGAATAAAAATTGTTTAGCATAAGCCAGCAACGTAGTTTTGTTATAAACTTATTTAGAGGTAATGTCTTTATACAATTTGGAATTTTATTATATATTTTAATGCACATAGCGTAAGATTATTCTGCAACCGACTACTTCTTGGTATAATATCCAGAATGAGCCTGTCTGGGTTCCTTAAATTATCACGCCGAGTAAGATCGTTTGCCCGTTTAAATATCTGAGGGTGTTGCTTGATAAATTTTCCTACCTCTAATATATAAGGGCAGGCCAAAGGGAGTATTTTTAATTCTTTGAAATAAGGGCGACATGATACGTCTAATATCACATATCGATCTTATGCATCTTTTTTGAGCAATGAATACCTTCTGAACCTCTGAACTATTGCCCCATATTAATAGTCCATACCGAAGGACAGATTCGACATAAGCAAAATAAACCGTGCATGCCGTATTTTGGTTTGCTATTTTTGATAATTTATAAAGAGCATATGAAAACCCATTAATCTTGTTGCTCACTTTTTCAGTTTGTTCTTTCCAATTAAATTTAGAATTTATTATTAATCCAAGAAATGTCACATAATTAGCGTTCGATAATATAATATGTCCATCATAATTGATCTCAAAATTGGCATGGCCACTCTTTAAAAGTCAGATCTTCAGGTACAATAGTGTTAGTGTTACACGAAAGGTAAACAGGATGCAAACTGATGCACTTCATTGAAATGCTCCAAAAGCTAACGTACTGAAAAATAAAAATCACTCAGTGATACCGTTGAAGGTTTAAATCATCATGCACATCTACCTTCATTCAGTTACAAAATCTACTGTTAAAAATAATTCGTGACTGGATTAAGAGGCTAGAGTTGCAGTTGATCGAACCAAAATAATAGTATAGGCTAAAGCATCGCTGACTAGGCCGACCAGTCACCCCAAGCAGCACCCGTTCACGAGTTAATTATTATATGTACTACACGCGTATCATTTTAATCTATAAAAATAAAAGCGAATGAATATTAACTCGCTCATCTACTGACTGATTACGAAATCTAGAAAACTATTTGAACTATGAAAATGAAATTTAACAAAAAGGTAGTTTATGAGTAGTAGACGTCAGCTATGAAAGGATTCTGCCATAGGACCGGATTTAGGGGATCTAAGGGCATTCGCAAGTTTGTATGAAATTTCTTGTACTAGAGAAGCAGTTTATAGTTAGCACACGTCAATTTAGATTTGAAAGTTTATTAAGTTGGAGTTTAAGACAGGGCCGGATAAAGGAGGTCAAAGGGCTTTCGCAAGTTTATACGACAGTCCGTAGTTTTTTTCTACTAGAGATCTGAAATTAGGCAGAGAGGTCGTTTATGGATAGAAGACGTCAGCTAATAACGGATTTTGCGACAGAGCCGAATTAAAAAGGTCCAAGGGCTCTCGCAAGTTTACATAAGAGTTTATGGTTTTTTGTACTAAAGATCTGAAATTTTGCGGGGAGGTATTTTTTATATATGACATGTCAGGTAAAAAAGAATTTCACGAAAGTGAAATGGCACGAAAGTGCACTGGCAATTTGACACTCTAGGTATTGGAAGATGTTGATGGAAGCTATGCTTTCCTCGGAGGCAGCCTGGCTAGCGATAAGTTGTTTTGCGACAGAAGTGTTTCAGGAGCTACGGAGTATAGAAAGGAAGCGGGCTGAAATAAGACAGCTAGAAAGGAGGTAGAAAATTAAGTGGGAAGAGCCTCACCCCGCGAAGTAATGCCTACCAGCCGTCCCGCGGGGAAAGTAGAGGTTGAGTCCAGAGGTAGTGATACATATCGAATGATATGTATCGATCTCGACCTACCCAGGCAAGGCCTGATGATACGTAAATGTATTTCTCCAAATCTCTGTAGAAAAAAAAAACCGGTAACGCAATACTATTGGTCGATTGATAAATATTAACGAATAGTGGGATTATAGAAGGGTAGGAATAAGTGGAGAACGATTGACTTGAGAGCGAATAGAAGTACGAACAACTTGGCAGTTACTGATTTTCTAGTTAGTGATTTTCATAGTTTATATCAGTGGTTGTGAGAGTGTTTCTTACATGTAAGCTTAGGCTTACTATATCATTTGCAATTACGATAAACATTACTTTTACGGCGAACAACATTTTAACTACAATTTATTTTGATTCACATTTTTTATTAAAATTTTCAGCAGACTCCTCGGCGCATCGTTTTCTGGGTTATGTGGGGATATTAGTTTTTAGGGGGTGTCCGGACACCCTGGACACCCCCCGTTGTTGTGCCCCTACTCAAGGCTATGTAGTTCACTATTCGTGAGCACGTGGTCATTTATGACTATTTATGAGCCTACGGGCTCTTCGGTCAACAGACTAGAGAGTTTCTAGATGGTACGTACCTGAGCCATCCTAAAGGTGACTGCTGCACTCTATGTAAGATCGAACTTGGGCTGTATAGACATGAAGCAGCTGTTCAGAGCGAAAGTACCGCCGGATCTTCGAAATGACTCATAATTTCTTCGAAACTGTCTGTGCCATGGATTCGATTTGTTGACCGCCGAAGTTCATTTTGGACGTGACCGTGATACCCAGAAACCCTAGATGCTCAGTAATCCGTAAGGACACACCTTAAAAAGTGGGTGTAAGTTCTAAAGTATTCTTTTTCGCAGAGAAGAGACACGTAACCACCAGACCAACAGTCCAGTCATATAGATTTAGTTATTATGATTTACAGTATAAAAAAATAGGTTAGTAAGCTTTTTCTTCACAGGGACGGCTGAAGGTGGTCAAAAGATATTTATTTCTTTCGAGTATTCTGTTGCTTTTTATAAATAAATAAACCTGTCAGTCTAAGGACTGCACGTCAGAAGTGAAAACACAATTCATCGCGCGTCGATAGTTACTTAGCGACCATCACGGCATCGAGCATATCGCATCGCAAAAATGACTCGAAACCATCGACAACGCGGCGACTACTGAAAGCCATCGAGGCATCGAGCATATCGCATCGCGATATTGAAATATAACAAGTGAGTGCGACAGAGCTAGGGCGGACCCCGCAGGTGACGACCGGCAGTAGCACCCGGCTACGCGAATAAGTGGACAAGGGTTGTTGCACCACTCGAGGCGGGTGCAACGTAAGAAGCAAGCCCGAGAGTTGACGGATGTTCTGAAAAGAAGACGGATAAATGTGGCTGAAATGCTTCCAAGAAACAAAATAGATGGGTACGAACCCATCGATGATGACTGAAAATCATCGAGATGTTTCAACAATCTAAACAATCGACTTAAACATCTCGCCATCGCCCATCGCTAATTTTAACTGTTAATTTTGCTAAACACAGATGAGAAGTTTGAGAAGTGGGGATCTGGGAATGGGAACTGTCAAAATTTGAATTCTAAACTTTTTGGCCATGTAAATGAATCAGGAAAATAAAGATATTGTATTTTTTTATTTCGATCCGCTTTAAAGAAGACAATGATAAACTTTATATAAGTTTTAATATAATTACAAAAAATTTGCCTATTTCGTGATTTACGTGTTTTCACCATACCTATAAAAGATTTACCATGGAAGAACCAATTCTACGTTATGAGAAGATTGACTTTCTTGGGGAAGGACAGGTAATAAATATTATTTATTTCTTGTTTACAGTGCCATAGGTTTTTGACCACAATAACTGTTTCATAACCAAAAAATGTATTGTAGTTTGCAACAGTTTACAAAGCAAGAGATGTGAAAACCGACAAAATAGTTGCTGTTAAGAAGATTAAAATTGGTTCCCGGTTAGAGGCCCAGGATGGTATCAATAGGACAGCATTGAGGGAAATTAAGCTGTTGCAAGAATTACAACACATCAACCTCATTGGGTTATTAGGTAGGTAGGCTTCACTCCTGCTAATATGTTGTCTTTTTTATGCCTATAACTACTTTGCCTGTTTATGTATACTTGTGTAAAGATGTTTATGGTACTTGTGTAGAAAATAAAAGCATAATGATTAACCTCTGAGTGAAGTTTTGGTCAGCAGCTAGTCTTTGTCTAACTGTATGAACTTTACATTAATGTATATACCCATATTCCCCAAAATAAAATTATTATGATTTAATTTGAGTGTACCTTTCAAAAGGTAATGTTTATAATATTAGACAAGCAGGTGGTTGGTTTAATAAACATCTTAAAATGAACACTTTGCACAATGACAATATTGGCACTTCATGTCATGTTATATTTAAGGAAATGTGTCTAGATTTTAGCCAAAGTGTTAAACTGGCAAATTGAAGAACAAAACCTATATTGAGAAGTCTGAAGCATGATGGTTAAGAGGTTGTATTTTACTATTAAAGCAATTTATACATACACTATATGAGGGGTATAGTTTAAAAAACTGCAAAGTTCTTCAATGCACAAAATAGGGAAATTGTTTTTTTTTTTCTATTTATTGTATCTAGTATGTTTGTAATAATTATACTTGTATGTATTGTTAAAAAATGATTGCTTATACTACATTTTGTAACTTATTTATAAAGTTATAATGCTTTAGAAATAGTGATGCCTGGACAATAAGTAGGTTGTTACATGTAAAAAATGGACTTTGCGGTTTGTTAAACTATACCCCTCATATACATGGTACAATAACACTAGAGTTATAGTTATACATGTACTACTAGATAATCTTATTTTTCTTTTCAGATGTATTTGGACAGAAATCAAATGTATCATTAGTGTTTGACTTTATGGATACTGACTTAGAGATAATTGTTAAGGATAATAGTATTGTGCTAACTCCAGCTAATGTTAAGGCTTATATGATCATGACTTTAAGAGGTAAGCTATATTATTTTGCAATTCTTTTGTAATAATTAATTATATTCACATATCAAGTTCAAATGACTTTAGACAAGAAAAAACATAGAAAATAAATATGCATTGTAAATCCTGAAAAGCAACCTTTCCATTTGCTTTTCTGGAAGATCTTTCTTGGAAGATTTCTTTATTGCAACCTTAAGGTTCAACCATTCCCATCCATTACCAGTGAGGGTTACAGTTTGTGCCAAATGGAGGCCTGTGCCATGTCCAGCACTCACAGAATCCAAAGATGGTGAAGCTATCTGTCCCTCACTGTTTTTTTACTGTAATTTCTGCTTATCATGGAGACAAACTTAGAAACAGCAGTGAAATTTTCTGCCTTCACAGAACATTAGTTATATTGCTTCCATTGACCTGGGTAAAATCCCTCATGGTGCCATGAGGGATTTTTCTAGCTAGTACCTCTCCTGTATTAGGCATTTGGGCAGTAAAAACGGTACATTCTTAATGTGAATAGTGAACTAGATGACCCAAGATATTTGGTCTCTGGTTTTATGTTAAATGACTGAAAGCAAAATATTATGAAATACAGCCCAAATGGCTATCTGTATTACTAGTAATGTACTGCTCTTAGTTTTCACTGGTTTTAGTGTTACTAATTCACTTTTATGAGAAGCTGCATGATAGATGTACCTTGATCTAAGAAATAAGTTTATGAATATGACCTGAATTGATTATGTTGTTTAGAAATTAAACTATCCTTGACAGATACACCAATTAACAAAATATATACCTACATATATATTATATTTCTTTCAGGTTTAGAATACCTACATCAAAATTGGATATTACACAGGGATTTGAAACCTAATAATTTACTTATAAATCGGGAAGGAATTTTGAAGATTGGTGACTTTGGTTTGGCAAAAGCATTTGGATCCCCAACTAGAATAAATACTCATCAAGTGGTGACGCGTTGGTACAGGTGGGATTACCTGCTGTTTTTTTGTTAATTGTTAAAAATCTGGTCACTACAATTGCATTTAGATACCATATTGTGGACACTTGTACATAATGCCTAATTTTCACTCAAATTATTCCACTGGTGAAGAAATGTATTTATTTCTATAAATATTAAGATTTTCATCTTCAAATGATTTCAGATCACCTGAATTGTTATTTGGTGCAAGACAATATGGCACAGGGGTTGATATGTGGGCAATAGGGTGCATATTGGCTGAATTACTATTAAGAGTACCATTTCTACCTGGAGAATCAGACTTGGACCAGCTTTCACGTATCTTTCAAGTATTTGGTACACCTAATGAAGAAACTTGGCCTGTGAGTACCAACATTGTACATTTTTTTTTACTAACTATTTATACCGCATTCCTATAACCAACAAACAATTAGTTTTTCTTACGGATGGTAAAATTTTCGTTGAAAATTCAAGGAAATTTTACTGTCCATAAGCAAAACAAAACGATTCTTGAATATAGGAATACGGCATTAGTCAGGTCTTTTAAATTTGTGTTACTCTTTGTTAAACATATTCTGGTTGCCGTCAGTAAATATGGTACATGCAATACTCTATTATCAGCCCTGTATAGACACATTTACAATTCCTTCCATTAATCATTCTATTATAAATTTCTTGTCAGTGGACAATGTCTACTTCATTGTATGTTGTTTGCATATAATTATGTTTATCATTCTGAGCAAGAGCGTGTGGTAGCTTTATGCAAAGTGGTGATGGCCGGTACCAGAGAATGCAGTACGTTTCTGAGAGTGATGTAGTAGTAGAGAGCCATGGGTACCATACGGTAGTCTAGAATTAGCTCAGTGAATGCCATATTGCCATCTTTAAGTTATACATGTATCTGGATTCTGCACCATGTAGTTATTTTAATTTAAAAGTCATTATAAATAATATATATAATAGGTTCGAAGAAGGCTAAAATAGTAACTATTATCACGGGACTGCAAACGCCAACCAAGTTCCAATATGTCATAAAAGGGATGAACAAGCCGTCAGTCAGTTGGTATCTTACTTTTTAACTACGTTTACATTTTTACTATGAAGAATTAATGTCAGGTTATCAGTTAGTGACGTAATCAAATACGATGAAGGATTATAGTGGAAAATTTTAAAAGTATTTATTTTTTCTCTCAAATTAAGTTATTTTTAATTGCAGTATTGTTAAAGGCAGGGCAGGCAGGCATAACAAAGGTTCCACGAAAGCAAAGTTTGGGTACCGTATTTAATATGATATAAAAAAATTATCAATAATATTGTAATTTCAGGGCATGAAAGGTTTAACCGACTACGTCCAATTTAAGCAATTCCCGGCTCAGCAACTTCGTCACATATTCAGTGCCGCTGGAGATGATTTGATTCAACTGATGGAAAGCCTTCTAGCATTGTACCCACCTAATCGATGTGACTGCACGCAGGCGTTGCAGATGGCCTACTTCAGGTAATTTTAATAAATTATAAGGTAACTTGCATAGTATGTTTACATATTTGGCATCTTAATAAAAAAGTTAATTTAATTCATGATATTGCATTGCAATGAACCTCCATAATATACTCAACAATGGTTAATAAAAATCTGTTTAATTGTTAATTTATGTTCTAATATGATGATGTTTCTGTGATCTATTATAATTATAAGATAATTTTACTATTATCATTTAGTGGGGCTATGCCTTTAAAACCCATAGAAGCTATGTTTCTTTTGTGCGCATTATATAATTACTCATGCACGAAGGTATTTTTACTAAAAATACGTACGAAGACATTAGAAGACATTATCACGCATGGAGTGAGACAGGCATGACCTTCTGTTAAATGTGTTTGTAAGTAAAGTCACCACTATACGGGGTTACGGAATGGTCCCCACCATCTTGTGGAACACAATTAATTGTCCACAAAGTTGCGATAGCCATCTTCCCAATGAATGTCGTAAAATGTATTCTGTACAATAATGCAATTTGAACTCGTCATTACGGTTGTCCTAACTACGCTTTCCTGTCACCCCCCTATATAAGATCACTTGCAGTCTCACAAGTTTTTGTTTTTTTAAGTCATCATAGTTCCATATTTTAAATTTTTACAGCAACAAGCCAGCACCTTCAGTGGGCTCTAAGTTACCAATGCCCTCCAGCATCAGCAAGGTGGAGACTGAAAAGCCATCCCTGAAGAGAAAACTTCTGGAAAACATTGATGGTGGATCCTTAGCCAAGAGACTACAGTTTTGACTAGCTAATATTTATGACATACTTAAGTACTGCAGGACTTAGTACAATAATAGAAAGTGCAATTTATGAGTGCTAGATAATTGTGACTTTAATGATAGGGTTGTTTTATCACTGTTACATAAAAAGTAATAAAATCAGAAAGCACTGAATAACTTAAAACATTATCTATACAAATAAATATGATGAAAATTTAGGTGTCTATGTGTAAAGTCATAATAACAGCATGTTACTAAATTCATCCGAATGGGATACACAGTACATATACAAAAAAGTTTTTTTTTTCTGTCTATCTATGTGTTTGTTCAGACCAATCTCCAGGACGGGTGGACCGATTTCCACGGGACTTTCACTACCAGAAAGCTGGTGTTATAAGGAGTAAGGCTACTTTTATTTTGGAAAAATAATTAGGCGCGCAATATATATAAATAAGTATACGCGAGCGAAGCCATAATTATGCGAAGAGAGAGAGCGAAGCATAAATTTAAGAGTTAAAGCATGAAATTTAAGTTGACGATTTATCTTAAACGACGATGACGTTGATGGAGATCAAAGCAAGAGAACAATTGAATTGATGTTAAATTACATATACCCAATTATCTCCTTCATGACAACTGACAACAAAATGTGGCAGTGATCAAACAACCTTTTTTGTGAATTTTTAAAAAGTATGTGAAAGTGTACCAAGAATTTATATATGAATAAAGTGTGCAGAAAGGAGATAGATAATAATCTCAGAGTTGCTTTTATATTATAGTGTAATCAGTGTTTACTGGATAAATAAAACAATATGGATTTTAATTACAACACACAGTTTTTTATATAAATAGTAAGATTTATTTTCCCTCGTAAGTCATTGTAACGGCACCGCTGTAACAGAGCAAATAAGATGTTAATCTTTTAAGAGCCGAAAGCGTCCCAACGATGCCACCGTCTGCAATTACCGACAAATACACGTTATTTTTGCAGTACAAAATAAACATAAAAAAAAAATATCACTTTCTATCGTTTCTTAACGTTTCCATTTCTCAAAACGTTGGCGCCCTTAGAGAAAACGATAATAGATTGGTAGACAAGTGTACTTTTTAATATAATTTTTCTTCTAAGTCCATGGATTAAAAAAAGTTCCGCCAGGACAACGTTCGCCCAGCGGAATCAATTTTTAGCGAATTTCTCCACAATGGCTGCATGCACAATTTTTTTTTTACCATACACTATTACACGACGTCGTACACTAAATATCTGCATAATTAAAATCTTTAAATTCAACAACATTCCGCTGCGCGAACGCACACAAATTAGGCAGTCGTGGGACTGCCGACATAAGTGAAACCCAAACGAAACGACGAACTTAAAACGTCACATTAGCAGGTTGGTGAATAATTAATAAGGAGCTGACAGAACTCAATGTTTAGATTAGCGCCCTCTAGTGGATCTATATATGTATTATTAGCGTGACGGTCAGTGACGCGGATTCAGTGCTTTTTCCCCAAAGCATCAGTGCACAAACGTGCCTAAAGAAATTTTCTCTTCAAAAACTCGCGCCTATAGATTTGGCATGCAATAAACTTATTCGTAAGAGAAAATACAAGATTTGATATTAAAATATACTTTTATTTTTCCATATATAAAAACAATAATGATGAATAATTTTAAAATAAGAAAACAGATTAACAGCAAATATATTTTTTGGTACAGTTTATATATGGAGGCACTAGAATTTACAGAACATTTTGACAAAATTAACTACATAATAAAGGATTATAGGTAAGGTAAGTAATGGAAGATTAACATGATCACAAGAGCGTTTTAAAGCTATAACGATATAAAAATAATTCCTATTGCAAGCTAATATTGTTTACAATAGTCTCTCATTAATGTTACGACCATATTTGATACTTCAACATTCACTTAGGAGCATGTTGGCACATATTGTGTGTGTTCACATTGTCACGACGACGACACTTGAACATCGCGCTTGTGTGTACGCATAATGTTTCACCTCCTCTCATTTGGGCCGGTGTAAAATGGTTGTCGATCTGAAAATAATGTTTTAATTAAGTATTTTATGCTATCATAAATATCTTAGAAAAGGGCAAAATATATATATAAATAAATATCTTAGAAGAGGCGCGTCTGCCTGATAAACCGTCGGTCCCTTGTGGCAAACTATATGAGTATAAGAAATAAGACTAATAATTACTGTCAGGACTACGAGTCCCAGTTTGTCCAACCATAGAAACAAGAGCCGAAAAAAATCAGCTGAAATTGATAGAAACTGATAGAAATATTTATTTCAGGATGTTGCACGCTGTGCTAAAACTATCATAGTAACTTCACAAGGTTTTTTCAAGGAGTTACAGACGGTAGGACGGTACGGATCTTTTTGCTCCGTTATTCTCCATGGAAAAAAAAAGGGAATTCCGAATCAATAATTCTCCATGAAAAAAAAGGAAAGTCCGAGTTAATAACCCATGCATAATCCAATTTTGAATTTAGAGTAAGGCCACGAAGATCTAACTCGTATAGCTACCAATACGAGTTAGTAGATCTATAGTTGAGTACCTACTTACAGTAACAATAGAACACGTCCAGAAATTACAATTACAAATTACTTAAAAGTAAACATCCCTACGGACACTTTGTCTTATTATTGGTTACAAAAATATTTTTTGAAAAAATTATTTCGTTTCCAGGTTATGACTGTTTGAATTTACAGGTACCTCCATTTCTCTTAAACGCACGTGGAATGAAGTTAAAAATATTAAATCGTAGATTGTTTTTTTATTTGCTTGTCTGTCTTATATGACGTGAGGTAAAGAGAAAAAACTGGACAAGTGCGAATCTGAATCGCGCACCAAGGGTTCCGGTAAGCAAACAAACTTGTATGTAGATAGTACGTCTGTCTCTTGACTCAATTTTCAAAGATTTTTGCCCGTCTTTGCCAAAAGCGGTTGTATAAATACTCTCCCATACATCGATGTACGACAAAGTTAACTTTCCAACCGCAAAATATAAGTTTGTAATCACAAAAAACATTTTTTTTCATGTAATATAAGAACAAATAAACTACCAGACCTTGCTTCTTACCAAATTTCATGATTCTAGGTCTAGGTCAATGGGAAGTACCCTATAGGTTTTGATTTACCTGCTAAAGGTTCAAGTTTGTTAAAATCTAAATCTTAATGGCCGTATCTTTTGATTGCGTTGACTTAGAAGCTTGATTTTTTTACAGCTTCAAGGAATCGCAGACATAAGTATTAGTTTATTCTTTTTTGTGTTATTGTTATTTATTTAGTGTTAATATTATTAATTTCAACTTGATGCATCCACGGGTTCCTGAGAAACAGGTCTTGACAGACATACAGATAGAACGGACAACAAAGTGATCATACAAGGGTTCCTTTTTTCCTTTTGAGGAACGGATCCCTAAAAACAATACGTTAAATAACTAAAGTCACCTAAAATTAATGGCTAAATATTATGGGCCACTCACCTTCGTTCACGTCATCCCCACGATTTTTCGGTATATGGTTATCAGTTTTATTTTTTGTGATGGCGGTCTGTACACAAAATTTTAATATGTCCCTTCTTTAATTTCTTACATCTAATTTTTCTATATTATAGCTTATTTTTTCAGCAGCATTATACATTCACACTTTCTGCAGGCAAAGGCATTTTTTTACGTAAATAGAAATATAATTTTAGAAAGGATGTTTACAATGTTCCCAGTGCCCATTCATCGTTTATTAAGCCTTGTGTTGACCAAGGAATGGACAATACGTACTAAAAAAACATGACTATTATGCAAAAGTGGCCTGAATCAAACGACTTTATTATTCGGGAGTAAAGATTTCTTCGAGACAGGATTTTTAAGGTGGCTTTTTCTTATTTGGAAAAAGTATATACGTAACAATTTTACTGTCAAATAAAAGGCCTGTGAACATTGTCTTGCAAGTTTGTGAAAATAATAATCATACTTTCTTTGTTACCTTGGGCGAGTTAGACACAACGGAAAGTCTTCCATAAACGCCGTATTTCCGTTCATCTTCTGGCCGAAGTGTTCCCATTTTTTTCATAACTAAGTAAATCTGTGTAGGTATAAAAACAAATATAATTATAAACCCAAATTACAATTACTTAGACACGATAAGGCAGAGATAATCAATAATAGTACTCCTTATATTTACGGCGGTAGCAATAGCAAATCTGGCACTATTCATATTTTCCAGTTGACAATTTAATACCTAAGTAGTTCGCAAATGTCTATATTTATAAAATTTGTACAGTTTTCAAAACTAGTTATTGATATGATTAATTCGAAATAACTATATTTAGCTTTATATTCGTATTATGTCAAGGGAATCGGTACAATACTTCCAAATTATGTGACGGAAATAGCAATAAAAAAAAACGGAAGAATTCGTGAACATACATAAAAAAAACTCCTCAGCCGAAAACAGAATCTCCACCTTTTAAGTTGGTTAAAAAGTAGGTTACCTCAAGTTTTTGACTTGACATTTTAACCCAGAGAAATTAGCACAAAAATGGAGTTGGCTGGTAGAAAAAGTAAACTATAAACCTATTGAAAAAGCGAATAGGCTTTTTTAAAACAGTCAAAATTTGTTTAAATTGCCCTGACAGGTATATTTAACAAAATTCATAAGAATATACCTCGTCACATTTACTAGATTTAGAGGATATAGTATTTTGATGAGAGTGCCTACAAACCAAAAATTTAATGTGATGGAAATTTAAAAAATGCAACCTACCCTGCCGTGTATGTGAGGTATCAAATGAAAGGGCTTGCTGTAATGTAAAGATCTCATATATATGTATTTTTATTTTAAGATTATTAGTTTAATGAAAATAAATGAAACTTGAAACTGCTGAATACGCTCAGCAGATTTTGAAAAAATACAACAAAATTGTTCTTTAGGTTTAGAGAAAGTCTATGATCTTAAAATAGCATGGATAATCTCTCAATATTGCGCGTACAAACTTACATTTGCAATTATACCTACGGAACCCTCCCCACGCTAGTTCAACTCACACTTGACTGGGTTTTTCATTAAAGTTGCGTTTTATGGTTTATCGTTATGAATTTTTCATCATATTAGAATGCTATCATATACTCAAGGCTTTGATACCTTCTTACCATCTCTTTCATATGATGTTGAAACAATTCACCTTGTACCTGCTAGTTCACTACATATTAATTATGTAGTCGCCTAAATCTTTGGAAAACGCCACTTAGACTTAAAAAAAAATGTTTAAAAAAAACACTTCTAAGATATAATTCAATATTTTTATAATAATAATAATTCATTTAGTTGTCAGAACAGAATAGAATAAAAGTTTATACAGAATTGATAAGTTCAAAAATATTCTGCTGATTCCAGCGTACAAATATTTAGTCGAAAATATTGAAGATATCACTTCATATTATAAAACAAAGTCTCCCGCCGCGTTTGCCTGTTCGCGATAAACTGAAAAACTACTGAAAGGATTTTCATGCGGTTTTCACTAACAGACAGACTGATTCATGAGGAAGATTAAGGTGTGTGATTTGTTAAGATTTTGTGTAAATAGATTGAAAAGATGATTGTTGAACATGTCTCTGCTACCCGTGAGAAGCCGGGGCGGATTGCTAGTACAATATAAAATACTAAGTATACAAACAAAAAATGAGATTCGAAAACACTTCGGCAAAAGACATGTCGAGTCGCCGCTGCCACCACTTCATTTTACGTATTAATTAATTTGCTTGTTTCTAAGTTTGGCGCTGACTCATCATTATTTAGGTATTTACATTGGTGTAGGAGTTTAGTTAGGCTAACTAGCTTATTTTTCGCTTATCAGTCCCTTTTTTCTTTCGCCGGTTAAATTTTTTATTAAAAAGGTTTTTAGTTTGTTTAAGCAGCAGAACACAGCTGTCTAATGGCTGTGCCACAGAGATCGTATGCATTTTTTTTGTGCCCGGAAGGCTCTATTTAGGTTGACAGAATTACCCCATGTTAATGAACCGTAACGCAATACTGATGAGACATAACCATGATACGTACAAAATGCCGCCTCAACACCGGCTACGCGTGTAATTTTATACAGAAGAATAGTCAAAATCCTTTGTAGTTATCATTACTTTTTCCAATTCTGCTTACTTTAAACGGTTCCTAATTTCAGGTCTCGCCATTGCAGGTTAAATAAAAAATTGTGACGTGATACATTTAAACAAAGATCATGTTTAACTGTACAATATATTTATATGTCAACATTTACAAGTTTGACATAAAATGATTCAAAAAAACATTTTCATTGCAGACCTCTAATGTACACTTTTCTAGGTAGCAGTTTGTCTATGAAGCTGGTGTCGCAAATGAAAGCTGAGCGGCTTTTTTTAAATAAAAAGTGGGATAAGTAACTGAATTGCACATTGTATCGAGGCACGCAATGGTTTCCAAAAGCCGGCCAAGGTCTGCCAGAGTTCTCCGGGAGAGTGATCAACTCCGGCTACTGCGTGCAAGATCGTTCTCGATACAGTCGCAGGTGGAGGTGGTTGGTGGCTAGATTTAATTCTCTACTCCAGGTCCAGATGCAGGTATTTTCCGAAACAGCTGGACTCAGGAAATACCTGATATGGAACTGCTTACTCGGGATAAATGAAGACTCACCTGTTCTAACATGCCATAACTTCGTATAAGGAAGTCTCTCTGTGCAAGCAGGTTGACTCGCTCACGTTCCTCTTTTTCCACTATTGGATCTGGCTCGAATGAACAAAGCACGTATGGCGGCTTTATGTTCTCTGCAGGCTAAGCAATGAAAAGCAGATAGTCAGTACCGTTTTAAGAGTTCTGTTTACATACAACAATAAAAAGTGTTTCAAACACAACAATATTTTATACTAGCTTTTGCCCGCGGATCCCGCTCATAACATAGAATCAGATGTTGTCAATCAATTTAGTGAAAAGTTTTTTTTTCTAAATTAAAAGTACCCCATGTCCTTCTCTGTATCCCTTAAATTTCCTGATGATCAGTTAAGAGTAGTTAGTAACAAAGTGACATTCACGTTTATAAGAATATTTAGTATTTAACTAACCGCAGCTTGCAAAGCACTAACAAGCGAAGTCTTGCCGCTCAATTTCTTATCTCTCTCTTCTTTTTCCTTCTCTTTGCGCTTTTGTTCCTTTTCAAGTCGGGCCTTTGCTTTAGCGGCCTTGTCTATAGCGGTAGTGGTGGCGGCAGCGGGGACGGATGTCGTCGTGGTGCTACCTTCTTCACCAGGTTTTTTTTCTGTCTCTTTAGTAGGTTTGGACTGAGATGGTTTTTTCAGAGCTTCCGCTTTAGCTTTTGTTTGCTGTAACGAAAAAATATGAAATATATTATACATAACTGTCTTAATGTTTTCTTTAAAAATAGAGTGTTAGAAACACTCTCACCACTATTGCTATAAACTATGAAAATCACAAGATAACAGTTACTGCTATGTTGTTCGTGTCTCTATTCATACTCAAGTGATTGTTAACTAAAAATGTTATCCTAGCCTTTTACTACCCCACTTATTCATCAATATTTATCAAGCGACCAATAGCATTGCGTTACTGGTATAACTAGTCATAGTAATGCCTATTAACTCATTTTTATCAAATAATTAACTGTTTTACCATCTGTTATAGTTTGCCACTATTTTTAATAAAATAAATAAGAGTTTTTAATGTGGTGACAACAATAGGTACGACATTACATAATCGGAAGGTGGTTAGCGCGAAATCTATACGAAATAATTTTGAAGCATTTTCTATTCTATCTTATAATTGTAACGTGACGCCGTAGCACACGTTTGATGGTGGCGTTCAAAAGGTTAAAAAGGCGTCGTGTTGTAGGCAAGCAAAGCTTCTATTATGCTCTGGGGATTGCTAAGCAATGAAGGACGGTCGGTTCAACGAGCTGTGGAGAGGCCTATGCTGGAAGTCTCTCTGCGGGATCGAATCAGAAATGAAATACATAAACGAATCAAGATTACCGGAATAGTCTGACGGATCAAGCAGCAAGCACGGAACGGCACGCAGAACAGATTCTGATGGCCGAGCGGGCCGAAAACTTGTGGACCGGAAGCGCAGCGCACCAACAAGGTGGACAGATGACGTTATAATGATCGCAGGTCAATGGTGGATGCAGAGTGCATCCAACCGGGTTTCTTGGAATTCATTGAGAGGCCTATGTCCAGCAGTGGACGTCCTATGGCTGAAATGGTGATGAAGATGATGAATGATGAGGAACTGTCACCACTTTCCATAAAGACGTTCAATGACCCGTTTATTAGAACAGGCATAACAAAAAGATTGTATCCAACGGGTATGATTATAATCATAACTATTCATAAATGTTTATATTAACCTTTTGAACGCCCAAACTTAAAGCAATCGGCGTATTCTCCACTTCAAGGCACAATTTCAACCGAACTACCTATAAAAACAGGGATTCCTTCATATAAACAGTCATAGACCTGAAATTTGACAACAAAGTGTCTGTCTTGATCAACAGATACGAATGCCTGCATGTAGGAATATTAACAAAATATACGAGTCTATGACTTTGATTTAGTGCATTCTATACAAAGTCACATGCTTTTTTTTAATTATTATTATCCGTATTAATGTCCAGTCTATAATTTGAAAAGAATAGACTCGTCCTGTTTAATTTTTTCTGCTTATTTAACACATATTTACAGGCTCCTGCTGTAGTGTTCACACACACAATTCACGATCGACGATGGATTCTGTAACTGTATTCTTAAATATCGTTTTTAACAGTTGTAACTATTTGCTAAATATAGAGGTGTCATATAATTAAGAACGATTTATAAATACAGATTTTTTTAAACAAATCATATACACTTTTTTGTGTTTTACTCTGAAATTATTATAAAACGAAAGGACTTAGGAATAAAATGTGTAAAATAATAACAGATTTTTACAAAAATAATTTTTTTCTGCAGACAAACAATTTTTAAACCAGTTTTTTATACAAACAAAGCTGGACAAATAATTAAGAGGGAACAATTGTTGGACAATTGATTTTAACGAAACATAGGATATATAAAAATACATGAATAATATTACATTAGTTTATAATATAATGAATAGTTTGTAGCATGTCCCCGATTCTTAACACAATAATTTCAATACAATAAACGATAAAAAAATTGCATAAATTGTTTAAAAAATTTTATATTTACCAATCGTTTTTAATTGTATGACCACCATTGTAGGTATGTGTGTACATTCATAAGTACATTCTAGAATTATTGTTTCATTATTAAGTTTCATTATTTCATTTAAGAGTTTATTAAGTAAATTGCCTATATGATATTATTAAACTTTAACGTCGTCTTTGTTATCCCCTGCCGCTGTTGGCATATTGAACATTTTTTATTTGTCGTCTAAATACCATATCGTTGCGTTCTAAAGGCTAAGAACTGATACAGTACTAAATAAAACTCCAATTTTATTATTTTTTACATAAGCTCTCCATAAGAAGTTCGACGCATAATGGGATTCGCAGATTCGCACATAGTGAATTATGAACTGGACCACCTGTGAATGGCACCGTTTGCTTCTGCCACAAGCCATCATTACAATTTATAAGATTGGGTAAGCTATTCGCACGTTACCTGGAACTCCTCGCGCTGCATGCGCGTGCAGTCGCCCCGGGCGCGTGAAGAGGCCGTGCCGGTGTACAGTGAGCCCGACGGCTGCTGGAACAGCGACGCGTACTGCTCACCCACAGGGTATACGCGTCTGTTATATACACAAATATTGTAATAATACATTGTTACTTGCGGGGAGATCGTATTAAAGGATAATTTCAAGCCGCGAATTAAATGATGATGCTTGCTTGTATTGTCTTGTCGAGGCAGGAACAGCCGACATTTTGGCTTGCTTCGTTTTTTCCTTGTGTTTGTTTTGCGACACCATTAGCACGCATGAACGAGCAAACGTTTGCAGTCTCTCGGTGGGCATGGTTTGGTACAGACACCTGGCCTGAAGATCACTTACAAAAATAGTATAAAAAATATTATGTTAAATTACACCAATTCTGTTGAGCCGATTATTTTACTTCCAATATCATGAAATGATTCTGACATGATCTCTGCAATGCCTATTTAAATAAGTAGTTCTTAAAATGGTTTACTTATATCTTGTATAATATGACTTCCGGGATAAAAATAGCCTATGCGTTAATCCAGGTCTCCAGCTATCTACATACCAAGTTTCGTCGCAATCGGTCCAGTTGTTTTTGTGTGAAAACATTACAGACATACATACAAAAACACAAATGTTTCCTCTTTATAATATTACTTTAGATTAGTTTAGATATTTCCTCTGTTTTTCTTAGTTTTTTTAGATATTATCTATGAATATATATATGAAACTTGGTATGTAGATAGCTGGAGATCTGGATTAACGCATAGGCTATTTTTATCCCGAAAGTCCCACGGGATCGGAACTTACGCGGGTGAAACCGCGAGGCGCTGCTAGTTTCCTATAAATTATTTTTTTTTCATACTAGTCCCTATTAAAAATAAAAACACATTAAGTATAATTGCTGAAACCTGAATATTATATTACCTATAGTTTCCGAGATGTGTTTCTTCCCACTGTATTTGCGTCTGCCATGGACTTTTTTCTGGTTCTTTATCTTCTGTTGGTGTGAAATCTGCAAATCTGTTCGTAAGTGTTATAGAAAATGTTTTAGTAACGATCACAAATGTTTTCTCTTTATAATATTACCAATCTTCCAAATACGAAGATTGGTAAAAATTTCTTTAGTACTTGTCTTATCCAAACTAATATTATAAAGAGAAAACATTTGTGTGTATGTTTGTAATGTTTTCACACAAAAACTACTAGACCGCTTGCGATGAAACTTGGTATGTAGATAGCTAGAGACCTGGATTAACGCATAGGCTACTTTTTATTCCGATATTCCCACAGCATCGGGACTTACGCGGGTGAAACCGCGAGGCGCTGCTAGTACTTAATATAAGTATTAAAAGGAAAGCTTGAGCGTCAGCTGAGCAAACACTAGGCAGAAATTTAAAGAAACAGCTAAAAGCTAGAAAACGTCAGGAGATAAGTTTTCATGCTCCGAAATTATCAGAATAAAAATATAATTATACTTAGTTCTAAAACGTGAGCGTAGCTGACGTGACAAATGAGAGCAATTTAAATCAAATGTATCGGTTGTACAAAATAGTCGTCAGGTTTACAATATTTATATAAGTATCTAAGTATTAATACACTAGATATTATAAATAATTCCCAGGTTAAGTTTTCTGTTTACCGAGTATCTAGGCTTTGAAATACATCCTAAGATGGATTCTCTCAGGGCATTTCTAGATAGAAACTTGTTTGGAATAGCAATCTGTGACGACACAGCCTGCTTTATCAAATGACTATTTTAGTTGAAGAAGTCTATGATATTTTCAACAAACTTCCTAGGCACAGTTAAATAAGTGTTTTTAAGTATAGGGACAACCCAATTGCATCTTCCACCAATCTTTATTTCACAAAATTATTTAAAATAGTATTTTTTATCCTTTTGTAGATATTCCAGTTCAAAATCCCATTATTTAGAAGTATACGTAAAGAATTCGCAACCCACTTGTTAGTCTGCAGCAACCTATCGCGTATCCTCTTCCGATCTTCTTCTAATACACGTCGTTTATCACACTGCCAAATGTTGAGCATAGTGAAAGTATCAGTAAGGAGTCCCTCCTTGACCTCACGGTCTAGCTGTGTGTCTGTGTGAAAGCTCGGAGAATGATTTACCTGTAAATTAGTTTTACATAATAATTTTATGGTTTTGACATTGTTTAAGTTTAAGTAGAATTCAGACTATATGCGCTTCGTCGTCATCTTTTAATTTTTAAAATGTTTGTAGAAGTCCCGCTTCGTAATCCTTGCTCATCCGCATCACGACGGTCACGATTAGTGTTGAACACACTTTAGGTACTGCATAGTATCCAAGGTACAACGGTGATTAGTCAATTTAACTTAATAATATAATTTGTCTTTACTTACCTCTAATATGTAAGGATGCAGCTTGTGATCCAGAAGTATATCAAAGCCAAGTATTTCGAAACACGCGTGCACCTGTTTAGTAAACTGTATTAATTTTAATAGAAGCACTACAGGATATATTCCTGTAGTGCTTCTATTAAAATTAATTTAAATGAATTATAAGAAATACGTAAATAATTAGATATTACATCAAAATTTCTAGGTCATGTATAAGTTTGTCAATAAATATATTATCTACTTCAATTTCAATACTACGTCTTGAAGAATATTATATACATATAAATACAGCTTTAGATACTACATATAATAATAATGAAATGATAATCAATATAACGATCTCTGAAGCCATCTTGTACCATAATTTATAGGGTATCACTGGTACTGCAATGTAAATTTGTGTTCCACATATTTTTAGCCAAAAAATGTTTTTACACATTTTTTGGTTATAATTTTTTGCAAATGTACCCGAATGTATAATAAGGATGTATGTAAATAGTAACTATAAACACCTATATGATCACTATATCTTTATCTATTACCTAACATGACCGGTTTAAAGTTAACTGGACCCTGACCCACCTAACAAAAAGGGACATAATTATATTAAAGAGGGATTGTTTAAACATTTTAATACTTAAATACAAAGAGAGCTATTTTTTATTGAGAAGGATGCATTTGTTTACATGTTTTGTCATTATAACTTTAGTATAACTTCAATTTTAGTTACTATTAATTGCAATGAGTTTGATACGTCCTATTTATTTCTCAGAGATAAGGCCCTGCCAGTGGATGAATCGTTTTATTTTTCAGGGCCCTCTCAAAACTATTGGGAGTACAATGTAAAAACATTATTAAATCGGTAATCGACCTATATAATAGCCACATCGTAAGGGAAACACCTCCTTTGTACAGAGATGATAGAAAGTGTAACTTTATATTACATTGTTTACGGTAAGTAAATCCAGATTTTGCAAGTAATCTTTAGCCGCCAAGTAGGTCGTGCTACTGGATACCAGGATGGAGATATAAAAAAATATGCAACATGATTTAAAAAACGTCATCTATGAAAATTAGTGGCCGAAACGCAAAACCAAACGTTATTTACTCTCTAAATACATATGCACGTGAAATTAACAGTAGGAATGACCATATTGAACTGTCCATCGCAACGGCACAATCTCAGTCATTTGAGAACATAATATTAATAGTTAAGCATCCATAAAAGATTTGTATCATACTGCGATAAGGTCTCATACAAATCTGAGATTTTACCATGGGAATCAGTATATTACATAAGATTGCAACGGCAGTTATAAAAACTTATTGAGAAATGGTTAATAACTCATGTAATTATAGATTCGCAAGGTCAAAGGTAATTTTCCGTCAAAAGTTCTGTTAAGAAAGCTTTACCATGTTTAACTGTTGGTTGATGTAACTTTATATAACAAATGATAAAGTCTACAATTAATGAATATAATGTTAAGCTTCAAGTGATGTATAATAAAAAGAACCATATCGTGCGATGGGAAACACGCGTGGTAACTGTGCTTGAGTATCGGCCACGCAGATATGATAGTCTTCACGATCACTTGGTCTATGGCATGCCACAGTCTGTCCAAGTCCACGCCTTGTGACAACAGGATCTTGTTTAACGTCGATATTTTGCTAACGAAGGGAAATTGATCGTCACTTATGTATAACAAGAACCACATTTGTACCCTGGGGTACGCCTCTTTTTAAGACATTGTCTCGAGATCTAGTTTTATTTAAGAACCATAAATTTTAAATTTAACACAACCCCGAATTGAAAATCCTTTCAACGATTAGATAGAGCTGATGATCTTCGAACGGCTGAACAGATTTTCTTGATTTATTTTATAAGAACACTCTCGATCAAGTTACGTTTCAAACAAAAAAAGCACTTAAATCGGTCCTTTCGTTTGGGAACTACCATGCCACAGACGGATACACAGACACGTGAAACTTATAACACCCCTCTTATTGCGACGGGGGTTAAAAATGTAAGAAAGTAGGACTAAAAGAACCTAGTATGTGGTCCCTATGGTAAAAGGTAGGGTTTAGGTATGAACTTTAAAAGAATCGAATGCAGAATATAGAACCGAAATAAGAATAAACTATGTAAATATATTTGTCGTGCAGGTGCTGTACGGATAGCATCACATATGCCACTTAAATGGAAGTAGTAGAACCTATTGGTAGTATATGAAACTAATTTAATTGAGTCCTGTGTACGTCTTACCGTTTGCTGCCAGCTTCCGAGTCATAGACATAAGTACGGCTGTGCTTATTTAGTGCGTAGTTAGTAAGATGCATGAAAACGTTAGTTGTGTTGTTCACGTTCGGGTCTGCGTATCGGCTCGTCGCGAATCTGAGAATGACCATTGCCATATACAAATACTTCATATAAATTACCAACGATAACATAGAAGTCTTATAAATTTTCTGAAAGAGCATTTATACCACGTTCAAGTAAATCGGATCACAAAAACTATTTCTTGTACAAACTTCGCTATTGCATACCGATGGTTTACAATAACGTATGTTAAGATTACTATACTTCAGCCAAATTCCATATGGAATGTTTACTAACAAAACGTTGCTATGCAACCACTGACGGGCAGGTATTAATAATCTGTTTGCAAATTATATTCCTTTGAAAATATTTGTTGTTGCGACAGCAAATTATTTTAACAATATATAATTTGAAAAACAAAACAATTTATCCAAATAATATACAATATACAAAAACAGGTAAGAGGCCACGTGGAACAATGAAATAAACTCAGAGTTACATGAAAAATACGATCGAGATACGAGAGATGACCCAAATTCCCTCCTGCCACAGATGCAATACATTACAGAATAAAATTCTGTGTCATGAGACATAAGTAATTATGAAATTCCTCGCTGCGCTCAATAACTTGTAGTAACGACTCAATGTAATAACTTAAGTATTACTATTTTCGTTTATGAAATCGTACATAATACACAAGCATTCGCCGAAACCATTGCAAAAAGCAGTTGAACCAATCTTCCTCAGGGACCTCCTCAATGGCTTCGTGGAACAGTCTCCGCTGATTCAGGGCTCGTTAAACGTGTGCATCTGGATTTGTCTAAAGTAAACTTTAGGAAATAAGAAGAAGTCGCAAGGTGCGAGGTCTGGGCTGTATATAACAGATGCGTCATCAGTTCTACATTTGAAGCCTTCAAATACGCTTTCATTACCTTAGCGGAATGAGGGAACGCGTTATCGTAGTGAAGGACGATATTGCTTCGAGGACGCTTTTCGCGAACTTTTTCTAAGACTCTGGGCAAGCAAGTATTGACGTACCAATCTGCGGTCACTGTTCTTTGGAATTCAAGCAATAATGTTGTTTAATGTGCTAATTTGCAGAAAAAGGAATCAACCATTTACTTGCCAATGCTTCAACTTTTCTTAACTTTCGTCGGCAAGTCTTTTTTATGGTATAGGGGGCAGAGAGTCTTTTTTTTATGGTTTAAATAACACGAAATTTTCTTTGGGTTTCACTTTTTTACTGTTTGATTATTTATTGATATATATAAGCCATAAAATCTACTTATTAATATTCAAAAGGGCAGAAAATTTTATTTTCAATATTGTATTGAGGAGTCATGCGCATATTCCCATTATATCCATTATAAAATAACCAATTTAATAACAAATTAAGCGGCGGTAGCGCAATGGCTAAGGCGTCGGACTTGCGATCAAGTGGTTGCGGGTTCGAACCCCACCCAGTGCACTACCGTCGTGAGCCCACTCCTAACACAAGCGTTAAGTTTAGCTGGAGGGGTTAACAAGAATACTAGTAATGTGTGACCCACGTTACTAGTAATCTTTTATTTAAAAAAAAAAAAAAATTGTTGGTCTGCGAAAGTTAATGAGTTATAGGGTTGTAAGTCGTATAGTTGTAATTTTTAATTTGTTAATTCTTGTTTAAAGGTATTTTTGTACATATTACGTACTTGGCGGTTAGACTGAGTTCTAGTAAACACAACTTTTAAATCATAAAGTATAACTAAGAAATAGAGGGGTAAAGTTAAAAATTTTTAGTATTCTAATTATGACAACCTTAAATAGGATGACATATGATTTGTTTACAAAGATTCCATATTAAATTTGGCTCACAAAAGAGACAAACTTGAGTTTGCCGGAGAACATTATATAATTATAACTTAGAAAAAAAATAAGGTTTTGAAAAGATTAATGCAAAATCGGCAGCAATAGGCCTTAAAAGATTTTAATGTATTAAATTAGACGCAACACTGGCAAATGGCTGTGTACTTTTTTTAAGGAATGTTATGCTAAAATATCAGTTAAAAATATATAATGTGTTCATATCAGTGCAGGTGATTGTAATGTTTAACAGATCAAGTAACTTACCTCACAAGTCCTTCATTGTAAACAAAGATCCTGAGTGGATCACAAGATGTAATGAGTGTGTAAACTCTAATATCAAACTTGTAGCCATCCACCAAATAAGGTTTAGAAAGGTACACCTAAAAAAATAACTTATTATTATTTAAAAGAATAGTAATGGATTCGTTTGTAGTTTCTGACGTATTAAAGGCAACTTAGAAACATTCTACGGCAATTGTAGGTAACTGTTAAGAGTGTGCTTGTCGACCGGTTGAACACATAATTGGAAATAACGGATCTTTGTAGGCTTATAATTTTTAAATCATTTTTATACACTTAATAACGAAATACGTTATTGTGCTTCCTAGGATATATTATAAGAACGCAAGACGTTACCCAAAGTTGGAGCTCTACTCCTCTTCTGGTTTGTTTGTATTACGAAGCCTCTATCGATAAATAGAAATTACCTGACAAATAAGTTTATCCGTAGGTTTGATATCCTTCAGTGACTTGGTCAGGTATATTCCGCGACCCTGGCTCCCACATTCCGGTTTTATTATAAATGTTTTATTTTTACGAGATTTACTATAATTCAGAGCTTCACCGAAACTGAAATTTAAAAGTCCATAAAAGTAAATCTACAACGGTACTACAGTAACGGTGCTACTACTACAACGGTAGTAATTAAAAGCTACACTCACTGCTGCACTCTAAGCAGGACAAAAAATTAAAATACATTGGGTTGACACAGACACGCAGAACAGGTGCGCTTTCCATCATGGAAACAATGTTGCGCCCCGGTTCTTATAAAATACGGTACTGACGTATACCTCGGTTAGGCAACGAAACACGGATACTTGCAGTTCCTTCGAATATTTATATTTAGATTACCATAAACTGTATCTGGCTTTAGTCGCATATTCAAATATAGGTTTAAGAGATGCGTCGCTTATCTAGTGCGCGTACAATACGTCTGTATTATAGAAATAAAATATAATACTATGTATCACTCCGAGGAAATTAACAGTTTTATATAAGAAGTCTGAATAATAACGATCATTTAAGTCTAATAGAATATTATTTTTTTTTAGCAAGACAACTTTTATTTTAGAGAACCGCAAGAACCAAGAATAGAATTTTAGTATCGATACTGGCTGTGTATAAGAAATGCTAAAACAAAGAAAACTATAAAACCGCGGCAGCACCATGCCTTCAACACAGGCCAATGTTCGGAAAAACAATCATCTAATGGATAAGATGAGGGACTTCACTGGGTTGTGAGGACGAAGATGTCTGCATCAACTTACTTAAGCCCAATACTTAGATAAGGCGGTAAGATTTTTAGTTTGTCTAAGAACGTTATAAAAAAAATACAAATAGCCGAACGTAGAACCTCCTTCTTCTTTTAAGTCGGTTATTTACAATAATATTCGTCACTTTAAACGTCAATGTTGCTTAATTTCAAGAAAAATCAACAAACACACTACATCTGTCCTTAATTTCTGAGGGTTTCCCTCGTTTTCCCTCAGATGCTATCATCAGATCCGGACTTGATGACAATGGAACCCTTTCAAACAAAAAAATATTTTTTGAAATCGTTCCCTAGATGACGAACATACATAAAAAAAATACATACAGCCGAACATAGAACCTCTTCCTTTTTTTGAAGTCAATTAAAAAGGAAGTCGACTTACTCTGCTGGTAAACACCAAGTTTTTGGAAAGAAATTATACTCCTTAGGATATATTTTCTGCATTCTATTCAGATTCCGTGCTAATAGATCCTTTCTGAAATAATAAACAAAATCACGTATGTAGTTTTATCCATTTTAAAGAGATTAAGAAGGAAAAGAAATCATTACCGATTAAAAAGGAAAATAAATAAAATGCTCATGGCGGTCTAACTAGGGAGGTGCCTTCACTCTACGGAAGATCATTGTTAAATGACTCTTGCGTTTAATTTCTTGCAGTCGGTAATGTTACTTAGACCAGGTTAAGGACGCTCTAAAGGGGTCATCGAGGGATCAATGGTGTACTTCGGTGGAAAACCTAAATGATTTGCATCTAGAGATTTATCAAGCTATAGTTCTGGGAGTCATACTTTCTGGTTGCTTAGTAAAGGGTGAAAACTTCTACCAATCATACCTACCACAACTGCGAAAGGCGACAAGATGAGACTGACCTGTAAGGTCAGTAGCGGACGACGGAGGAATTACTACAATTCCATGGTGTGTTAATTTCAATTATCTTTCTAACAAAATCTATCTTTCAACACAAAAAAAGAAAAAAATTATTATCCTAGATGATTTTAAATCAAAAAAGCCCCTAAACTACGCCTAGCTTAGTGCTACATACTTTCACACTCCACGGAACAAGTCTTATCGTCATGGAATACCGCATAAGCAAAAAGAGGATTTCACCATACAGAGAAAATAAATCCACACACCTGCAGATTTCTAGCATGCCCGGAAAATGGTTAATACGCTGAAAACGTTTCATCTCTTTAGCTCTTTCCACAGAGACGCTCATGTCAGTCCAGTAAAAGTTCCATGCTTCTTCTTCTGATACCTCTCGCATTCCAAAGGCACTGGCCACCTTGCGTATTGATTCATATCGGCAATTCGTAAGGCATATTGATATTTGGGATCTGAGATAAGGACTATAATTAGTAGTAGTACAATTAGCGCAACTCCACAAGTATTTAGCAAATATTGTTGACATTCAGCAGAAGCAGTAATTGTACAGATTAATGTGGATATAAACAGGCTTTATCACTGATCAGCAAAGATTGAATAAAGTGTTGAGTGAGCGAGGTTACCGGGTACCCTAACCCTCCCCTCTTCCCCTATTCCCACTTTAAAGGCTGGCAACGCACTTTTGAGTCCTGAGTTGCAGCTGCCCATGGGCGGCGGTAGTCATTTACTATCAAGTGACCCGTCTGCTCGTTTACCCCCATACCACAAAAAAAAACTCTAATGAATATCACAAAAATAGCTACGAGTTGCCCTTACGAGATATAGAGAGATAATATGGAAAATAATAAGATAAATGAAGTAGTGCAAGATTATTTTTACGTATCTACCTCTTTCTTTTCTTCTTCTTGCGTGTGGCCTCTATCGGTATGATAGGTGCTGTACGGGATGTAGGTTGTGATGTGTCATCTTCCCCATACAGTTTCATATCATAGTTGGACATTAGCAATGACGCAATATTTTCTGCTTGCTCCTTTTCTTTAGCTTGTTGATCAGTTACTATTTTTTCATCTGTTTAAGATAATGTTTATTAGATAATAGTTTAATATTGCAAATTATCGAAAGTTCATTATTGCAATACATTTTCCGCACATGTAAATAAACCGAAGGAAAAAAAAATCATGCTGTATGAAAAGGAACATTAACAGACAAAGTAGAAACTGGAATAAATAACTAAGCATTTCATAGTACTATTTTACACCATCAGAATAAAAACAGATAAATATGTTAATTCGAAACAAGTATATATTTTAACTATAGAAAACCAACAAACAAAAAAAAAAATTGTGCACCAAGGGAACATTCTATTCCGGAACAGTTGGATCGATTTGCACGGGACTTTCACTGACAGATAGCTAGTGTTAAAAGGAGTAACTTAGGCTACTTTTATTATGGAAAAAGAATTAAGGTTCCACGCAAAATACATAAATATGTACACACGAGCGAAGCCGAGCGGGGACAGCTAGTTGTGTGCGTTCGCGCAGCGGAATGTTGTTGAATTTAAAGATTTTAATTATGCAGATATTTAGTGTATGACGTCGTGTAATTGTGTATGGTAAAAAAAATTGTGCGTGCAGCCATTGTGGAGAAATTCGCTAAAAACTGATTCCGCTGGGCGAACGTTGTCCTGGCGGAACTTTTTTTAATCCATGGACTTAGAAGAAAAAAAAGTGTCCAAAAATTAGTGTGTATTTGTGTGTAATTGTGTATGTATGAATAAAAATAGTGCATGCATAAACTTCGGAGAAATTCAAGTTTCCGCTACGCGAACGTTTGGCCATTAGCTAGTTTTCGTATAAAGCGCTTATATAGAGAGCTGTAGATTTTTACATACCTTGTTTTGAATTTGTTTATATTTGTTTAAAAAACAGATTTAGAAAAAATCGTAGGGTTTAAAAGATAAAAATATAAATGTAAAATACGCTTATTAGGTCTTAGTTCGTAAAGTATGCACTTTGGGGTCTAAATTTTCACGTTTATACAAACCTTGTAAGTGTGCAACATGTTGCCAAGTATCAATGATGTTCCGTTAGTAATTAAAGAGTTATAGGATAATTTACCATGAATAGAACACTGTTTACAAAGCAGTCAAATATCACGACGTTCTAAAGGAATTGCATAGTAAAATGTATTCCAATAATTAGTGTATTAATTCAACTACTCACATGCAAAATTTCATCTCATTAAATTCAGTAATTAAAGAGAAACAATTAAAATACTGACAAAGCATCGAAAACCTACATAACCCGACCAAGTTCGGATGGCTACAAAAAAGCGGCCGTGCAATATATTTAGGTAACAATCTAAAATTTACAGTATAATACCGGTATTGAATTGGTACAGGTGATAACACAATTGTTGTTTCGATATAATTTATAGGTCATTTATTTTTCAGTGGTTTCAGTTTGTAAATTAAATAAATTATTTCAAATGTCATTTTGATTCTAAAAAACAATAAATATGAACAAAAGGGATATGTTTTAACTTATTTACTCATTTCAAAACTGATTAAATATTGAGTAAATAATAAAGCTCAAGGTGTCAGAAAATAAAAAATCTATGGAATTGTGGATATCCTTTATCAGTTATCTGCATCCAGCCACAGAGTTGCAAGAAGTGATATTTCTAGTGTTGCAAATGTTTATATTGTAGGTCAACACTCTGATTAAATTTTATTAGCATTAAGCGTTAAAATATTTTTTTTCTCACCCTGGCCTTTGTCATTTTTTCTTTTATGTGCTACTGAATATGTTACTTTTGGACTGTGTAGTGAGTGCTGATCCTCATCACGCAAAAAAGTGTCTTGTAAATCTAGCTGAAAATTAAAAAAAAAACATTAAAATAGATATGTAGTAAAACATTCTACTTTATGATCTTAATGAGATAAAATATAGTGTTCTTAAAAGAACACAACTTTTTTAGATGATACTAATAATAGTCTAGAATAGTCTAGATCTATCTTTAACCATATAAAGTAGTGGTTGGTGTAGTAGTTAGCTTTAATATTCACAAACATACATTATTTATTTTGTTGAAATAATGGATCCTAGCTTTATATCATTATCTTTTAATAAAAGACAAATGTGCATTAGGAATCCTGTGTCACGGGGAGCTTCACAAACATTCAAACAACTGACACAAAGAACACCCAGATTCGGTTATTTATCCCGTGTGGGATGTTAACCCATAACACGTAGTAGCGAGGCTACGCTTAAACCATTGTACAATCCGTGCAGTCAAATATAAAGAAAAAAAAAACTGTCAGTTGTAGGACTGCACGTCAGAAGTGAAAACATAACTTACATATATACACATACACTCATTTTTATGTATTTTTTTGAGCCTGACAGTCACGCAAATTCAGTACTTTTTTTCCCCATACTAAAAGTGTCCAACATGCCTAAAAAAGTTTTCACTTCAAAAATTATGCATAGCTGTATCTTAAAAAAACAATTATACTAAACCAAAGAGTAACATAAAATTAATAGATATGCCCATGCTGAGATGTCTTATACAAGTAAGCTCTCTAAGATCACATTAACCATTCACAGAAAGAAGTACATTAATAGTTTGTTATTGTTTTTATCAACAATAACAAACTATTAATGTACTTCTTTCTGTGAATCTTGCATTTACAGATAATGTGATAATTCTTAAAGAAGATTCTACCAAAAACCAGATATGTCATGTATTATTTATAATATATGTATTAGTTATTTTGTAACAGGCTTAGATGCACAGGAATAGAGTAGAAACCTTAAATCATGGGAAATGATAGTGGTCAGCTAGTGTTATGATAAACTCAAATAACTAAGTGATAGACTGGCTCGGTCGTAATGTTATATTTACCATATTTTTTATCTTGTTTCTTTACTTACTATTGTGATCGTTGGGGTTAATAATCGTAGGTGAAAAAAATATTAAAAAGGTAACATTTAATAATATTATTGTAAGTTCCTACCTCCATTTGTAGCCTTTATTTAATAAAATGACGAACGAGCTATACGCTCGTGTATGTCATCCTACGGCGTGCAATAATATCGCTCAGTAATCAGTATCTATAGTTATGAGTATCCTAACAACCAAAACCTAAAACAAAAAAATGGTAATGCGCTGAAAGGGAAGTTTCGGAGGTAAATCATAGAATAAACGGATTTCTATTTATGTTATATTATTAATACTTATCTCACCAATCTTTAGTATGTATTTACTTCATTAAAATTTATCGAGAGACATCATTGAAAACTGTTTTTTGTTTTTGTTTCATGCATGCTATGGCAACTTGGAACATAAAAGAATTGTACTTTTTTTATTGAGTCCAGTGCCATCCCAAGGATAGATACCGGAACTAAAATTACTGTGTTACAATATTTAAATTTATAATTTGTATGAGGGGAAATTTATTACCCTCAAATGTATTACGATTTAAAATTCGCATTTGTAAATACCAAAATATTGCATATTAAATATCTAAAACCACTTCAAATTCTTTACAAACAACAATTTGTTCACCAACACACAATAATATTAATTAAAAATACAATCGTAACAATCAACAATTTTTTTTAAATATTTGGAACTTATTAATATTAGGTTGGCAACACTTCACTTATATTGCAAATGGCTGCGTATGAGTACCGATTGCCGGTTTCTTGTGCTTTTCTTTTTGCAATAAAAGTTTTGGTTTGAATATATAAATCGGAGATTAGTCATAAACATACATTAATTATCTAAAGTATAAAATTCTCATGTTAGAACCAATAAAACAAGAAACAGGTAACAACAAAACACATTCATACACCGTATAAGTAGGTACCTATATATTGTTCAATTGTATATATATATATACCTATAGATATGTATATTATATTAGTTTTCGGTATCTGACCACTAGGCAGAGTTTTGTGTTGTCAATAAAAAGAAGCAGACTTGCCTGTCTATATCCTATATACTATTGTAGTCTTTGGTTTCATGTCAGGCTTCAGAGTCAAACTCAGGGCTGCCAGTAAGGACAACTTATTTTATACCGCCAAGTCTCAGAACTTAAACAAAATCACGTACTTTTATACAAAATCGGTGTTGTACAATTATAATAAATCACTCTTTGGGGATTTCAATAAAATGTTTTAACTTTAACGTATAACGGTTTAACAGTTTACCACAGACATGATTTGTTTTAAGTAGGTATCTCTATCTATGTTAAAGTACCTACGTACTTATTACGCTATTACATCAGTAATGAATGAATGACATTGTATCCAATTATACAATGCAATCTACTATACAAACGGGATATTTATTGATAACTGAATTATACGAATTTTGCATCCAATTATACAATCTGGCAGCCCTGGCAGACTAACATAAAATTCTTATCTGTTACCTCACTTCCGTTATCAAAGTAGTCTGTGCACAGAACACTAATGCGCGCTACGCGCTACATACACACCTCAGTTCTAGCTGTGCGATTTAGCTGCACAGAAAAAAACTAGACGATTATGCGGCATGACATGCTAAATCATCATGCTGTATGAAGGACCTATTGAGAGTCAATCATGCTGACAATCGCTTGGTATAATCATTTTATTTAGTCGATATAGATAGTACAGCGAAGACCGCAATCTATAATAGAATCATTTGATGCGATATTGGTGCTAATTCAGTTGTAAACTTAACTAAACTAAAACCTGACTTATTTTTGTCATATGAAATCAACCTTGTCTTCTTCGTAACAAGGTTATATTTGTTACTGGCATCTATTTCTCAGCGCCACTAAATTTCACTAAAACATGTCAACGTATACTCAACTTTATTTCCACGCAGCGAGAGTCCCCATTTATTCAAATGCCGTATAAAAACTTGTTCAAAACGAACTAAGATGACGTTATTTTAATCGACACCTACGAAGACGCTTACTAAAAACACAGAGCAAAAGAGATGGCATTCAACGGACAGCGGCTCTCGCTACGTGGTTTTAAAGTTTATTTAAGCGTATAAGACTTAAGTCGACAAATAAATTGCTTATTTCGATAGCGACATATGTTACCTACTTGTTTCATTTTCAAATAAGACCTTGTTTCGAAGTGTACAAGGTTAACATCTTATGTGAAGAAAATTTAGTGAATTTTAATTTAACGAGTTAAGTAACAGAATTGGGACCATTGTTCGATCAAAATTTTTATTTGTTCGATCTTAGTCTTTTTTTTAAATAAAATAAAAAATTACCCTCAAGTTGGCGGGGAGAAGTCTTTTTCTATATTTTTTTTTTTGCTATTTCAACTGTTCGTTAACTGTTCGTCATTGTTTGATCAAAATTTTTATTTGTTCGATCTTAGTTTTTTTTTTTAAATAAAGTAAAAAATTACCCTCAAGTTGGCAATTTTTTCATTTTATATTTATATTATATATATAAAAAAAAAATGTGTGTGTGTACCAGAGTACACAGGTAAGAAGTGAAACTTCTTTACGACATATCATTTTTCTACTATTTGCAACTTCACGAAAATGGGGTAGATAAGGCTTAAGCCTTAAGAAATTATAAAACGAAATATATAATCACTCTCACTTTTCTTGTAAATTCACTTAAATTTGAATAAGTCTTTTTATTTTATCACTTTCAAATTAATATATTGTTATTCTTATTTCAAACCAAACTTCAAAACTAATATATTGTTGTTATTATTATAATATATTACATTATATTCTTTACGTCACTATACTAAACTTTGATAAAAAAAGCAACATGGCGCGTAACCGAAAAACGTGACGATTGCTACAAAAATTTCTCCCATACGTCGATAAAGAAGTTTCACTTCAAAAAAAAACTAAGATAGAACAAATGAAAATTTTGATCGAACAGTTAAGAACAGTCAACAAACAGTTGAAAGAGTAAAAAAAAAAGGTAAAAAAAGACTTCTCCCCGCCAACTTAAGACAGCCATCCATTTGTATATAGCATTCTCTGTCTCTTAAACATAATATACCTACTAACGTAATAAGTTTATGCTCTGTCTACGCTGAATGCATAAATAATTTCGTTCGGATACACTCTCGTTAGGAATAATGCTATTTAGCCATCTACAATATTTGACTATGTACTCTGTGGTTTACTCGTCACCATTAAACCATAGACAACGGTTAAAAGTTAGATTACTTACTTGGTAACACTTTTTATTTTACTTTATGTCAATTGAGATAGGTCCACCAAAAAATTATAGGTAAATTCTTGATTAACAGCTATCTTCAGAGATATTACGTGGGAATGAAATTAAACTCTATACGTCAAAAGATAAAATTAAAAGTCATTCAGATTGAGTTATTCATTGAAGTAAAATATTACGAAGTGGGCTGCACCTTCGGCCGTCAATTCTAACACAAATCGTCAAATTCTACATTCTTGTACATATTTCTGCTTTTCCGCCAAAGTACAGAGTCATTCTAGATTTGCCAAAATGGCAGAGGGACAGGACGAACCCAAAAAAATTACTATTACAGTGAAAACACCAAAAGAAAAACAGCAAGTAGAGATTGATGAGGATGCTGACGTTAAAAAAGTGAGTACGGCACCACCAGAAACCTAGCTCATTGCGTATTAACATAGATATTGCACACGCAATCACTGACGACATTTATTTAGTAATTCGGCGACGTAAAAGTGAAATCCTCCTTTAATTTTAGCTCAAGGATGTGTTGTCCCCTAAATTCAGTTCGGAACCTGAGCAGTTGTGTCTCATATTTGCCGGGAAGATCTTGAATGATGCCGACACCTTGAAACAGCATAATATCAAAGATGGTCTGACAGTCCACCTCGTGATAAAAACGCCTCCTAGACCAGAACCAGAAGGCGCGACAAGACGCCCTCCAGGTAATCTTTCACCATGATACTATCACTAAGAAAACAAAATAAGCTGTTTATGTCAGAGCAAACAAGTGAAAATAAAGAACAGTTGATAATTTTTTGTATAATGTTGAACAGAGTTAACAATATAAATTATATTAACAGCATTTTCATACAAAATGCATAACCCTAACACATCTGTACCCCTTGTATAATGCGTTGTTTCTAAAGAATTAATCTAGCCTGGTCTTTCCCTAATAAATATGTAAAAAATTAATACAGTTTATTGCAATAGTGGGTCTATTATAACAGCATTATAATAGACACATTCAATGAAATGCGAGTAGATTCTACATTGTTTAATTTTTTTTTTTTATCTAAAATAGGTCATTTAAAATTGCTTAATTATGGGACTGGTTTATGTCATGAAATTTCAATAGTTATTTGAAATGATTGAGTAACAATAATTAATTGAACCGATTTAAGAAAAAACGATCCAATCCACAAGGTCTTTGATATGTTAAAATATACCTTATTCAGAGTACATAGGTCACAAAAAGTCAAAATTTTCTGGTTGTGGATTGGATCATTTTTGCTTAAATCGGTCCAATTGATGATTAAAGAAACATGATTACTTAAAATTTACAGTTTTTTGAGGCATAGTAGGGTATATTATTATGTTTAAGTTTAGTTCGGGGAAATACCTCCACCTAAAGAAGTTAGTCACCACAATAACATAGTCATAAAATAATAAAGGCAATAGGAAATCCCAATATATTTAATTTCTATGAGCATGATTGTTACTAATCTCACACACGCCTTGTGATACAGTGAAACATGTCCTCTTCCTTTTATTCCCTTGTAAGTATAATGCTGTTTTATTCTGCGGCTGAGAAGGGTATTTCATGAAAAAGGCTGAAACAAAAATACCTTACTTAGTTTAAAAGGAAATCTCATCCCGGTAATCCATAACTCCCTGACAGTCCATCAGTACATGGGTTTCTGGTTTATCTGCTTCAATGCATGCTCTGAACAGTAGACTGCCCCTAGTATCTATAGCAAAAAGGTGTTTGTTAAATGAGTGATGTCTGGTGATAACTCCAGTTGCCGTATGCAGCTGATGCAACGCTAGTGGAGAGTACTACCCTCAACTATCCAGTCTTCATAGCTTGCCTATTTTCTAAATAGATACTTGGTATATCAATGGGTACTATTTCGTGTTTACTCAATTAGCCTATCGCAGTCATGGAAAGCATACAGTGGCAGCAGCCATGCTGGACATAGGCCTCCCCTAATGTGCACCTTAGCATGCAGTCCTCCACTTTCCGCATCCATGTTTATATGGTTTTAAACTAAATAGGAATTGTTAAGTGATTTCACAACTCCTTTTCTGTATTTCATCATTTATTTAATTAATCAAATTATGACTGGCCGGTTGGCCTAGTGGTTAGTGACCCTGACTGCTATGCCATAGGTTGTGGTGTTCGATTCCCACCCGAGTCTGGGTGTTCTTTGTGTCCATTGTTTGTATGTTTGTAAAGTCCACCACAACACAGGAGTAATTTCTAATGCGGGAGTTGTCTTTAAAAGAAATAAAAAAACATGTATGTATGCCTGTACTATCAACGTAATATAGGGTAAATGATTGACAGTTTATAAATAGGTAACTGATTAGTTGAAGTGGTCCTATATTCTCTATATCATTTCTACAGTATGAGTAATGTGTGTATATTAAAATACAAGTACAGTTTGTTTTATTAGTTACATTTGTTCATTAATTGTTTCAGCTGATATTGGAGCCACACCATTTGGTTTGAATTCTATGGGTGGTTTAGCAGGCCTCGAAAGCTTGGGTCTAGGTCAGAGCACTTTTATGGATTTACAGGTAATGTGAAATCATCAATTACTGGTATTAATATATAACATAATGACGAAATTTTCAAAAACTTACATTAGGTCTTAAAAAATTAGCTTGTGATGGAAACTTGTGATTCTATTAAATATAGAAGGAAAAAAATAAGAAATAAAACACTTGAAATGATTTATTAGTAGTGACTAATTTAGGCCCTGCACACTACACAACAAATTGTTCTATATTTAGGTCATTCTGACACTCGATATTCCACCCAATTTTTTTTATTCGAAAAATAGTATATTGGATATAAGGATGGCATATAAAGTCTTTCAAATTTCGCCGCAGCTTCACTTGGAGGCATGTATTCTGGAGATCCAGTTTTTGAAGACTTAATTTCCTGGATGGCATTCCTTATGTTGATTTTAAAGGCAACAAGTGTTTGCAGTTTATTGGTATAATTGGTAAGTTTAAGACAGCCCCAAAAGAAGAAGTCTAGAAACGTAAAATCGCAAGACATCTTCAGCGTTCAGATATCATCAGCGTTCAGATATCATCAGCGTGAGCCGTTTTAGATCTAAAATATGCCAAGTTGAAGAAGCAGAAAGGCCAAGTTTTTATGAACGACGAAAAATGTACTGTTTTCGGGTTTTGTTAGACTGACACACGTACAAATTTTTTATTTCTCGTGCCGTCAAAATGTAACACGCTTTTATTAAAAAAATGGGATATAATGTACCTATAAAATGGTATATTTTTTATCAGAATTAAATTAATATTAACTTTTAAGTTCTTTTTATTAAGTAATGAATTTAATTTTTTTGTCTTTATTTTAAACTTTCTAGTCATTAAGGTCCAAAGTACTCGTCAAGATGAATCAAACGAGCCCAAACTCGATGGGATTGTGTCGTTTTGTTACGGACTTTTATGACCACCAGGATACCATCTAGAGACAAAGTACTCGTCAAGACAAATCATACGAGTCGCGTTTCGGTTGCGTCGTTTCATTTCAGAGTTCCTATGGCCACCTTCCGGCTCCATGTCATCATAATATTGCATTGTCACGCGAAAAATATATGCGTGCAAAATTTAAGCTCAATCGAAAACCGGGAAGTGTGTCAAATTTAACTTGTAAGATTTGATTACAGACAACGGGACAAGTATATCTAACTAAATAAAAGCTTGTAATAAAAATATTTTGCATTTTGAACATGTACACTTATTAAACTTCACATGTACATTATAAATATGATATTTCCATAATGATTTTCTGATTACAATTAGTGTATTGAGGTTAAGGTACAGTATGTAAATAATAATTAGAACTCGAAAGCATGTAAGTGGATTGTGTAAGTCATTATGACATAGTTAATTAATTAAACTAACTTAAAACATTAAAGTTGCCATAACGATTTTTGAACACAACATTTTGTCACTTTGTTTTACAAGTAATTCTTAAAAAATATAATAAATCTTTATATATAAAAATGTCGTGTCACGTTGTTTGTCCGCGATGAACTCCTTCCTAAACCAAAAAACCGATGTTATAGAAATTTTGTACACTGTGTTCAGTTTGGTCCAACTTGAGAGATAGGATAGTTTTATCTCAATTTGTAGTCACAATATTTTTTTATTGCAAATTATTTAGCTACAGCAACGTGTATTATAAAAGTGGAACGATTTTGTGAGTTAGGCAAACAGATTTTTGCCTCGTCTGCAAATAGTAAAGGCAACTGTGAAGTATTTCGATCCTGCAGAAGACAGGGCCATCCATAAATTACGTCCACGAAATTTCATACACCCAGAAGTGAATAAATTAAAACAGCAGTTACAACATTTTCTTTGAGATGTTTAATCAAATTAAACATTCTAGAAAATTAAGAAAACAAGAACTAATTAATGAATGATAAATAATAAAATAAAATTATGCAATATTTTTTAAAGCTTTTTGTGTTTTAGTACTTTAGATTTGACATGTGACGTGACGTTACCTTATGATACCCCCCACACCCCTTGTCACATAATGTCACACTCCGTTGACCCCTTCTTTAACATGTGACGTTATTTATGGATGACCCCCTTGCGTACACATGTTTTTACGCTGACGAGTTGCAAACATTTATAGGCATCGGTAACTGCTTACCCTTAGAAAGTTTTTTTGGCATTTTAGTTCTATACAATTACACAAGGTAAGAGGTATGATTCGTTATTCTACAAAACAAATGAGTAGGTACACGATTCATTAGGTTTCTTTCAGTGAGCTCGTATGGCACCCAAATAACGAGCCGTTTTCTATATCCAGACTTTTTCAAATGGGTCAAAATTGTTTTTTGGTCAATCCTCAGTTCCTCGGCTATGTCGTACCTAACTACTATAATGCCGATCTTGCTCCACTTTTTCAAAAACGGCATCGACTTTATCCGTATGAGGGCGACCACAGCGAGCTGCATCTTTGACATTAAAATTCCCGGCCTGAAAACGATTGAATCAACTTTGTGCTACTCTTACTGACACTGCATTATGTCCATAAACGTCACAAATTGTTTTCGCGGCTTGAGTCGCATTTCTTCCTTTTTTGTAATAAAACTTCAGAATGTGTCGAATATCTTCGTTAGATTCACTCATTTTGGTGGACAGAAAAATAATTGAAAAATGACAAAATACGAAAAAACTTTTTCTCCGGCTTGTTATATACGCTTCCTATATCGATACTGTCACTCGCGATGCAGAGCAGAGTTTTCTTTTTAAACTTTGCAACTATTTTTTATCATGAGTTGGGTTGCACCTTACTAGGAACTCCTGCATCTAAACAAACATTGGTCCGGCTTTGCGAAGGTAGTGTACTGGCTGAGGTTCGACCCTGTAACCTTTTTAGGTCTGACGCCTTATGTATTACACTACGGCCGCTTCACAATCTTTGAAGTAAGGATGTTACCAAATGATTAAATTCTGTTTTTTTATTGCAGGCTCGAATGCAACAAGAGCTTCTGTCAAACCCTGATATGTTGAGACAAGTTTTAGACAACCCGCTGGTGCAGCAGATGATGAATGACCCCGAAAACATGCGCACGCTCATTACATCGAACCCACAAATGCAAGACTTAATGGCAGTAAGTTTACTTTGCAAGATAAACTATTTTCTGCACACAATTATTACTACACTATTTATGCAAGTGGTTCCGAATATCTTTCTTTAAAAATTGTTTGAAAACGTCTTTTTTTAAACTAAATTTTAAAAATGATAGATCAACACATATAGTCACAGCAACAATAGTTTGCTATATCAAATGTAAAATAAATAAAAAAAAAAAATATTTGATAACATAATAGCGTATCTGCCCATGTCTATCTATAACCGCCCGTTTCCTAATCGTTGAGCCTTGTGAGAAGAAATCGAGCAAACAAACTCACGGCCACGCTTTTACATTACCAGATAGTTAAAAATACAAATTTAATGAAATAATAAATACAACACTGTTTTATCGTGTGCTATTATGCTATTAAGATTAAAAGTAAGTAAGATGTACCTTTGCACCCCCGACTTCGGGGTTATTTTTGCCCTTTTCCAAGTTTTCGTGTTGTTATCAGAAGCAGTGTTTTATAAAAGCAAAATTAATTTAAAACAAAAATTATACGTATCATTAGGAAGTGAAACTCCTTGCCTGCTTATTGACAATTGCAAATGTAAGAGGCTGTCACGCGAGCCCTGCTCTAAGACTTGACTTTTTCTAAACATTTAAAGTTATAAGGAATAGATGGCTTACTAAATGTAATAAACTTTGTCATAATTTAACCAGAGACATCAATACAATGTTAAAAAAAAATATCTACTTATACATTGTTTTTTATTACTATGACTGTATGGGAAACTCCGAATCTAGATATAGGTTAACATAAAAGGGAAACTATGTTAGAAATTATTTAATAATTTTTAAGTAGCTTATTAACAAAAACCTATACCTACTTATTCGTCACACGTCTAAAGATATGATAATTCAAAAAGTTCGGCCAAATTAAGATTAGAAAGCGCTATCTACTTTAAATATGAATATTGCAGTCGGCACACTAAAAAGCCTGTTCTGAACATTAAAATATTATATAAACCAATATTCAAAATAAGCAGCAAAATGCACATAAACTGCATAAAATTAAAAACTGATAATTTGTTTTACTTATCCTCATTTATTTATAAATACATATGTATATATAATTCAAACATTACAAATAGGTACATTTGTTGCCACGGGATCCATTAACGGTAGCTCAATTACTGCGGCCCCTTATGTTTGTTTCAATTAGATACCATGGACGTGCGGTGCTTGCGTTTTGCTTAGATATTTTGTTTTATAAATATTCGTTATCGTCAAATTACTTTATCTATGAATCTCATGATTTTATGTAATCACTACATATTATAAAACAAAGTCCACCGCCGCGTCTGTCTGTCTGTCATTTCGCGATAAACCGAAACACTACTGAACGGATTTTTATGCGGTTTTCACTAATAGACAGAGTGATTCATTAGGAAGGGATAGATGTATAATTTGTTAAGTTTTTGTGTAAATTGATTGAAATATGTTGATGATTGTTAAAGATGTCTCTGCTACCCGTGCTAAGCGAATAGGACAAATGTAATAAACGAAAATGTATATATATGTATGTATTACCCTTTTCTCAGTCAGTGTCACGATTACCAGAAGCAAACAAGACATTACGTAGTCTTCACCTAATGTTTGCTACTTCGGAACATTAAAGAATATAATCTAAAACCGATATCTACAAGCAGAATTGAGCCGGCTGCGTTTCCATTAACGGCGTCACCTTTTCTATTTTTATCGCTAGAATTTAACAATCAAATTAGTTTGAAGTGAAATGACGAGTTCAAATGGAGAGGCGTAGGGTGGTGTTCTGTCTGTGTCACGTGCCTGTTTGCTCCCCACCTTCCTAAAGGAAACTTGGGGACGCGATATGAAAATTCCAGTATGTTAGCAATGCCCTTGTAATTGAGTTATGTTAAAGACCAATGTATGCTAGTTATAGGTTAACTTACATAAAATTATCGTAAGTGATTTTTTTTTTCTCCATGTTACTTATGATTAGGCTTACCAAAACATGCTTTATGATTAGATATAACAATAGAATATATGTCCAATATTTAGCGAAACCCTGAGATCAGTCACATGTTGAACAACCCTGAACTGCTGCGCCAAACAATGGAGCTAGCGCGTAATCCCGCCATGTTACAAGAGCTCATGCGCTCCCACGACCGCGCCCTTTCCAACCTCGAAAGCATTCCCGGTAAGTTTGAAAACCGTACTATTACGCTCATTATTTTATTTGACTAAGAGCGACTTAAGACATTATAGAGTTGAATATCTTAATCATCGCTATGCAGGTATAAGTTATTTTCACAACAGCCAATAGGTACAACTAATTCTCTAGCCGACGCGACGGTAGAGCTACTCCTCGCACTGAAAGCTCTCTTATTGACAGCAAACCTATTTTCTGGCTAAGCATGGCACTTCTTGTAGTTCTTTGGCCATCCTACTTATGTGACCTTTAGTAGAGTTGAAGTATTTCTACCTTGACCTGCTAACTCATGCCAAACATAAACAAAGTCAATACATTTCAATCGTATTTCAAATTTTAATATTTTTTCAGGTGGCTATAACGCTTTACAACGTATGTACAGAGATATTCAAGAGCCCATGTTAAACGTAGCCAGCAGTATGGCCGGCAACCCATTCTCTGGACTGGTGGATAATTCTGGTTAGTGGAAATATCTTAATATGTTATAATAGGTAACTTAGGATTGTTTAATCTAATTGGATTAAATAGTAGTTCCAACGGACGGTAATTCCAAAAATAAAGTTTTATATACAGAGTAGTACATTAAAATACGTTCATATTTTGTAGAATAGAAAAAAAATCGTATTGGGCAATCTAGAGCTAGAGAAGTATGCGAAGAGTGCATGACCACGCAATACCGAGAATCTTATTGCATAATTTGGTGTTTTCACGTGTATACGATTGTTGTAGTTGTGATTTTGTTACTGCTTACGAGCTGACCGTACATATTATGTGAAAAAGAACACGGTATGCATACTAAACTTTCTTCGTATTTCGGCAAGCAGACGGCACGAACCCCCAGCAAGGCGCGGAGAACCGCCAGCCGCTACCGAACCCCTGGCAGCGCGGGGGAGGCGCGGCGGGCGGCGCGCCCGGGCCCGGGGCGCCCGGGGCCGGCGGCGCCACGGGGCCGGGGCTCATCAACACGCCAGGCATGCAGTCACTTTTGCAACAAATGTCAGAAAATCCACGACTCGTACAATCTATGTTGTCGGCTCCGTACACCAACACTATGCTGCAGGCGCTTGCCGCTGATCCTGACATGGCGTCGCAGCTTATTAATCAGGTATGTACCTCAAACAAATGTATTGTAGCTAGGATCAAGTGTATTGCAACTTTTTTTTTCCCACTCCAAAAAAAGAAGGTTCGGAGGTTCTGTTTAAGATCCCTATATATGTTTGTATGTCCGCGATTTTCTTAAAAAGTAATGATAAATTTTCATAGTTCATTAACGTATTCTATATATTTTCAGCAAGGGTTTAGTATATAAACCATTAGGTATTTATTAGTTTTTCAGGTAGATTTCGAAGAAAAGTCTACCTATTGGTTTTGTACCAGTTGAGTTTTCCAAAAAATTCTTCACAGGAGGTCTAGTTATGATCCCTAGACCCCAAAACTACCGTCAGTTAAAAACTCCGGTCCCGCAGCCGGCCCGCAGAGGTATATTTCGTGTTTTTTTTAATTTTTATCTCCAAAAATATAAGTCGCATTAAAAACTTTTTTAGTCTACTGCGGGCCCGGCGGGTTTTTTTTTCAAAATCTATTTCGTTGAAGTCGATTTGTTTTTTGTTGAATATTTCATTATTTAAATTCGATTGATGTTCTGAACTTTGAAACTTTGGGTTTAAAAAATCCTGATATGAGGGGTCAGCAACGCACGATTAACTTCAAGAGAAGTAACCAGTCCCAAAAAACTGTACAATAATCTATGAGGATAAAATTGCTGTAATAAGTAATAAATTTCTTAAACTTTATCAAATACAAAATTGGTGTAGCTATAATTTTTGTGTTTCCATAGAACCCGATGTTCGCGAACAACCCTCAATTGCAAGATCAGATCCGCACTATGATGCCGCAAATGCTCGCGCAATTACAGAACCCGGAGATGCAACAAATGATGTCCAACCCACAGGTTAGTAGCTAAGGCGAGCGAGCGCCATCGTTGTCGAGTATAGAAAGTCATTGAAGGTCACGATTACCTAAATTGAGATGCACTCTATCTTTTGATAATACACGGAACTAATAAGTCTATTTATAGAATGTGCCACTAAAAAATACCAGAGTGGTTTCGAATTTTCGGAAAATGTCGCAATCTCTCTCTAAAATAACATTATGTATATTTCTTTGCAGTTGCAACCTTATTTATTGTTAATATTGGACACTGCAAGTTCAATTTTATTGTATAGTGAATGCAATACCCTTTTGACTGTAAAATAAAGTAAAATACTGTTATTTAGAGATCGAAAAGTGACCATGAGTTTTTCGGGCTGGGCTCTTTTCTCACACTCTTATCTTTACTGCATTGCAAACCGGGCATTGTATTAATTATGACATACATTAAGTCTCACTTTGTGACCAACACGAAAAAACAATCAAAACGAATCGTTTCTCGATTATAGGAACCGGGCATTAATGATTATAGTTCTGTTGAGGCCTTAGTTTCCCAGAGACTTAAATATTGCAAATAATATGCAATCGTTCGTTACATGCTTGTGTGCATGCTGAAATCAGAGTGCTTGACTGAAGAATGAGTCTGCTGGTAAGCAGTTATAGCGGTCTATAAACAATCTTAACGGCTCTTCAGGTAGTAACCAAAGTATTTGCATGGTCTTAATATGATCCGCGACGGTTTCGTATAGATAACGAATATTTCATTGAATTCAGGCTCTGAACGCTCTCCTTCAAATCCAGCAAGGCCTAGAACAGCTGCGAAGTGCCGCCCCGAACTTAGTGAATAACCTAGGACTGGGAGTCGGTGCAGCAACCGCAACCCCCCCAACACAACCCCCACCTACAACGCAACCCAACAGCCAAGCGCCGCGGCAACAGCAGAACTCTGAACTATTTACACAGGTATGTACCAAGCTCCCTTATATAATTGTGGTAAACTATTGACATGTTTAAGGTTTTTTTTAATAATCTCACAAGATAGTATTAGTGCCTGTTATTATAATTCAAATAAATCAATAATTAAATAATTTTTAATGAAAAAGTATGTATATATTTGTTAAAGATTATTTTATTATTGTAATTCGAACCCAATTCCTACCCTATTCTTTTTTTTAATATCAACATTCTTAGAAATAGGTACACATAACTCAAAATAAGACTCATTAACCAAGTGGTAAACTAAAATAAATGTACCAGTACAAAAGACTTTCGAAGTGGTTTCCTGCGAATGAGCTAAATCAAGTAAAATGATAAGCTTATCTATGGATTATAGTTGTAATTTTAAGAATAAAGATAACACTCACAGCAAGATTTATTCCATAAACACGTGTTGTGACTCAAAACAGGATGAAGCATACTCTATTACAAGTCTATTTATTTTGTAAGTCCATAAAAATCTTAAATCAAAACATAAGTAATTGGGATAAATGCTCTTTACTATAAACACGTTTTTTTTTTATTAATTTCTTTATTTTATTTTTAAGGAATCTGTCATAAGCAGCTACGTTTCATTCCTAATGTTCTATGACCATTGTTTAAACCTCGGGTCCGTTAAACATAAAAATGGAATATCATAATATATATATATAATTATATGATGTGAACTCACTTCTTTAGCACTACGTAAAAATAGATTTATGTAAATAGTTTTGTTTTGAAAAAAAATGTTAAAATAATGCATTGTCGTGCTATAACCTGTATCTGTAGATATTTTATAATTATTATTATTTATTTCAAAGTCAGGTAAAGCCCTCTCAAGGCTCAATAGTAAATGATCATAATATTTTTTCAAAAAAGGCTGCCGATAGGTATCTACATTTAATATATACAATACATTGAACCTCACACTAGAATGTTTGAGGTTTCAGTGTATTGTAATAGTTATGTCATCTCAGTCACTGCGTTACAGTCTATTCCGAAAAAAAAAACATATGTAATAGTAAATACATAAGAGTTATATTAAACAATGATTGCATAACTAGTTATTAGCGTATTGCTTTTAACTATACTGAAATCACTAACATTATAGTTATACAATTCGAGATACCTTTTCCCTGTATGTCCCGCCGGCGCTGCGCAAACAAGTGCACGTCGTGTCGCACGTAAAACGGAATAACCTATAAAAAGTTCATTTGAGTGAGTTAGAAAAATATTTTGAAATGTATTTATAACAATTTCATTGTACTTGTTCTCGATTTGTGCTTATAGATACTAGAAGAGTTAATTATAAGTATTGTTTGTATTTTCATTAATAATCCAGAAAATATTTAGATAATAGTATAGTATATTTAGGTTAAACAATTTATAGATTTGTGAGAATGTTAAAATAATAAAATTGGTGTCACATTCATTAGTGAATCAATTCATGTCAAATCTTGAAGACCGCCCAACCGAGGTGGCTGTTAAGTGCTAGTTTATAAAAACTGAACAAAGTAATGCTGAATAATCGTGCAAGTTAAAAATGCGTAGCTTAGCACATTGCTTGGACGTGTGGGCCCTAGGTTGGGTAGCCTTCATTTATATTACCGTGTGCCATTTCTCTTTGTTGGGTTTTATTTCTGTCTAACAATAATAGGGTAGTTGCCTGCAGCTGAAGTAAATTATATAACACTCCTTAGGAAATAAAGAGTTATAGGTATGTACAAGACTTTGAAAGATCAGATTCCTTATTATTTTCATGTTTGTCAAATCAAACATAAACGATTTGACAATATCGGTGTACGATATCATAAACCCTTATTTCATAGAAGTTTCTTCAGAACGTATCGATTTATTTAATGAAGAGAAATTATTTTAACTTGACAGTCTACTACCGTATTATTTAGTAGTAAACATTTTCACCCAATTATGCTCAAATAGAATTGGACAGAAATGTGTAATATGTATTTAGTAATTTCAATATTAAGCCCTCTTTATCATAGTATGGCTATTGTAAGTGTATGTTGTTTCACAGTTTATGCAGCGAATGATGTCGGCGATGTCGAACAATCAGACCAACCCGCAACAGACCCCCGAACAACGCTACTCGCAACAGTTGGAACAACTCACCGCCATGGGTTTTCTCAACCGTGAAGCGAATTTGCAAGGTGAGGTTTGCAACCTTTATTTTAAATTAGTTAAATTAGTGGAAATTAAATTATAACAGATAGTTCAACGACGGTTTATTATTATTAAAAAAAGGAATGTTGGTTTTACAATGACTTTACTGAACATAGGCAAAAGCACCACAAGCTACAGAAAGTTCAACGACGGTTTATTATTATTAAAAAAAGGAATGTTGGTTTTACAATGACTTTACTGAACATAGGCAAAAGCACCACAAGCTACAGAAAGTTCAACGACGGTTTATTATTATTAAAAAAAGGAATGTTGGTTTTACAATGACTTTACTGAACATAGGCAAAAGCACCACAAGCTACAGAAAAAGGAATTAAAAAGATTTCGTTCTAAACCTACTACTTTATGTATTTAATATTTTAACACACATACATAAGCAACTATTCAATGCAATCCCAACGAGGTCATGACGTCATCATTTGCGTTCACTTTCAATACTAATATTTGGCGTCTATTGTTAATTAAAATACGATATTTCTATAAGCTTTTATGAACAACATAAAATATCATTTCAATTTAGATCTAAGGAATGAGCCACTTTTTTACTTTAACCTTGCAAGGGTTACAATGAATAAATTTGAGAATGATTGGTTACAGCCCTGATCGCGACGTTTGGTGACGTGAACGCAGCTGTAGAAAGGTTACTAGCTCTGGGCCAGTTGTCCATGAGCTAACACTCCCGCGCTTAGCAACTTAGACGTCCACTACTCCGGCTACTATTTGCTTACACCATCAATATTGTTACTACTCTTCTGTTACAAACGCCAAATTAAAATGCGAAGCGAAAATGATGATGGGCTCTATTAAAAAGATATTCGGTGAATTTGGTTGTCATTTTCGCTGCGAGCTAATAGTAAAAAGTTTGTGGAATATGAAAATTCAACAAGGCTTTGTTGAATTCTCATATGCGGGGGGTTTTCTTAAAAATCGATGAGAATATTTGTTTTGTATAACTTCTCATGAAAAAAAATCATCACAAAAATTGAAAAAAAAAAATATTTTTGTCAAAAATTAAATATACATATATATATACTCACGCCTGTATCCCCGGAGGGGTAGGCAGAGGCGCATTAAACACCCACATTTTAACAACCATAATTTGGTCCTACCCACATAATAGTAGCTAACCTATTGCCGTCGACCGGGCCACTTTGGGAATTAAATTCCGAGTATATTGAAAGGGAGAGGTAGGTAAGAAGAAAAGGTAATGAAAGGATAGGTATATTGCTTATGCGGATGGATTGGGGAGTGAGAGCAATAGCTCCAGCAGGTCAGGGTCGCAAACCTCTAATTCGAACTGGAAGTTGGCGGGGAGTCCGAGCCCTCGTAACTTAACAAAAATTATATAGTATAAAATAGTTTAAATAACAATAAAACATAGTATTTTTATTATTTATAAAATCCTACTAATGATGTGCGCCGCCGTAGTAATAAATATTCTATGGAATAGGATGCCTCAAATATGTTAAAAGTTAGGGGATGATAGCGCCCATCATCTCTCCGTAGTGACTGACAAGTCAAATACATCTGCATCAAAAGTACGATTGTTTCTTTCTTTATTAATGGAGTTATTTATTGTGTTCTCTTTGAGTTTATTAAGTCGTGTACAATCTAGATCGATAGTAACACTTTGCTTATAGCAAAAATATTGTTTTATCTGCGGATTTCTAATACTGTATCTCTGTCATTTAAATAACTATACAATATTACATACAATTTAGTAGTAGTGTTCACTTCATATTGTTTGTAATAAGACAGTAGGTGGTTATTTCACTTGTTTTTGGGTTGCGGGCAACTGTGTGAGAAATTTATTAAAAGTAGCTAGTATTGAAAGTACTTATAATCCTAACATATTTACTAAATTATAATTTCAATACTTATTAACATTCGTACATAGACCAATATCAACCTTTTTTGTAGCGTCATTTTATAAACACAACCATTCGTTTTTGTGCATGGTGTAAGTAGGGATAAGTTAGCTACAACGATTTGAACATCCTTAAATTAATGAACGTCTATCGGATTTGCACGTCTCAAAAGTTTCATTTATTATATAACTAGTAAGTAACTTTCATTCCTTCTTAATTTAGGCAATATGCAAAATTGTTGTTTATGCATTAAGTAAAACACGCAAATCCTATATTGAACCAGCTTGTTTCACATTTCTATTACTGAAAAGAAATATTTGGTGTTTCCATAATTTAATGGACGTGTTTTTATATGATGTGGACTCACTTGTTTAGCACTACGTAAAAATAGATTTATGTAAATAGTTTTGCTTTGAAAAAAAAATGTTAAAATAACTCAATTTCATGCTATAACCTGTATCTGTTATAAGGACATGAAAATTATCAATTAATATATATTTTCGTTTGTTCTTACACAGTTCTTTAAATTAGTCACAATTTGTCGGAATAAATATTAGGTTGACTGATTATTTCAGTTTACGCCATTGTCCCTGTAGAATGGTAAATTGCTTGAATATGGACAAAATATTTAGCCTAAATAAATACAACATTTGATGTTTTATCACCGGTATAGTAATTATCTGTTGGTAAATTTTCCAGTTTTTTTTCGTCAGTAGCCATAAATTTATTTTTATCTATTATGTTGTGGTGGTAAAATAATTTTATATTAAACTTTTCTTTTGTAGCCTATTGTAGTGGTTTTATAGGTAAATATATTTAAGTTGTATAAAAAGTATGAAAGAGTACTACTCTTGCTCAGTTTTGTAGGAGAATGTGTTAAATTACTCAGAAGCGATGCTTCACTTATGTGAAACATTATCTTGTATAGAATATGAGGCATTGATCATAGGCGCACCGTTATTTATAGTAAATATATAAGTTCTTCAGATATTTATATATGGATTATTATAAATTTAATGACTAATTTTCGATATTTTCTAAATTGAGAATAAAAAAAATGCCAAAGATATTCAATCTTTGGTAAAAATTTATTCAGTCATGTGGTCATAATACTATGTGGCTTGCTTTTCTGCATTATTAGTATTTTTTTAACTTATTGCGGTATAAACTATTAATTTGTGCTTCTAAATTTACCATCGAATTATCAGAATAGGCGTGTGCTCTGTGATGTATTCTAGACTGCTAGAATTGTCGTAAATCGTATGAATCTGGGTGTAACAATATTAGAACGTGACAGAATGCAATTATTATAAATAAACATTTGGAGTTTTATTTTGCAACCTCACAAACTCACATCTTTTACTGGGTCCAATCTGACATATCGGGGTCGAATGTGACTCTCACTATACCATGACGTAAGGACCATTTTTACTACAAGCTAACCATTAATATAAATAATTATTTGAACTACCCGAGCGTATGGTGTGTTTACGATCTATTTCGATTGGATCATGTGGCGCGGAGTCGGCTCGTCTGTTCATAATGTGATGATCGTCAATCATACGATTTGATTAATCTCGACAGGCGTCGGGAGGCATCGCGTTTCAACAGTATTTTTCAGCCTTAATACGACGATTATTATACATTTAGTAACTTTAGATGAATTGTGGTATAGTCCGAGGTAGAGATAGTTCGAAGTTTGGTTAAAGTTATGAAAGAGTGGAAAGCTCTGCTAAGATATATATAAGATATTGGCCTGCTTGATATTCATAAATCACAAATTCGCCTACCAAATTATGGCATCCGAGCATTCGGCTTATCAAGCGTTTATCAGTGTTGATTTTATTCCACCAATAATAACTTTGAGGGCCTTAAAGACCAGTGCTGATTTAAAAAAAAAAAATTAACCCCATGGGACCTACTGGAAGAGGAGCAAAATATTGTTCGAATGACGGGAAAAATAATTTGGACTGAAAATTGGAACTTTGGGGTTGAAAGTGGTATTTCACGGTTTTTCGCGATTTGCAACGAAATTTGACCTCCTATAGAAAAATGTTAAATAGCAAAGTCAAGTTGTTGATAATTAAAAGATCTACAACTTTTGTGTTCAACATTTTTCCACATGACCTCAAATTTTTCGTGAAAATCGGAAAAACCGATTTTTCAGTTTTATTATTTTTTTTTTTACGTTGAACCGTATACTTTTAGATTATGTAATAAAAGAGTAGCACTACTACGAAATGTTTTTCCAGTAAACGCGTAAAACTCAAAAAACAGACATTCAAAAAGGACATAAATAATTATCTTATAAAAAAAGTATCACCGACTTCAATGTGCTTTTTAGTGGAAAGTAGATGTATTTTGTTTAAAATAATATGGGTAGGTCAACTAAACGCACTGCTCCAATGAGACAGCGATGTTTCGGAGCAAACGAAAATATCATCGATGTAGGTATACAATTTTTAAATATTTGTTGATTTTGCAAAAACCGCTCTACTGATTTCGATAAAATTTAAATGGAACCACCTGGGAATATATATATAAGGATTTAATTAGAGGATAGATTGGGCGAAATTAGGTGAACTTTTGCGGGTAAAAATGGTTTCTCACGATTTGCAACTATGCAATATTATCACAGTTTAGTATCTATCGTACCGATACTATCCAATCTGCTTCTTCATTACATGATAGGTATATATGGCAGTCATGAGTAAGCGGCGTGATATCTACAAGGAAGTAACCACTCACGTACAAACAAGAGATCACGTCCACTGCCATAACAACAAATAAAGGCGTCAGCAGAATACAGTTACACGCGCAAACCCCTCTCTCAAGTTAATGTAAATAACTAGTATATAAGTCACTGTAAATAAATCAATAATTTAATACTTGAGAGTCACAGAAGTCTTTCAATACCTCTGCAAAAGTGTATAAAGTATTCTGAAAAGGTTCGGTTCTTAGAGCCTCTACAGTCTACACTTATACTCGCAAAGTTGCTCGAAGTTATACAAATACGAGAGTGTAGACAGTAATTTGAGTCTTCGGTCAATTTCAGAAAACCGGCTGGGAAACAATAATTGCATTGCTTTACGCCGCGTGAGTGAGGTTACCGGAGGCCCTAACCCTTCCCTCTCCCCTATTCCCGTCCTTCCCCTCTCCCCTATTCCCGTCCTTCCCCTCTCCCGTCTTCCCGCTCTTCCCCCCTCTCCCCCTCTTCTCCTACTCCCACCTTAGAGGGTGGTAACGCACTTGTGACTCTCGAGTTACATGTGCCCATGGGCGGCGGTAGTCATTTACCATCAGGGGACCCGTCTGCTCGTTTGCCCCTTATACCATAAAAAAAAAAAATCGAAAAGTACTTCGTCGAATCAACTTCTCGAGTAGTGTAAAGGAGCTATTAGGTATCCCTAATAGAACCTTTACACTACTTGCGAAGTGCTAGCTTTAGCTGCTAGTATTACAATTAAACCTTATAAGGTTTAATTCTAATTACTGCTAATTATTCCTAATTATTGCTAATAAAATCTAATTAATGCTAGTATTAGAATTAAACCTTATAAGGTTTAATTCTAATACTAGCAGTTAGAGCTAGGTAGAAGCATAATTTAGTGGAAAATTTCGTAAATTTTAGCATTTTTTTTTCATTTTCTAGTTAAATTTGGCATTTCGCATGAATTTTTTTTTGAGTTGGCAGCCTTAATCGTTGCCTTGCTGCACTGTGTTGTGTCACCAAATTTAGAAGATTTTGTCGCAGATTTGAAAAGATCGTAGTTTTAGGCAGAATTAAATAACATATCAGCAGAAAATTAACTTGATTAACAAACACAACATTTACAATTTATATGAGTTTGTGTTAGGTAGTTGTACTAGCAATGTTTATAAAACTGTACATTTTTAAAATTTTGTACTAATTTGCTTTCTATACTGGAAACCCTTAAATAAATTTTAGGGGAATTCCCTGAAGATGTATAATTCTCTTTCGAGTTCTACGTAGACAACGTTGCCTGCGTTGCCGTCTTCAGTTAGTTGTGTCGTTTGCGTTAATATAATTAAAATGAAAAGAAAATATGAGCAGAGCTACCGTTCCGAGTGGGAGAAGGATCCACTGTTTTCCTGTGGGCTGTCACGATCTACGGATGACAATGACAACAAAACCGCATTCATCGCAACAATTTACGCCATTACAAAACATGTTAATGTTAGCACAAAGATCGACAGCTCTGTATAAAAATATTGACACCACAGATGCCACAGAAAGTTAGAAGTTTGTTTAATTATGTAATACACACATAATTAATAGTCATTTTAGTTTTATTAGATATTTGTAACAATTACGCTTGCGTTAATTTTTTCAATATTAATCGTTTCTTCTAAACTTTACAAAGGGTGGCCTTATCGCTAAAAGCAATGTCTTACAGGCATATAGTAGTAATATATGAGTAATTAGCAGTACAAATATGTATATAATATTCATTAGCAGAATTTTGACATTTAAAACAAAAACAAATAGCAGACTTTAGCAGATTTTAGCATAGTAGTTGTCAGAATATCATTCAATTAAAATCTGGTCACACTGCCTTCCTGTTAGGGATGCAAACATCGCTAAAAGAAACATCGATATATCGATGCATCGATGTTTCATAAAAAACATCAATGTAAAAAAACATCGTCTAGAAAACATCGATGTTTTTTTTTAAGTCTCTTAATGAACTAATAAATAGAAAAATAGGTATCTAAAACAAACAAGTTAGATGTCGTATAAAATCAAATCACTGATTGTTAATTTTTATTTAAATAAAAACATATATTAAGTTATTAACTTCAGTTTTCAAAACTACAGCAAGTTATTTAAAAAATGAATTGAGAAATAAAAGTTTTGAAAGCCGTTTTCCCGTCAAACGTTTCTTTATTCTTTCCGTTTCTTTGTTGGGTTATTGTTGCTTCCTAATTCGAATTACTTTTGGACGGACGGGACAGAGGTACCAAAGATTTCTGATAGATGGCAGGTGAAACATCGATGTAAAACATCGTATAGAATAACATCGATACATCGATGTTTTACAATAGTGAACATCGATGTATCGTTTGCATCTCGACTTGCTGTCAATTGTCATGTCGTGCTCAACAAGAATGCAATACTAGGATGACAATCAATAAAATGTTATGGTAAAATGTAATAAGGAATTGCTGAATAGATACACATGACATTGGCGAAATTGTGGTAGCTCCACAAAGCCACAAATAAAAAGTTGAAGTTGAAAATGTTATTGTTGAATTATGAATAAATTTAGTTAAGTAACTGATACATAACAGGTAAAAAATGTATATTCTATCGAATACTTGCATTCTGTTATAGAATGCGTAGCTAATAGATTCTCTGTTTCAGATAAAAACCATGTATTCACCTCGGCAAAAGGTTCTATGGTTTGCTTTTAGTTCAAGAATTGTCGTAATTATTCTACAAGCAATAAGCAACCTAGTCATACCCGATCATGATGCTAATGTCTTTATTAGTCCTGAAGATCCTAACTTGCGTCAAACATACGGCGATACAATCGTCAATAAATTATTAGGCGGTATGAAAAGATGGGATGCACACTACTATATACATATTGCTCAATTTGGCTATACTTATGAAAATTGCTTGCCATTTTTTCCACTCTATCCTTTAGTTGTAAGATATGTTGCATATGGAGTAAATAGTTTATTTGGAACACTTTTAAATTTTCACAGTACCTTGATGATATCTGCTACAGTTTTAAATATTGTAATGTTCATCAAATCAGCAGATGTATTGCACAGACTGAGTTTAAGAGTGTTACGTAGTGAATGTAGAGCATATAAATCAGTTATATTGTACTGTATCAATCCAGCAAGCATATTTTTCACAGCTCCATATTCAGAAACATTATTTGCATGGATGTCTTTTTATACAATGTTTAAGTGCACAGAAAATGAAAGTTTGAGGTTTGCAAATATTGATATAACAAGTAGCCTGCCTACAGGGCTCTCAATAATCACTCGATCTAATGGCTCTGTAAACTTAGGGTTTATACTTTATTCTAGTTTCAAAAATGTTATCGAGAGAACTTTACCTGAAATTGTGTACAAATATAAAACATTAAAATATAAGTTAATATTGCCTTTCTTGTTGTTGCCATTGTTCACATCTTTTGTTTCATTGTTTTTGACTGTGATATTAGCAGTGTTGCCATTTCTTCTGGTTCAAACATACAACTATGTTAAGTATTGTATACCTAGTGATCACAATTTACCTGAATTCTTATCTAATAGTGAGTATGTATTACCTGGTACTGCTGAGAGCCCATGGTGTAACTACACTATACCAATATCATATTCTTATGTCCAAAGTCATTACTGGAATGTTGGCTTCTTAAGATATTACAAATTAAAACAAATTCCTAACTTCATTCTTGCTGCACCAATTATTATTATATTACTGTACCACAGTTTATCCTACATTATCTGTAACTTTAGACTATGTATTAGACTTGGAATAAAAATAAATATATTTGGATGTACAAATAAGATGGCTTATAGGCCAAAGCAATATTCTAAATGTTTTGGGGCCAATGATCCTACAATGTTTGTTTATGTAGTACATATTTTCTTTCTTTGTATATTTTGCATACTTTTTGTACATATTCAAGTTTCAACCAGACTGCTGGCATCTGCTAGTCCAGTTTTGTATTGGATTTGTTCTAGTAGAATGAATGTTGGTCCTACACCAACGTCTGATCAGAATACTATTAATGAACACTTCCGTCGTATTGGTATTGGGAAGCGAATCCCCTCCCATCATTTGTCAATAGCAAATTTAGAGGGTATTGACAATATGTATAGCAAATGGAAAACATTTATTATATCAAGAAGGATGCCTGACTTTCAGTCACGTATGATACAGTATTATTTCATAGGATATTATGTCATAGGCACAATACTGTTTTCCAATTTTTATCCTTGGACTTAAATCTTTAATCTTTGCATTTCATACTGGACATATCATTTACGTATCAGATTAGAGACTGATGATTATTTATTGACTGTTTGTTTGTCTACATATCAGTTATAATGTTCAAACTGCATTCCACATCAATAATCGCCATTACTAGTTAAAAGATAATTCGTACATTGCCTTATTCATAAAACTTTATTCAAGATCCTAATATATAGATTGTAATAAAAATTATTACGGCATCTTAGAGTGGTTAACAGTTTGTCTGCTTACAATGGGGCCTTTCATAGTTACCTATTTATATTCAATTATGCATCATCAATAATAGAAGGCTTTTATAAAAGTAGATTGTAATAATAATTCATGGATATGAATCGACTGTTATTCATTCTAGTCATTAAGTGAAAAAATTAAAATAATTAATAAATACATTTATTACTTAATTTATATTTAATAGTTGAGAGCATGTTTAAAGTAAAAGTCGCAAATTATTTACTTGCAACAATTTTTATTGTACCTACTTATAGTTGTAATTTTTAAGCTGTCTTCCCACTTCACTAAAGATTTATTGCAACGATTAAATTAGTTAATTTAAAAAGGTTTGTAGTAAGGGTTTCTATTGTCTGAAAAACTAAGTCAAGTCATTTAAAACTTAAAGTCCCTAAGACAGATATAGAGCCCTTGTTTATTGCATAATATAATAAGTCTTAAATAGGCAACAATTTGCGTCTCTAGGATACCTTATTAGACTTAGTTAGTATTAATGATGTTATAAGTAAAAATAGTTAGTCAAGTTATATGAAACAACGAACAGAATGTGCTTATTGACACATTATTTTAGCATAACAATGCGGTTATCGTAGTCAGTCCATAGACTATTGATATAAGCATAACAGCTATGGCCCAGACTGATCTTAACCAGGCTCCTTGACCTAGTTTGTGTACAATTTCGTATAGAGCACATATAACCATCTAAATATTTTACATATAAGATCACTAAATGTGATAGGGATTAGTTTGTTATGGTCAATATTTGATCTTAAAATGGAATTGACTTTAAAACACGAATTAGCTGTTTAAGATTAACATATTAGCTTTGTTATGAAATGTAGCATGGGACCACCGTATTCATACGAAAGGAGTCAACTACGTGATCCACCGAAATCGTTCGACTGATGCTATAATTTTATGTTAATATATCCCTTTAGATACAGAATGCCAGCTTTCCAATGTGTATTACACAGCAGCCGTCCATTTAAAACAGTAGTAAGTAACATTTTAGGATCCTTAAGATGTTCACTTATCCACGTCTCCATACCTTAGGCTAGGGCTGCCATCCGTCCGGGTTTCCCCGGATTTGTCCTAGTTTTGTAGAGGGCGTCCGGGCGGGGTTTTCTATAAGTGTCTGGGTAAAATCCGGACACTCTGAATCGTTAACAAGCTAAAAATGTAAATGGAATTGGCGTTTTTTCAAAGAAAAGAATCTTGATTTCACCTATATGTCCGGATTTTTTCAAGTTTTTGCTCGGCGTCGCGGAATTAAGTGATGGCAGCCCTACCTTAGGCCCACCAGACGAACTATCTATCGCAATATTCCATCCTATCAAAGAATCGAACAAGGCAATACATTTTTAAAATTTAATAATTAGCTTTTGCTAATCATTGGACTTGCATTCGCTTTCCTAAAATATTAAATACATTTTTTATAAATTTACTATTGTAAGGTTATGCAAGGAGCGCGTTCGATGATTTTTTGGTTTTTAATGAGGATGAAATTTTTATTATGTTAACAATATGAAACAGATATTTCGAATAGCGCAATATTGCACAGTTTTGCCGACATTTACTTTAATGTTTATGGTTGTGAATATTTAAAAAAATTATTACTTTGTTAGTTTCAAATTGCAATACATTCACCTTCCTTTGTATTATTTACACGATTAGATTAAAATAAACACAAATCAAAATATATGAAATTGTTTATTTCTTGTTTATCACCAATCAAATATATGTGTAGGGTCAAGGCGGCAACAGTGGTTCACTTTTCTTTTTTAGTGACCTGCACTTGATTTGGAAAGGTATTGGGAAGATGTGTATGGTTTAATATATAGTGTAACTAATGTATATTCATAATTTTAATCGATTTATTTCAACAAAGCAGTATATTTGGAGATAAACAGTATTTAAAAAAAAAACTAATTTGTATTTATATTGTATTTGTGCCACTGTGTACTGGGGGCCGGGTACAGTGAATCGACCCTCAGTTCAAAGTGAATCATCAATAATATAAACCAAATAATAATGCAGTTTTTGGCTTTTTATCAATCTTTATTTATTATTTTATTCAAATAATATATGCCACGTGAAACATAATGACTCTTTTAGCCTTAAAATAATTATCAGGTAATTTAACATGATGACGTTTGAGTCTCAAAGTGACTTTTCAGTCCTAAAATTTAAAAATCAAATAATTTAGCTCTTCCCTCTTTTAGTTAGTAAGTAATCAACTGGTTACTTCAATATAAACTAAGTGCCTAACACTACTTATTCAGTATTTTGCAAAAAAAAATCGCAACCTAAGTCCTTTTTGTCTTTATTAAACTCATTTTGCCTTAAAATTAATAATCAGGTAACTTTAGCTTGACTACTTCAGTCTCGACATCATCAGCTGTGTGTTTCGCGATTTTACGGGGCTTTACTAGACGACCCATCTTAAAAAGGAAAGTAAACAAAAATTATAGCATTTTGTTCATTTTTCTGAAATTAAATGAATGTGTGGGTAACTGTTATTATCAGTATAGTACACACTGGATCACGATCCACTGTGTACTCAATGGATTTGAGCCACTGTGTACAAAACCGCCATTTTGGATTTAACCTATGCCACACGCGTCGGATTTGCGTAAGTCGAAGTGAATTATACGCCAAAATGACCTCGATTAAACTTATTTCTTACGAAAAATATTAATTTATTGATATAACGAAAGGTTCGTGAACAAATACAAAGTACATCTTCCTTAAAACTCACTTTTTCTTTCGTCAAAACAAAAAAAAAACACTCAATACACATATTAGTTACAACGCCGACGCGAGCGAACTGGTCGAACTGAATGTACCTATCGGGAGACCTTCCGAAAAATGAGAAAGATAGAAAGCTATCTCTGATACTTTCTAGACAACGGCCACTGCACCACTGTTGCCGCTATAACCACTGTTGCCGCCTTGACCCTACACCAAAGAATTATTTACATAAGTACAGTCATGGATTTTTTACATATTAATATTTTTAAGAAAGAGACATCTGCACTAGAGAACAATTTCTTTATTCCGAGGATTTTCAGAACAATACAAATAAGTTTTCTTATACCAGCAACCGGTGGCAGGAGTTGAGATATCGTCGTAAACTAATGCAGATGCGCCATTTGTGCAGTAGCGTGTGGCATATAGTAAAATTAATGTTACCTTATGGTGTATCAATGTAGCATCGTTAGCATAATTTGCATGTTCACAATATAACAAAACAACTTCTGTACATGTTATATAAAAATCCTAATTATAATATTCATATTTCTTCTTTTAATACTATTAATTTCAATTATTTACTTGAAATCAATTTATCCTACAATCTACTTATTAGCATACTAAAACTACCAATATCAAAAATCTTAAAAAAGTCAACCTTTCAATCGGTGGTCCAAATGGACATGGTTGTGGCGAAACTATAATAAAAATCATTCCACCTAGAAAGTTACTGATTTTATTTTACTCGCCACAGTTTCTAAAGTTGTTATACCAATTTTACAACTGTACAATCCTATAATTAAACTCCAGGTTAAACTAGCCTATGTGTCGTTTTCAGCCTTATGTGCCAAATTTAACTGTTCTTGTACTCATTCGTTACATTCTGCGTTGAAATCAGTCGACGCGGGTTTGGGTGAGGCCTCAGCGGAATCCGAGTGTCGCGACGACGAGACCGAGAGGTCGTCAACGGGGCCGGCTGGCGCCTCCCCGCCGGCGTGTCCCTAGGCCACGGCCAGCGCCTCCTGCAGCCGCTGGCGCGCGCGCCGCACGCGCTCCTCCTGGCGCCGCACGTCGTCCTTCGTGATGGTCACTGCTGCAATAAGCGGCTGCTCAGGGTTTAAAAAAACACCAGGGTTTTCAAGTATTGATTGCTTGGAACCGTTTTGACCTGGAAATCGTTTAAAAAAGAATCATTAAACTACGCTTATATAAAGAAAGGCAGTTTAACAATGCAGATCGGTACTGACTGATCAAGGCAGAATATCCATTTCTTAGGTGTTTGCAGTAAAAAAACAGGTTGAATTTTGTCGTTTTAAACAATCCGGTAGATTGTCCAAGAAATTGAGGGTTGTATATAATTTCTCTTCTAGACTACGTAAATAATAAAGAAATACAATTGAGTGCGTAATCAAGAATACGGCTCGTCTAATGGTAAGCGATTACCGGTCAAATAGGTACTTGCAAGACCAACGGTGTCACATCACTTGTGCTTTACCAACCCTTCCGTCATGCAGAGTTAACGAACGAATTCCAACACATAAGCAAAAATACAAGTCTATTGTAGGTGAAGATGTAGGTACCTTCCCACGCGAGTAACTTGCATTTTCAAATACAGATTTTGCTGTCCCCCCTCGCCCAATTATAAAACGTATATAAATCTAGGTATTAAATGTACCTATGCTTTTCAAATAACTGTGCAGTAAGAAAGATTTATTAACCATTTCTTTTACTGTGTAGAATATCAATAATTAGGAATAATTAGAAATATAAACTACACACAGAGGTTATTCTCTTTCGCATTAAAGGTTCACAGATAATTTATCTGAATTTTACCTACTTGTTTCTTAGATTAAATAGGCGCCTGCACCTGTTGGTATGGTATCGGCACAGAACACATAATAGTACAGAAGTCTCACTCCCCAAATCATTTAAATAAATTGCGACTCTCGTTCCGACACAATAAAGTCGCAATTCAGGTCGCACAGCGCTAATTACTTACTAGTCTAGTCAACAAGTTGAAAAACGTGCTAGTTCTTGATACTGCGAATTAAAATACGTGCGATAGCTTGTTGGATTCGTAATGATATCTAGAAAAATGTGCATAATGTTCAAACCCACAAATTGCAACAGTTATAAACAATTAAAGGTTTCAAAAAAGGGGGTCTACTTTTTTGGAAATAACTCAAAAGCTATTGGTGAGAAATGAAGCAAAACGATTCTAAAAGAGGAGGAACTTGCCGAAATCAAATGTCGACTCCCGGAACTTGACCTCTATTGTTAAAAGTATTTATTTAATGTTAAAGTTAGCGCACTACCGTAATGCTGCCTCGAATCCGGTCGCTAATTACACAAAATATTTTTTCCTTTATTTAATGTTAACAAAAAAAAAATAATAAAAATATAATATCTAGACACTTGAACGAAAAAAAATTTGCAAATATATTTCTTTTTTCGATCGTTTGCTGCTACTCTACGCTACTCTTATTAACATTGTAATTTCGATAATTGTTAAATAAAAGGTCTGAAATTATTTCGCTTCGTGTAGACCTTTTGGTAACTATACTTAATAAAATTGTCGGTAGGTATGCGGTAAATGATCTCCGGCCTCCATGAGCGCTGGCCTGGGGGTAACGGGTCGGGCTGGCCTGGGGGTAACGGGTCGGGCTGGCCTGGGGGTAACGGGTCGGGCTGGCCTGGGGGTAACGGGTCGGGCTGGCCTGGGGGTAACGGGTCGGGCTGGCCTGGGGGTAACGGGTCGGGCTGGCCTGGGGGTAACGGGTCGGGCTGGCCTGGGGGTAACGGGTCGGGCTGACCGTTACCCTTGCAGAGGCAGGCCCAAGACGGTGGCGCGACGTGTACCACGCGCACCGAGGGGAGTAAGGCCCCCCGTACTCCATGGTGTGGTCGCCTGCTGAAGGCGACCAAGGTCTGCAGGGGTTCCCGGATCACTCCTTCCTAGGGTATAACCGGGTCCTGCAATAGACCCACTTGTGACGGAACACCGTGTGGTTTCAGCCGGTTCGATTCCGACATACCATCTTACCGTTAGCTGCGGTGAGGTGATGGCCCGTGGGGGTTTCCACACGATAAAAAAAAAGGTAATTTTAATTGTTATTATCTATCAGTTATAAATAATTTAAGCAACAAAAAACTAATAAGGTCAAAAAAGGAGTAAATTGTTTATGTTTTATTTATTTGTTGTCACTGTTTTTGAATAATAAATAACAATTACATAACTATTGATTTTGATTTTTTTTGTCATATACCTACTTAGTTCATCAAAATTATGATAAAAAAAAAATATATTTTCAACATTACATAAATACAATTAACAATAGAGGTCAAGTTCCGGAAGTCGACATTTATTTTCGGAAATTTCCTCCTCTTTCAGAATCTTTTCGTTTCAATTATCTAGCACCAATAGCTTTTGAGTTATTCTCGAAACAGTAGACCTCTTTTATTGGAACCTTTAATTTTTTATAACTTTTGCAACTTGCGGGGTTGAAAATTATGGATGTTTTTCTAGACGTTCATTGCGATTCCAACGAGCTATCGTACGTATTTTAGTCCGCAGTATCAAGAATTAACACGTTTTTCAACTTCAACAAATGCTTTAAAATGCGTTAAATATTTCCCTTCACCTCGCGTTATTGTTGGCAAAAATATTTCCTTACCGGCAATAGGTTGGGATGATACGTGAAGAGCTGTAGCTAGGGACTGAATGATCGTAGCGTCCGTATTATAGGGGCCCAATGGTTTGATGTATTTAGGCAAGGAAGTAGTGCCTATCACTCCATTCGCGTCACACGCAGTTAAACCCTGAAAATCGAATAACACCGGTTCTCTGTATAGTTATGTACTGAAACTCCGTAAACCAGACACAAATGCATTGCATATTTATAATTCATGGCATTCATTTACAATTTTGTAGAAAAACAGAATTTATTATATTTTAATTGTTTTTTTTAATCAGATATTTTTATGCATAGGGCACACTGAAAGTTCTGCGCTCCTGGCCGCTCATAAATGTTTGAATTTTGAAGGTTAAATATAACATTTAAACATAAGAAACTCAATTATTTATTTAAAAAAAAATTGGCGGACAATCGCGTGTCAATTGTTTTTATCACAAGTTGAAGTTCGTCGTTCGTAGCAAAAATGGAATTAACGCAAAAAGATTTTAGGGCGATGATTTTTTATGATTTTCAAAGTTCACTGACTCCGCAAGACTGCACTGCTCGTCTTCAAAATGCTTTTAGGAGGGAAGCACCTCATTTCAGCACCGTAAGGCGTCGGTACGAAGAATTTCATCGTGGCCGTGTTTCTCTCTATGATGAAATTCGTGAAGATCGGCCCTCAGCTGCGATCACTGAGGAAAATGTGGCTACTTTCAGGCAACTCATTGAAAAAAACCGGCGTATCACGTATCAGGAGATTCGAGAACATTTGGGGATTGGTATGAGCCAAATTCAAAAAATCTTACATCAACATTTAAAAGTTAGAAAACTTAGTTGCCTCTGGATTCCTCATGAACTCAACCCAGAACAAAAACGGACTCGTGTTGAATGGTGTAAAAAAATGTACTTTAAGTACGATCACGGACGTTCAAATGCTGTGTATGACATTGTGACAGGAAACGAAACATGGATATATTGTTACATGTCGAAAAGAAAGCAACAGTCTTCTGTATGGGTGTTCGAAGGTGACAGCAAACCAACAAAATTGAGGCAGACGAGAAACGAAGAAAAAAATTAATGCGTTTTTTTTTTCTCCCGAACGGGTCCTGTCTGCACGATCCCACTTGAAGACCCAAAGACAGTTAATGCTGAGTGATACACCACCATTTATTTGCCGCCAACAAGACAGTCGTTTTGGTTTTTGAAAAGGTAGAGCTAGTGACACATCCCGCACAAAGTCCAGACCTGGCACATTGCGATTTCTTTATTTTCCCAAAAAAATTAAGATTTGATGAGAGATACGTGAGAGATACTCGTGTTTTCATGAGAGATACTCGTGAACGGGTGCTACTTGGGGTGACTGGTCGGCCTAGTCAGCGATGCTTTAGCCTATACTATTATTTTGGTTCGATCAACTGCAACTCTAGCCTCTTAATCCAGTCACGAATTATTTTTAACAGTAGATTTTGTAACTGAATGAACGTAGATGTGCACCTTGAATGATTTCTATGTTTAATAAGTTCAAACCTTCAATTTTCGGTATCACTGAGTGATTTTTATTTTTTAGTACGTTAGCTTTTGGAGCATTTCAATAAAATGAAATTCAGGTGGCATCAGCTTGCATCCTGTTTACCTTTCGTGTAACACTAACACTATTGTACCTGAAGATCTGACTTTTAAAAAGAGTGGCCATGAGTTTCTTTGCCAGTATTCTTCTCATAAGGCTCTACGCATTTTGGAAACTGGAAGTTATAGATCGACACAAGCAGGCAGTAGATTTTGGTGTTTTCACCTAATTTACTTCGACAATCCAGCACATGCTGTGGCGTCTGTTTGCGCCGATCTATGATTTTAACTCTAGCTTCAATTTAACGTTCATAAATGTCACTTAGTGTCTTAATTGAATAAATGATTTTGAATTTTGAATTTTTTGAATTTCAAAAATAGTTTGAGCAAATGAAAAAGTGTTCAAAATGTAATGGAATACTTCAAAAAGCAGTAAATACATTACTTTACATGTAAATTGTTTTATGAATAAGTTACGCAAAACTTCTGTGTACCCCACGTATAATAATACTAGCTCCACCCGGAACGCGTTGCAGTGAAATTTTTTCTTTTTTTTTTATATACATTTTTTCGCCAGGAAACTTTGCGGTTGTCCCCAGAATAACCTACCAAAGAATGCATAGAGGACATACAAAATATATAAGTGTATAAAAAAGAAAAGGGGAAAGCTGAAAGGGTATAACTAGCATGCAGTTACAATAAAAAAATTTCAAAGAAAATATCCGTTTACAAGTTATGTTATGAATGACCGTTTGAATTTCTAGGTATGTATTCCTCCGTTTTTTATAAAAGTAGGTGGAATGTGTAAAGTTACAGATTTTCAATGGTATATATTTTTTTACTTTGGATTTTTTACGTTACTAAGGAAATCCATAAAAACTAAATTAGATTTTTTTTTATTTGAATACCTTTTTTTTTAACCGACGAAAAAAAAGGAGGTTCTCAATTCGACCGTATAATATTTTTTTTTTTATGTCTGTTCAGCCCTCACTCCGTTATTTATAAACCGATTTTGATTATTTTTTTTTTGTTAGATAGGGTATACCTCAAGGGTGGTCCCATGTCAAGGAAGTCAGGATCCGATGATGGGATCCTGAAAAAATTGAGAGAAACCCTCGAAAATTGTAGGAACGAATAGTGTTTCTGTTTACTTTTCATTACTTTATCAGGTATTGCGTTTAGAAATCATCATCATTTTTCATCATCATCATCATGATGATGAAAAAATTAAATCTAGTCAGGTCAAGTCGGCGCCAAACAACAAACTGATTAATTATCAAAATTTTATTTGGCGCCGACTCAAAATAAGTTTATATAAAATTAAATAGTTTATGTAAATAAGCTCAATACTTAAGACTTAAGGTTTATTTATTTTTTGCTTTTTAGTTCTTTTCGTCGGTTTAATTTTTTGTTAAAAAGATTTTATTAATACCTGGAAATTCAAACGGTCGTAACTTGTAAACGGATAGTATTTTTCAAGTTTTTTTTTTTATTGTAACTGCATGCTAGTCATACCATTTCAGTGTTTTAAGTAAGTGTTCTATTTTCAAATACACCCTGTATATATAGATATACCTAGAAGATAACAATAATTGATATTGGTTATTATGTGTCCCTAACACATATATAATAGCCAATATCAATTATTATTCCGTCATGACAAGTTAGTGTAGTTTGCCTTTAGGTAGTTGTACAAATAAACACATGAGCGAGTAACACTTAATAGTACCTAACATTACAGTGTCGTAAGCAGGCAATATTGTTATTGGACTGTTATAAACCTCGCAAAGTCAGGACCTGTTCACCTAGAAAAAGAAAAAGAAAAGAAAACATATTTTATTTATGAAACATTACAAACAAGTTTTTATATCTCTAAAAAACACTTATTGACAAAAATTTTAACTCTAATTAAAGCATAATTTTATTAAAATTTCGATGCAAGTGGCAACACTGCGCGTCACGCACGACATGGCACCGTGGCACTCATCACTCACGTGGCAACAGGTGTTTTTTATTTTGTTCCTAACTACCTACATTGACATTGTTTTTCGTGGAAGATACGTCGTGCTTCAGAAATAGAATGAATGTACATGGTACCGTTAAAAGAAATCTTCAAATATACTTACTTCCAGCCTCTTTTCCCAAAATAACTGTTTGGGCTTTTCCTGCGTTCCATGTTTGAGATCAGTTTTGACTTTGCTCTCCTGTGTTTTATACACTGTAACCGGTTGCTTGAAAATTGATGCAGTTTGACGAATTGGTGGCACCAGAGAAGTATCTGAGCGAACACCCCTGTATTAAACACATGTCTGTTAGAATAAATTACATTACAATAATGGTTTCGTTCAAAGTATTAAGATTGTTAAACCTTTTTTTGTATTAGTTAATGTAATATTGCTATCGTATAGGATTTAAACCAAAGGCTTTACAAATCTATGCCCTTCTAAGAACACAGGTACTTTCGACGTTTTGTAAAAATTGGCTTTGTAAGAGTAACTACCACTCTCTAGAAAATAGCTTTATCTCTTGATCTCACGTCGCACCCCTATAAATATGTAAATCAAATTAGAATAAATAATTTGTTCTGTACACATTCCCAAATAAAAAAACAAATAGGTATTTACAAAATGTACCAGTGTCCTTTTCTTTAGCAGGGCCGACTCGTATACTTACCTAAGTATCCTTTCATTAAATTGTACTTCAAACATGCATAAATTACACCACTCAATAATATCACACAAATTACATGCTACGGACTAAAGCAACTGGACAATACAAATACAACACATTTACTACCACCTTTAATACACAGAGAAAGATTTTGGTGTGACTTGTATGAATAAATGGTGATGATTATTAGGGCTAAATCTAGTTGTTAGTAGTAAATGATATTTTTTATGCATTGCATGTTGATCTGACACAAACAATCTTTTAGATTTTTACGTAGATACTATTAGGAGTACAATTTTTCAGTACTAACAAATGTCCAACAGATGTTTTTTATTATTTACGTATTTACGGGAATTAACGCGACCAGCCTGGCCACAGCCAGTGCAACCAGGTCGAAACGTCAGGCAATTCAGAAGTATGTAATACCTTTTCGTGATCGCGTTAATTCGAAAAATACGTAAATAATATTATATTATGGAACGTGAAAGTTTAAAATATTTTTTTAAATATTGTTTCTTAATTCATATAAACGTGGAGAAAGCCATGGACTATCTGTAAGTAAAAATAACATGTCGTGAAGTGCGGTCAGTTATCGCTCCACCAGGGAAGGGGGAGCGGCCAGCGCCTTAAAGCTCGTGAGTTACATAGGATATATTGTCGGGGCAGAATGATAACAAGTGTTGCACCAGAGGCTGTCAAGATTTACCCCACCACACATGTCGAAAATACTGTTGCTTGAAATTAACATATCTAGACCACAAGCGCCTGCAACAGAACATTTGTATGGTCAAACAACAACGGCTCATCATCAGATGTGCAGAGTGCTTTCCCAAATCAATATTATAAAAAACGATTTATTATTATTACCTACAGATAGATTATTGTTAAATATAGCTTACTATTAATACTACAACTTTATACACTGATATATTAAATGTAATCAGAAGGAACAATGAGGTAAGTAAGATGATAATGGCAGTTAATAGATTAGTCTACCTACTAAATATATATTAAGGTTTAAAAAATATTTTGTGTATCAAAATTTTTTTAAATACAAGGGCGTTTTTCAGAAAATGTGCAAGTAATGGAATTCCACTTAAAAAAAATATTCTCATTTATTTGTGACTAGCAGCGCCTCGCGGTTTCACCCGCGTAAGTCCCGATCCCGTGGGAATATCGAGATAAAAAGTAGAGTATGCGTTAATCCAGGTATCCAGCTATCTACATACCAAGTTTCATCGTAATCGGTTTAGTGGTTTTTGCGTGAAAGAGTAACAAACAAACATCCATCCATCCATACATCCAAACTTTCACATTTATAATATTAGTGGGATTAAATGCATTTGATAAATTAATATAAATTTTAATGAAAGTATATTCATATCAAAATCATTAAGAATGATTGCATTGTTTTCGCCGGGTGAGTAAGGTTACCGGAGATGACCAGATTAACCTAACCCCCCTTCCCTCCCCCCTCTTCCACCTTTCCCCTACTCCTACCTTAAAGGCTGGAAAGGCACTTGTAACTCTTGAATTACAGGTGGGCTTGTTTACCCCCTATAACATAAATAAAAGAAACCGATTTAAAAGTGACATTCAAACTAGAGAATTCCAATACGTCACAGTATAGTCTTTTTTTAAAGACAATCTTCACTACATATTATAAAACAAAGTGCCCCGCCGCGTCTGTCTGTCTGTCTGTTCGCGATAAACTCAACAACTACTGAACGAATTTTCATCTGGTTTTACCTATAGATTGAGCGATTCATAAGGAAGGTTTAGGTATATAATTTGTTATATTTGTTGTAGTATATTTTGTTATATTTTGTGTAAACTTGTTGAAATATGTCTCTGCTACCCGTGCAAAGCCGGGCGGGTTGCTAGTATAATACATTTCGAAAATTACCTTCGTTATATCAATATAAACATAATAAACTTCTCAATTAACTATAAACACTATCATTACCCTCAAACATGATAGTGGTATAATATGATTAGTAGTAGCCCAGTCAACCTACCTGTTCTATGATCAAAAATGGACATTTCGATTACGCTTTTAAGAAATATCGATTTTAAATGATTTTATATCGATTTTAAATGATTTTATAACGATATTTTGCAGTATGTATATCTTTTTTATGCAACATATAAAACTACATATCTATTTTTGTAAATAACCGCTTTTTAATATCTTATTAAATATATTAGATGTCCAGACTGCTTTTATCGAAATTCTTAATCAGCGAATTTTTTTTCTATTTATCCAAAAATAAAAATGAGTGGAAATCCAAAATTTAGGTTTCATAGGTAGGTAATTATTTTAGCTACATTTTGGTACCGTACACTTCAAAATAATTTAATTTTTGTGACACGCAAGAAAAATACAATAAATATATATATAGGTACACAAATGGACATATTTAGAGGAACACAAAAAAAAAGGTTTGATTATGTTTATCATGTTCTCTTTACGCACTGGCCTCTTATATCAGCATTTCTTTCACTATGTGTTAATTTAATATTTGTGTATTGTAAGAAAATTAACAGATTTTTTGCTTAGGAGCACGTATGGAGCTACACATCCTGGAAAATGGGTCTCTGACACAAAATGGATATCTTAGAACAAATTGTGATGCCTTTTGTTCCATACATAGAAAATAATTTTCTTTTAATGCACAATAATGCTCGGCCCCTCACAGCTGCCATAGTTTTGGGATACCTTCAAGAGGTCAACATCGAAGTTTTGGATTGGTCAGCCCGCTAACCACATCTAAACCCGATAGAGCATGTCTGGGATAAACTGGGAAGACAAATTAAACAAAGAATGCTAGCAGTGACTAAGTTAAGACAACTGAAAAGGGTTTTGGTAGAAGAATGGGGCTAAATGCCACAAAGTTATATTGACGATTTAATAAAAAGTATGCCCAGACTGATGGAAACAGTTTTGACAGCGAGAGGAGGTAACAGTAGGAACTGAATGTTTTCTGAAAAATGCCCACTAGTAAAGTTTCTTCAGAGTAGACACAGAACAATAGATTAACTTTGTAGACTGGTAGCAAATTCTATGAATAAGATATGATAGTACTTTGGTTTGAGAAGTCCACTGCTGAGCCAGTAGAAATGAGTGCATATATGTATAGTACATGGCATACAGGCACTTACACATACAAACTTTGTTTGTTACCATAGCTTTATTATGTACTAACAAGCTGTTTCATATTTAATAAGACTATGTTCTATCTAAATATATTCAATGCTATACAAGTCCCTCTTTAATTAGTTATGTTGGTATATAACTACAGAAACTTATTCTGTGGCTATATACCAACCAACAGCATACCAATAGAAATTTAAAAATTTGCACATTATTTAGTAAATTTTGACAATGGGCTCACATGATTAGCAAAGATGGAAAACAAACTTGCATCTGATCTGACAAACTAATAAGTTAATACTAAATTACTCATAAAGCAAAACAGAAGATCAACTTGGTTCACTTTAATGTCTCAATTTAGAAATAACAATAAATAAATGAAAGTGTAAAACTATTTATTATTTAACCTACTTATTGGTGGCTCAAAGTTTAACAAAACAAAATCAAACTAAAGTCAAACTGATATTAGAAGTAGTGACTATCATGCTGCTAGTATTTACACATAAATGGAAGAGGTTAGGACCTATATTTCCTAATACACGTAAAAGCCGCTCTGATACATACTAAATTGATACTGTGGCTATGATATATGAAGTGATGAAGCACTAAAAAGGCTAAGCTGAAGCTTGTGTAGGGTTTGAATAGATATTTAAACAGGTAGTATCACTGGTTTGTGTGAAAGCAAGTGCATTTTTGGTGTAGTATAAATACCTACTACAACGATTATGTTTCAAACAAAAGTAAACGAAAAACATAATCAGTGTTCACACACAAAAGTAAGGGCAGATCTAATCCTAGGCACACTTATTAAAGCTTCTAATCAACAGCATTATAAATACAGATAGGACACAAAGCAGGACTGCACTAATGAACACAACACAAGTGGAAGAAGTTATGACACTTATGGGAACCTGTAATCAAACTGCGCTCGTGCTTTCTTGGCCTTGCACAGCAGCATTGTGTTTATTTGGCCCTGCTGAAAGTCGAAACACGACAGGTCCGTACTTTCACCGAGATAACGAACTAGCTCCGCTTTACTGCGAAACTTTTTACCTGTTGGGCTACAGAAAATTTTATTGTAACTTAGGACCAGTCTGCCAAGAGCTGATGTTGTAGTGAGCAACGGTTAATACTTGATTTAGTGATGGAGATGTAAATGTTGAGTTAGCCATGTTACGACCATTCAAAATTTTGCAAATGTCTTAATAACAATGAAACATTTATCCCTTTGACTTGCAAACTATGTAAAATATGTTTACATCATTGCCCACAGTAATGGATTGAATAATATACAAATAATAAAACATTGTTACTGTTTCGTTTCTACTTAATATCACTGATATACTACATTTACTGATATTTAAATCATCATCTGTAATAGATGTTAAGTAAACTTTATATATTATATAGGTTCTTGTCAAATGCTCGCTATACCCTTACATTTTAATATTATGAATTATCGATATTCATTTAGTATTATCTCTTTGAACCAAATATAAAAACTACTTCTTTCTTTCCGTAAATACAATACTACAACAACAAATATATAATTGTTTACCTATAATAGTAAACATCGACCTTGCCGGCAGACAAACCAGTTTTCCTTAGAACTTCCTCCCTCTGCCAACCTTTAGGTAGGGCAGAGCAATCGGATCTTTTCTTTTCAATTGAAATATTCATAGTGCTCATTTTTAGCAAATCGTCACACTATCCTGGTTTTATTGATAACTGTAATACCAATGTTATTTTATTTAGCTTCGTGTCAAATTCAACTCAAGAGAATATAAAGCACTATGCAAAGAGTAAAATAATATTGGCACTACGTCTCCAGCCCACTATAAAGCACAAAGTTCCAACCCTCTCTCTCTGACTATGTACTCTAGTACAAATTTTTGTCTATGCTATGTAGCACAGACACTGACCATTGTACAATAGAGGTCAGTGAGCACAGAATACATAATTCTTTTTTTTTTTAGGTACCATATGCCAACTCGGGAAGAATGTATTTTTTTTATGACTTGTAATGTGATCCATATACGATCATGCAGCATGACATGCGTTACGTGCTGTCATGCATGCTTGATCGTTTTTATTGTATTGATTGATGCGAATGATATGCAAACTAGGCTGTCTTAAGTTGGCGCGGAGAAGTCGTTTTTTTATCTTTTTTTTGCTATTTCAACTGTTCGTTAGCTGTTTGTCATTGTTCGATTATAATTTTTATTTGTTCGATCTTAGTACCGGCGCCATGGCGTTGGAGGTAAGACCTGCCGTATAAAGGTCCCTGCGTCTCGGGACCTTGGTTTGGGGAACTTGATGCAGGTATACTGACCCTGCTCATATAACGTAAAGTTGGGTGGGGTGGGGGCAGTATAAACAAATACGTAGTCGTGAGAGAGAGGAGGGTCTGTTCGATCTTGGTTTTTTTTTAAATTAAATAAAAAATTACCCGCAAGTTGGCGGGGAGAAGTCGTTTTTTTACATTTATTTTTGCTATTTCAGCTGTTTGTCAACTGTTCATCATTGTTCGATCAACATTTTTTTTTTGTTTCCAGGAGATTTAAAAAATGTTATCTCTGGATGCGTTTTTGAAAAATTCAAGGAACCAAAAACAGCAGAATATAGTCTATAATTTCTATTTGCCATATTAAGTACTTAAGTATTTGTATTTATTTAAATTTTACTTTATTTCGTACTAGTAGGCACATAATTTTTTTTTTTTATTTATACGAATTTTGTATCAAAATATACAAACTGGCAGCCCTGGTACCTGGTACCCTGCTACCGACTGAGCCTGGTACTCAAGGCGTGGCGATTCGACCGTTTATGAAGATACAATACTGTATATACATTATACTGTGCTTCAGTGCTCGTACTAGCGCATGGCGCGGCGTTGTAACTACTTAGTAATCTGTGGGAGTACCAGAGAATACATAATAGTACCAGTACAGAGAGACCTCTTTGCAATACCATTTAAATAAATAGCGACTCACTTTATTGTGTCGGAGCAACCGACACAATAAAGTGAAATTCAGATCGCACACCGGCTCCCCGCTAATTACCAACAGCCCCAACATGTTATATAATATATTAACATAAAACTTGCCGCTCTTTCTATTTCATAACTCATCTGTTCTGATGACGTTAGTGTGTACCTTGGAAGGAAACTATCTCTTTTAGGTTTTTAACGAGATACTCAATACATTTATTGCGTTCCATAATGTGATACAGATGTCAAGCTTATAATTAGGTTACAATTATGGACCCTGTCGGGCACAGCACAATGTTAGGGGAGAGGAAGAGTTTGTTACAATTAATATTATTAGTGCCTAGACAAAGTTTATCAGATATTATTGCATACATGTTATATTATATTATTGCACTATTCGGTCGGTTTCCTGTGGTGGGATGTTATATTATTCTCATCTAAAGCGATTGCATATATTTTTATTTATTTATTAATTTATGTTTATATTTAATCTATTAAAATATTTTTCATTTAAATTTCTATTGTAGATATACTTGTTGTCCTAGGTTTCTTCACACAATAAAAATCTTTTTAACAAAAAATTAAACCGACGAAAGAACTAAAAAGCAAAAAATAAATGAACCTTAAGTGTTAAGTATTGAGCTTATTTACATAACCTATCAAATTTGTTATAAACTTATTTTGAGTCGGCGCCAAACTGATTAATTTTCAAAATTTTATATGTACCTACCTAAGTAATTAATCATTTTATTATTTGGCGCCGACTCAAAATAAGTTTATAACAAATTTGATAGGTTATGTAAATAAGCTCAATACTTAAGACTTAAGGTTCATTTATTTTTTGCTTTTTAGTTCTTTTCGTCGTTTTAATTTTTTGTTAAAAAGATTTTTATTTTGTGATTTTTTTTCATCATCACCTCAGCTACAAGATGTGATGATTTCTAAACGCAAATACCTGATAAAGTTATGAAAAGTAAACAGAAACATTATTCGTTCCTACAATTTTCGAGGGCTCCTCTCAATTTTATCAGGATCCCATCATCAGATCCTGACTTCCTTGACGTGGGACCACCCTGGAGGTATATCCTATTTAACAAAAAAAGAATAATCAAAATCGGTTCATAAATAACGGAGTGAGGGCTGAACGGACATTAAAAAAAAAAAAAATATAATATAATACGGTCGAATTGAAAACCTCTTTTTTTTTGTCGGTTAAAAATGGGATTCAACAATTGTAAATAATAATAAAATAAAATTATTCTGTATTGTGTCAATATGGTATTAAATATCATTCACACAGGTATATATACATTCAAAAATAATATTAATTTGTTTTTAATTTAGTCAATATTATAATAAGTATTTGTTTTAAATGTCATTTACATATTTATGCACAAAAATAAGTTGGGTTTTTTGTTCTTTTTTTTATACCATTTATACCATTTAATAACAATAGAAAAATATTGAAGTTTATAGTATCTTCTTATAAATTAGATGACAGCCGTTTAAAATTTGTTATATTAGTAGTAAAAGTAATTGAATTATTGTTTATTAAATGTTTAGTAATTGTTCTTAATTATTGCACTATGATTATATCGAATTTGGTTATATTGTTATATATTTATTATATAGGGTAATTATTATAGTAATATGTATTTTTTTTTGTAAAGGTAATTACATATTTAATTTATTATTATTAGGTAGGTCATATTTTATTTATTTATTTACTTATTGCACTTGATTTAGATTAGGCTTGACTATGTTATTTTATATTATTTTATAATGTAAAGATTTAATACTATTTAAGCAGCTACCTTAGGTTATTTTTCCTTTTCTTCCATATATTCTTTTACAGTGTAGTAACTTTTTTGTAACAGGAAAAGTTTCAGCTTATTAATAAAAATATTATGTTTTTCTCCTTCTTTTTAATTGGTTCCGGTAATTTGTTGTATATTTTGATTGACATAACCAAGGGGCTTGTAGAATGCATTGTTAGTTGGGAAGTTAGGAGGTTAAGCCTATTTCTATGCCTAAGTGTAAATTTGGTTTGTTTGTCTTCTCTTGTACTATAGTATTCCGGATGATTTCGAACAAATTTACAAATTTCCAAGATATATATGCATGGTAGAGTAAGAATATTGAGATTTTGAAAGTGGGGTTTGCAGGAGTCTGTTTCTTCTATATTAGTTAGTATTCTGATTAATTATTTTTTTGTAGGTTGAAGATAGTGTGTGCCTCTGTACTATATCCCCAAAGGATTATGCCATAGATAGGTAGGATATGCGAATCAAATAGCGGAACCCTAATTCTTTTTTAAAAATAAAAATATCCTAAGTAACTCGTTAAAACACCAGCTATTTGCAAGTGAAAGTCCCGTGGAAATTGGTCCACCCGTTCTGGAGATTAGCCGGAACAAACAGACAGACAGACAAAAATGTGAATAATATTATTTTTGGTCTACGTACCGTGTAAACATTCAGATGCATTTAGTAAAAAACTGTCAATATGACAATTAAAAACGGACACTTTAATTATAAAGAAAATGTTCATATAGTTTATTGATATAGATTGTTCATGTAGTATGTATATGTATTTATTACTTCAATGGGAATTTTAGCTTGTAACACTGTGTCAGTACCTGTCATTGGACGACGTAGATCATGTTAACTAATACAAGCAGTCTAAATTTATGTACCCTGAATAGATGGAAGTTGGTAAATACACATTAGATAATACTGCCTTTGATAAATAAGATTTTAAAATTATAGTTACGATGTATTACTTACTGACTTTAAATATATTGTAAACTGTCAAAAAATGTTGGAAATGAGACTGATTTGACGAGAATTATAGAAATAGTTTGGCAACATTATAAACGAATGTGCACGTACTTTTGGCTACTTTATTTAGTTCGGTCGGTTTGGTTGGTCGGTCGTCGGAATTCTGAATTGTGGTGAATTTCGCTATGCCCTTGTATAGTTTAAAGTAGTGCGGAACGAGTCAGATTATTCCTTCATTGTATTGTGTACAGTGTGGCTAGTGTAGACATCCAGATTCAGAATCTTTCCTATGTATGTATTCCCCTTTATGTTTCATAAGTTAATGTTGGTTATTTTCCTGAATGATGTCAACTTTTAGTTTGATACCTACTTTCACTTTAAAACATTTCACAAATTGATTTTGCTAGGGTGTTTTGTAATTAGTTGCAACCCCCTACAAGTAAAGTATTTGCTCTATTGTAAGTAGTAAGTAATTACACACGAGTGTGTATCAAAGAAATGTTTATTGCTACACTACCAAAGAATGAAGGTGATTGTAAATAATAACATAAACAATACAGTGTCACATATTTCACTTCGCTAAGATGCCATGAATACCACATTTTTTTTAACTAAGATGTATGTATTGATGTCTTACCATGTTATACATTTTGAACAAGGATTCATGAACCTATCTAGATCATAATATGATCTACCTACATATCTAGGTAGTCACATTCTGCTTTGTATCACGTGGGTTGGCAAAAATAGCTTATTTTTTATTTTCAAGAAACTGCTTTTCGGTAAAATTTCCTTATTAGCATATTTAGCATTTATTTAATTGTAGGATTGGGAAAATTATTATGCGCATATTCTTAACATTTCTCTTGTCCACATTTTGTAAAAATAGTATTAATTTTTAATTATTAATTATATGGAGTTATTGGTTGGGAGATTTTTTTATTCATAGGCAGTAGGTATTTAATTTAGTTGTACACATTAATTACAAAGTGTCCCAAAAGCCTTCTCATGTTATAGGTAGCACATTTTTTGCTAAATATTGTGTCAAACTGGGGTTTATTACATCTCACGGAGTAAAGGTACTCTTAAATTTGAATTTCCTGGAATTGCGGGATTCTTTCCATAAAAAAGTGCTTTCCATAATAGCCAACATCTCAACTTCAGGTAAATATGCATCTGAATATCCGATCTCTATTTATAAGCCATACTATTAGAAGTAGTATATACCACTATATTGTTATGAAACAGCTTACCTATTGTGTATTTATTGTGCAGTAGTAATTAATTAGTAATAATAATAATAACTTGACACACCTCACACACCTGTCTGATCCCAAACTAGGCAAAGCTTGTATTATGGTAACCAGACTGCTGGTAAACATACTTATATATTTTTAAATGCATATTTATTATAGATAAATAACACCCAGACACAGGGCAAATGATCACGCTCATCACATAATTATATGTCCTGGGTGGGAATTGAACCCACAACCTCTGGCTTAGCAGTCAGGATCACTAACCACTAGACCAACAGGCCAATCAAGTCAAGTCAACAATTATATCATACTTGTTGTCTTAAGTGGTTACATACCTAAACTTATCTGAACCTAAACCTAGTACTTTTCTTAGTCCACATTTTGTAAAAATTCAGCATCACATTTCATCCCAATATATAGGGCTTCTGTTAGGTTGAGGTGCACCACTATTTAGCCTCACAGAAATTAGAATAATGTTTAGATTAGCCTATATTATTGTCTTTATGAAAAACTCACATCATCTCAAATTTTTTGTAGATTATTACCCACATTCCTAATATTAGTAGTACCTCTTAAGCATCCAATCTGTATAGGCGGAGGTACTTCTTCATTAAAACTAGAATATAATATGCCTTAGTAATGGACCAATTTCCCTGGGTTAAAGGATTTGGAATTTTAAAACAATCTGTTGATATCCAATCAGTAGAATGTATGTAGCTCGTGTGGACTGATAGTTTCAGTATGAAATCCCTTTTTACTTTTTAAAGCAAGTCAATTTTTTTTACTAGATTTTTAACCAACAAAAAAACCGAAGAAGTTCTAAAGTCGAGCCATATATTTTTGTTTATTTTTTATGTATGGCCATGCATAACTTTTTACAGGGTAGTCCGATTTCGATAATCCTTTTTTATTGGATAGGATATACTTCGAAGTTGGTCCCATTTAAATTTCAAATAAATATTTCAACCCTAAGGTTGAAAAAATAGGGGAATAACGATTGTTCACCAACCATTGAATTTTCACCTGTAAACCGACTGTTTGTTGCAACTTAGCACACATATGTAGTTCTAATGATACGGCATGAGACCTGTAGTTGATTGTTTTAGCCACAAAAACTTAAAAAATAAAAACTTTTTAACAAAAAATTTTACCGACGAAAGAAGAAACTTAAAGTGAAAAATAAACTCCTTAACCTACCTAAACTCCTATACTGATGTAAATACCTAATAATTTTTAGTCGGCGCCAAAACTACAAACAAAGAATAAAAAAAATATTAAAATAAATTGTGTCTATTTTGGTAGTAAATTGGTGTAACTTTCTAATCCCGAACCTCAGCTCAGCATTTAAAATGTAGCAGGAAAAAAGTACGATGATGATGATCCTTTTGCTATTAGAAGCCCACCTGAGACTATTTTTAGGAGTACGCGGAACGTAATGGCCGTGCGTCGTGTTTCACGATAGAATACGGCTATCACAGAGCATAATAGATGCGGCACCACTGACGTGGCACGTTCACTATTGGAGGCGGTTCTTCCAAGCGACCTTCATCAAAATTAGTATTACGGATCTTTTACGAGATCAGCGCGTAAAATGCCTCGTTTTGCAAATTTCATAGGTTTCTAGTATGGAACGTCTCTAGTATGGAAAACAAAAGTACGCCTAAGTCTTCAAGAAACTCGCGTGTAGAGGGTTCCGTACGCTGAATATCTATCTACTATGTTTTTTCAAGTACCAATTATTATAATTTATCCCAAGAACAAACTTATCATCGTAGTTAAATGTTCTCCCACACATTCCAATTTGGAATGAGGAACATGTTCTTTACAATTGTACAAACTTACATTTGCAGTTCTTTGGAATTTCCAACTGCAAATGTAAGTTTGTACGCACAATATTCAGAATTACCATGTTTTTTAAGACCATAAACTTCTCATAGGTTTTCCTCTTTTTTCAAAACATACATATCATAGGTTTTTTAAATTTTCTAATTTGACCCCAAAAGTGACTCCCCTTGCTCGAAAAACATTTATTTACGTTTGCACATCTGTGTTTCGGGCACAGGACCAAACTCTGTACACAGAACCAAAGATGATACTGTATTGTATCAATTTTCAACTTAATCGGTCCAGTAGATTCGGATCAAATTGACTGTGACAGACGGGCAGATAGAGGCGCAAGTGATCCTACAAGGGATCCGGTTTTTAATTCAGACGTACGGAACACTAAAAAACTTTTTACTTAAAAATTAAACCGACGAAAGAAGAAAGGAACTGAAAAGTGAAAAATAAACTTGTTAGCCTATCTAAACTCCTACACTAATATGAATACCTAAATGATTTTGAATCGGCGCCAAGTAGGTTCATGAATGAAGAAGAAGAAAATGAAGCTTAACGTTACCAGTTAAATTGACTTCCTATACGCCAACGCCTCTGACGAGACGTTTCTCAACTCTCCATCTCCACCTTCCAGCTCCTTCCTTCCGGTTCTTGTGCTCATATCATGACAGAAATTTTTAATCAACAAAATAATCTTCTTCTGTAATGGCCCCCTAACTTTTAAATCAGGATGCCCACAAACCGTTTTATATTTATGAACAAAATTCGTGATCTCCTCCGCAACGGGTTGGCAGAATACGCTGAACGCTAGTCTTCGACCCCTTTAGTATATACATATATATATATGTATGTATGTGAGTGTGTGTATATATTATGTATTATTACGTATATTATCTATCTGTTTATGTAAGTACCTATTAGTGTTTATCCTGTCTATATGTATATCAAGCTTGTCTTGAACAATTAAACAAGCTATTATAAATAATCCCAAATAGACCATTAAAATGTTCAACACATTTTTGCACCTAACTTATAACATTTCTACATCACCTCAAGATTGACTGGAATAGAATGCCCTGGGCATTATGTAAGTGGTCTGGCGACACTGACACAACCGTTTACGCGCGGTGTCGGCTGCTGACTCTCTCACGTTCCTCGACCAATTACCTGTTTCAAATATTCATGAAACGAACAAAATGTCGCGTATCGCCTTGAACTTTTCGCGCGTCGTATGTGTGAAGAAAATACAAATTTAATTTAATATAAGACTAATTCAATAGGCATTGATTTTGTATTATCATACAACAAACTGATTTTGTATCTCCTTCATCAACTAACTAACAAGTTAATGTAAGTTAAATCGCCGTAGCATCAGGGTCTGTCGACCGTTGAGGACATACCGTCGCACGCCGACGCGGTCCTTCGATTTTAGGCGCAGTATGGCACAGCGTGTGGTTTTAGTCGGTTTCAGTCAGACATACGGCCTCACTGATAGACCCGGTGACCCCTGAGGGTTTCCACACGAAAAAAAAAGGGTTTTGTCTGTCAGGCAATAAGTCAGTCGTCAATATTATCTTTTACAATCTATACCTAAGTAAAAATAAATCGTTTTGTGAATCGGCACAGTATTTACACATACGATCAATATCCATTGTTTTGCGCATACATATGTACCTGTAGTACGAGCTTGTTAAACTGACAACTGCAAATCAGTCAGCAAACACATAGCGAGGGTAAAATTATGTGGTTTCATTTGAAAAGTATTATCACATAAGATAGTACTGATACTGATATAATAAGGTGGCCAGTTGATGGTCTTGTTCTAGTGGCCTCTCCAGTCACAGGACGGACATTGGGTATGCGACCTCGGCCTCTTCAAGCTACTGCAGTCTCAGTCCCGTTTCCCCATCCAAGACTTGCGGTATCCTGCTATGCTTCACGGCTGGTTTTCTATGAGGCCGTGGTATCACTCCGGTCGAGCCGGCCCATACGTGCCGAAGCATGGCTCTCCCACGATAAAATTTTCCTAGACATGTGAAGAAACTTACAAAAAAGTGTTGTAATTTTACAATTTTTATGCATAAACCATACACAAATTGTAATTTTACATAACCGTTTGTCAGTTTCCAATGTAAAAAGCTTCTCAAATTTACAAAAAATCTTGTGTAATTCGATTTACTAAAATCTTGTGTAATTATATTTCTCTTACACAAGTTGTAATTTTACGAAACAGTATATCAGTTTCCTATATACTAATATTATAAAGCTTTTAAGCGTTTGTTTGGTTCGAATTGAAAAAATCTTTTAGTGTTGGATAGCCCATTTATCGAGGAAGGCTATATAACATCAGGTACGACAAATAGGAGTTGAGCAGTGACCATAAACGCAGGTGAAACTGCGGAGACGGCTAGTGTATTAATATGGACACCTTATTTTAAAATTACTAAATCATTTTTCCGGGATTAATATAATATTATGTGGAGCTTCGTATTAGGAGATACGTACCAAAACAAGCAAAGTTATAGCCAGTTAAAGTGAAAATAATCTGTTGTGTTCAAAGACTTTATGTAAGAGCTAACGAACTTTAATGGTCTATTCTATTAGTATTCTATTAGTAATAGATACATTAAAATTCAATAATAAAATGTACCTTTTTCTCTCCTTTTCATATACACTGTACAAACAACTTTGCAACTAATCAGAATAGAGTATCTCGGATGACTCAATAACTGTTTGTAACAACAATCATGCTCTTATCCTAGGTATGCCATCGAAGTAGGTAGGTATGCTACTTGCGATAAAAAACGTGACTGCTTATAGTGTTCTTCCTGCTTTCGTTGATGTGTTATGGAAAAAGTGTCTAGACTTTGGCTTACCGACTTCTAGAATATTCTTGAGACGACAAATTCTGCGTTCTGCTCTACTGATTTCGATTTGTTTTTTTTTATCTAATCCAAAAGAAAAACATAGCATTCGCTCTGATTCGTGTTTTTTTGACTATGTTTTGTCTCTGAACAAAGTTATCATCATAATCAACACTAGGCATTAGCTTGTTCATATCCTTCATTTAGTTATTTGATTCCGTTCTGGTCAGTTAAACTTTATAGGTCGACAATACATAGTGGATAATCAGCGAAGGTTCTGACAAACTATATTATTTATTATAATTTATCATGTATGTATCAGCACTATTGGTAAATTTTTGTTAGTAATTGCCGAAACTTCCATAACAACCTCAATTAGTAATTAAAATGAACGACGAGCCACCACTAACACTAACATCCAAATCTTTAAAAAAATCTTATTGCGCTAATACTAAACATGAGCAGTTTTGTCTAGACTAGCTTGTAGTTTAATTTCTTCACGTCTCAGTCACGTTCATATGTTTTTCTAGTGATGAACAGGCTTTCTTTGCTTTTGTTAAAGAATATAACGATGAAAATACATTATGCTCAGCAAATATACTTTACTTCTGTATCTGTTTGTAGGCGTGAGTCGTAAATTTTGAGTCCACATTGTACGTCAAAGCCACATCAGTTGTTAATCACCTTTGTTGCTTTTGTTACTGAACAGAGGTCCTTGTCGAATTTCTCAGCGTCGCGACCCTTCTCAGGGTTTTCACTGACTTCTCGAATAAGTTTTACCATGGTCCGCTTGCCTGAGAGTCGAGTCGAGTTCTCTGAACTTCGTTTCTTAACCAAATCGTCGACACGTCGACGTTGAGTTTTAGTACTTGCGTCCAGCATATTTATTATCGGCCTTCCTGAACTTGACGAGGAAAATACTTTTTCGTGATCATAACTTGCAGCAAACGTAACGTAATCATTTTTCGCTGTATAGCGATCCCGCGTTCTTTGACTTTTTACCCAACTGCCTAGGAAGGGTTATGTTTGTCGCGCGTATCTTGTTTGTTTGTAATTTTCTTTATTACGTCGTATCTACCAAACGGCTGGATGGATTTCGACAGTTAAGGTATCGTCTTAAACACCCAAGTGTCCTTAGGCAGATGTTTAAAAAAAAATTGCGGATGTTTGGTGCGAAATAATAAATTAATAAAAAAATTAACCAAACCTATCGAGGACTGCAAAAAGACAGTTCAAAAGTAATGCACTAAAAAAACCGAAACAAGATTGAGAATAGAAAACAAAATTAAAATAAACTATAAACAAAGTAAACTCTACTTCGTAAACACCCTGTATATGAGGTATGCAATACCTTTTCGTGATCGCGTTAATTCCCGTTAATACGTAGATAATATTATATCATGGAACGCGAAAGTTTAAAAGTTAGTACCTTGTATATGCGCTTAAACCGTAGGCGCAGCAGCCAGATTATGGTGAACTTTATAAATTATAACAGATTATCATAATTCAATGCTTGCCTATATAGAGTTTCGTTTCTATATGGACCGTTGGGGTGTTCCCTCCTCCGGAGCCAATCTTGGTAAGAATCAGGTCGTGCTTATCATAAAAATGCATTGTCACCGGTTATTGGACCAACATTATTAGAATTTCAACTCCGTAGAATAAGAACCCGTGGTTTTAAATCAGTTTGTAAAATTTGATCCAAACTTAATCAAATCACTGCAAGTTAAATAAAAACTTGTAAAAACAAGATAGTCTCGATTTTGGAGCCTATAAGTAGGTCTCTTGTAAAACCAATTTTAATTTAAAATCAGTTTTTGATCAGAGCAATTGCCATCTGCCGTCAACAACCTGAAGGTCTCATTGAATATACTTATTTGTTTTAAGTATGATACAGTACATAAATTATCATAATTTAATCCTTATTTAAGAAGACTCAGTGAATAAAGTTACTAGGTACTGAACTCGTCCAAGAATAACATCTTTGGTAAAAATATGCGAAAAAGTAATAGTGCGATTTGGTGTTTAAGAAGTTTAGTTTGCGACTTAAAATATTAGTAATAAAGTCAGTCTAGATTACTCTAGATAGATCATGAATTAATATAAGTTAGGGTTCGAATGTTTTCCTTCCAAAGCATCTACCAGCTCAATATTTAAATGTATATATACATTTAAATATTAGTAATAGTAGAGTTCGGTTCTATGCTAACTACTAAATAGTATCCATATTGAAATGTCAAGGTAAGGCACCGCAGCAGAAGTGCTAGCAAATAACCCGCAAAAATTGTGAAAGCCATTAAGCTTTTGGTTATCAGCTACGAAGGTAGGTAGGGCTGGTTTGTTACTTTATCCGAAAATGTCAGGCGTGGTTCATGACGTCATCAGGCCGTGCAATGGCGCGACATTTCGCGGTGCGTCCGCCACGCCCGTGCCCACCCTAATCTCTTGTCATAGCAGGGTTGTCCTAGCGAATCACTGCCCAAGGTTCTAATTGACTACTGGCCTTATTTTTGGATAGTAATATTCTGATAGTTACTTCTGTTATAGAACCATTTAATCACTGCAAAGACATAAACTTACAATATTAAATGAGTTTCGTGTATAAAGCCAGAGTAGGTACATGTGTCGCACGGTAAAGATTATATTATTACTTAGAATGAAATAACATTACATTATTATTTTATTGCACTTGTGGATGTCATAACCTTAATTAAACAGATAATAGCCCAGTCAAGGAACTAAAATACCTAAATTTTGGATTACCATGCATTTTTATTTTTGGATAAATAGTAAAAAAATGCGCTGATTAAGAATTTCGATACCCGCAGTCTAGACAAGTGGGGCGTAATTTTTTTTACAATTTAACGAAAAACAAAGACTTTTACATTTCGTGTGATATCTCGTTTCCAGAACGTTTTTCGTCATATGTGCCCAAAGCTTTTTTGTTCTCCATTAAATTATTGTTTGCCCCACTTGTCCAGACTTTGGGTATCGAAATTCATAATCAGCGCATTTTTTTGCTATTTATCCAAAAATAAAAATGCGTGGTGGTAATCGTTTAAGAGCACTATAGTTGTTTCATAGTAGTTTGAAACACATACTGTCTATATCGAAGCTAAGTTATGTGTGCTAGATAGGTAAATCCAGCTACAGCATATCTTTTCAAAATAGCCTATTCTTGAACATAACATAATGTACATATTATTTTATTATTGTTTGTTTGTTCGTCTTGTCTTAAATGCGTTCGCACTTTATTCGATCAGATCAATCTTTCTACAGCTAATTATTGTTGGCTATCGTGTCAAGATTTGTTTTTCAAAAAATAAGGAAGGATCTAAGAAACTGACTTTTCAGAAGTGAAGTTTATGTATAATGGAACTTTTGGCGTATAAAAATATTTTTTAAAGATGCTTAGCTGATTAGTAATTGAATCTTCTATAAGTATAATACACCCTATCAGTAAATCTAACCCTATACAACGGTGATACCAGTCTTATTATCTTATATGTTATTGTCTAGAAAACCAATATTGATGTTAATAAAAAACCATTATGTCAAAACTGAGACGTGCTTACTTCGATTCTATTAGGCCTCTAAAAGAGGAAAAGTCTTTGTACAACGGAGGTCCTACTTATCGTACAGAGCGAGTCTGTTTTGCATTCACAGTTCAATCACTGTTTTACTTGACTGATGCGGTTATCTCAATAGAAAGCCGGGCATTTGCGTCAGCGCATTTTTTTCTTGTACACAGTATTTTTAACCGACGAAAAAAAAGGAGGTTCTCAATTCGACGAAAGTCAGTCGGAAATGACGGAAGTCAGGATCTGATGATGGGATCCTGGTAAAATTGAGAGAAACCCTCGAAAATTGTAAGAACGAATAGTGTTTTTGTTTCACTTTTCATTACTTTATCAGGTATTTGCGTTTAGAAATCATCACATCATGTAGCTGAGCTGATGATAAAAAAAAATCATAAAATAAAAATCGTTTTAACATAAAAATAAATAAACCTTAAGTCTTAAGAATTGAGCTTATTTACATAAACTATCAAATTTTATATAAACTTATTTTGAGTCGGCACCAAATAATAAAATGATTAATTACCTACGTAGAGCCTACGTAGGTACATATAAAATTTTAATAATTAATCAGTTTGTTGTTTGGCACCGACTCAAAATAAGTCTATATAAAATTTGATAGTTTACGTAAATAAGCTCAATACGTAAGGTTTATTTATTTTTTGCTTTTTAGTTCTTTTCGTCGGTTTAATGTTTTGTTAAAAAGATTTTTATTCCGCATTCAGTTTGAACGATGCACATTGGGATCTGTCTATTACAATGTTGGTGCTCGCAAACTTTACTTTACAACAACGTTTACAAAACTTCAGTCGCTAACAGACTGCAATCAATTTTATCAAGTGCATCAGCTCAATGGTTATGGTTGAGAGTTTTATGTTAAATTCTAATAAAATAATTATTTTTGACGTGACGTGAAATATTGTTTTGAGAACCAATTAAGGTGATTTGTAACTTCAGACATTTTTTAAACTATTGTATAACTTCATCTGTTTCTGACACATGAATAATAATTTGAACGAGTGTACCTTCCCTTACTCCCACTTTAAAGGCCGGCAACGCACTTGTGACTATTGAGTTGCAGGTGCCCGTGGGCGGCGGTAGTCATTTACCATCAGGTGACCCGTCTGCTCGTTTGCCCCTAACCCTAAAAAATATATATTTTTGTAACTGCATGCTAGAGTCGTGCCCTTTTAAGTTTTACATTGCCATATTCCTTGTATGTGCAACACAGACGTGCATCGTAAATAAATGAATTTTGAATGTGGTGTACTTTTGGTGGCCAAATAAGAAAATTAATAAATAATTGCAAACTGTACCGTGTGACATATCGAATGATAGAGCTTGTTGTATGGGTCTCATTATTTCTATAATTTTAAGATTATTAGTTAATAGGTGATAGTTTTAAAGTTATTTAAGAAATTAGATAAAAAATTACCACCTTTGACCACCCCTTATCTCCGAAACTACTGAGCCTAAATTAAAAAAAAAAATAGAAATAATAGTTATTTACTTATAGATTACGTACAAGGAAACCTATAAGAGGTGTATGTATATATAAATATATAAGGGAATTATTTGGCTTTGTTTGAAGTTCCGATCATATCGTACTGCGGTCGTAGTGAGATTTCTTGTTTTCGAAATCAATAAATAAAAAAATCATTGTATGGATATTTTTATTGTCTCCTTAAACTCGTACAACTGAAGTTGTAAATTGCTCGTGTCTATCTTCTGCCTTCTGCCATGAGTATCTTAGAAAATAGAAAAAAAAAACGTCATCCGCCTGCGTGTGTAATGTTTGCGAAAGAAATAGATAATATGAAGGCGTTAGATCGTTCAAGGATTAAATTAATTTTTTCCCTTAAACACACGTTTAAATGTATTTAGTTTGATAAATCTCTCAACTCGGCGCTGATTTGTTTCATAACGACTATATTTGTATAAGATTTTGATAAATAACCTGCACCATTTTGTAATAATTATCACCATCACCGTCATCATCTCACCCAATAGGACGTCCACTGCTGGAACATATAAGCCCATGCTGACAATAGGATTTGTAAACATTCAAACTTTAGTATAAATAACTAACTGTTTCACACGTTAATTTTTATTGTTTTCATTTCGCTTGTATGAGACTCAGCGTATCACGCTACGATTCAAAGCAGCAGATTATGCTCATTTAGCTTAGCTTAGCTAAGCTGGCAGCGCTAAATGGTTTCCATGCCACCAGTGTGATGTGACCAGCCAGGCTCAGGTTAACCTCGGATTCGTGGTAGAACTTGATCATCTGCCAATCAACAGAAGCCGCAGCCACCCGTCTCGGTCCTGCAACTGTCAAGGAAACGGTTGGTATTACCGATGACCCTCGGCTCCAGGCTCTGCCATTGTTATAGCTCTATAGCTATTGCAAAAGATTTCTAATGGGTAAAAAAGCATGGAAAACAAAGAAGCAGTTATATCTACTCAAGAGATGTTTTTATGAAAAAAAATTGCGTTTACTAAAGAATACATTAAGACCTTACCTTGAAAACTAAAAAATCTCAGGGTGCGCGGTAGATTACGACATGCTGATATAGCAGCAGATTCTAAAATTCAATAATATTATACAGGCACAATAATCCATCAAAACTTATAAATAGATAGATAATACTTTCTTTGTACACCAAGATTTACAGAAAATATGATACATAATAAATGTAGCATTGAAAATGCTACACTTATTATGTATCATAGTAAAGGATGCTCACCTGAAGACGTTGCATGGAAGTAAAGGTAATCAAAGCGACGCAAATAACCAAAAACAGTATCCGCAAATCTTTGATATGTTGCAAATATAGTGCTGCAGCTAAAAATGAAGTGACGGGCGATTTGCCCAAGATAAGGGTCACTTCAGCCAAGGTCAATAAACAGTGTGGTTGACTTTGCTTATATAGCCGTATTTGTTTGCATGGCCACAAAGGCATCCATTTGGAATTTGTTGAAGACCTCACAACTGAATCTTTCATAGGGGTTTTAAGAGGACCGATTTCGCTAATTCTTTTTTTTTGTGTTTGTTATTGTCAGGAAAAGGTTCTTATGAAAGAAAAAGTTCAGAAAGTTGCGCGGAAAATTAGAAAATTACAGAAAACTTAACGAGGGACTTACGCGGGTGAAACCGCAGGGCGCAGCTAGTGTTGTTATATTTATGTGTAAATTAATTAGGAAACTATCGCATGATCTACTAGTACATTTTGGCTATGGGTCTCATTACCTGTGTGTATGACTTGTGCACTTGTTAATGATTTTTTTTAAATAATTGTAATTTTTAATTCACATTTCATTAACGGTCATTAAATGCCATTTGGTGGGCGGCATGTTCGAGCCATTTAACTGTATGCATGTGTGTAACAACCGATTTCTATATGTGTGATACGATCTATTCTTTAGATGAATGTTTTATTGCGTATCATGTTAGTGTTTCAAATGAACCGCACTAATCAACAACACCTCTTTGAGTTTATCAAAAATCCTAACGAACAAATTTGAACTCTGTATACAAAACGGTTATTATGGTACAATATACATTTGAAACAAGGGTGAGATATGTTTTACATTATTTTATGAGGTCATTTTAAATTTTTTATACAGTCAGGTTGGCAAACAGTGATAAATGGATAGGCCTCGGATGGCAAGCCATTACCGGTACTTATAAACATATTTTGTGAGATCTAATTCGGAACACTATACATTTTCTGGTATATGTATAATGTATATTTCATCTGAACAAACATAACACATCACTGATAACACTTCACGCATAATGTGAATAACAATTTTCTCAAATGATAATGATTTTACTTTTGTTAACAGGTAATCGCCAGTTAATTATGGCTGACTGCCTCTAGAACGTGTTGGTAATTTGGATTCTGGTGAGTTATATAATACCAGCCTTGTAGAAAATCTATTCTAAAATAAGATGGGTTAGACTGTAGGCAAATATATAACAATATTTAAATGCGGTAGAGAATCAAAGTACGTTCAATAAAGTTAGTACCGGAATTCACCTTATTTTCTACTCTCGTCTTTGTTCCTTCCTATAGTCTTATTTTTAATATGATATAGGTTTAAAGATTTTGTATAGTAATGTTGGATTAATGCGTACTATATCCATTTTTAGGTTATATACCTAAGAATGGATAGAGTACGTAACTATATCTACATTACGTGTTATAAGAAGTAAAAGGGTCTTTAAAAAAAAAGTCAAGCGCGCGGTTACAGTTAAACATGAGACTACTTATCTGTTAACTCTATTCGAAATGCCACTTTAGTCTAAACTATTTATAATGAAGTCTCAAGTAACTATGCTTTTGAATATATTTTTAACATAGTCGCTAGTCGATATTTGTTGCTTACAAACTTTATGTGGGCTGCTCTTACCTCGGCCGAGCATACGAAAAGGGTGTTGCCGCTTTTGTTGTAAATGTAAACCACATGGAAATATAAAGGTGGTGGGTAACTTACAGGTGTGCTTAGACTTAATTAATTTCATATATACACACATGTGTACATATAATCGATTATAAAATCAATCAAAAAAATTCATATATATATATCTATATAAATATATACATATTATATAATTAAGTCCATACATATATATATATATATATAGCACAGTAGTAGTATTACTAAGGCATAATTAAAACAGCATTTTTTATTACTTCTTTAGGTTCATAAATTATTGGTGAACTTGGTAATAAAAGTTGAAGGTTGTTAAGCTTTGTCATTGAGATAGATGGATTGTGACCAGCTGTCGTGCCCCGGTCGCTACGACTTGTTCGAAACTTCGACCGGAATTTTCGTGTCGGAACTTCAAATATGTATATGTAGTTATATGGTGGTGGAGCAAGTGACCATTGTTTCAGCTGTCTTCGTTGATGGATGATTTCGCTTAGTTTTGCCAAAAGCGGCCTAAATGCGGAAGAAGGGTATTGTCTTTGAAGGCCGTGGCAGCGAAGGTGCGGTAGACAGTCGTCACAAGCCGAATTTTCTTTTATAACTATTTTTCATCCTTGTATTTAAGGTTAAAGCACTATTGCCCAACACTTTAAGGACAACTTAAACGTCAATCTTAAAAAAAATTATCAAAAAACTGTTTCTAAGGTTTTAACCCTCGGCGCAAAAAGGATGGGTGTTATTGATTTTACGTGTGTATTTATGTGTCTGTCTGTGGCATCATAGCTCCTAAATGTATGGACTGCTTTGATTTAGTATTTGTTTTGGTTAAAAAGTGACTTGATCGAGTATTCTTAGCCATAATTGTTGAGCCGTTTGAAATTCATCAGCTCTTTTCTAATCGTTGAAGGGATTTTGAGTCTGAGGTATTTTATTTTTTTAATTCATACTTGTTCATTTATAAAGTAATATTTATACAAATAACATTTTAATACAAAAAACTTTACAAATCAATATATTTTCAATTTAAATTATTTTAAATTTCTCAAAGACAAGATAACACCACAAAAACTAAACCCCAAAAAAATTACAGTCATTTTCAGGTGGATGATTACTATTGGCATACAGATTCTTCAAGGCACTTTATCAAACCTCTGATGTCACCGATTACCCCGGGGAGAGTCCTCGTTGACCCCGGGTGTTTTGGCCAGTATGAGGCCACACCCGTGTAAAAAGGAGGTATGCTACCGTCTCTTCTGCCTCCATGCAGGCTATGCAAAGGGGCCTGTCGGCGACACCTATATTGTATATTAGAAGGACATGACCCGTGATCACAGGAGTTATTTTCCGTGATTTTGTTCGCTCCTTCCAGTATTAGTCGTATGACTGATGTAGGCCACCCAGAAGGTAGGGAATTAATTGCTCCAGTACCAATTGTTACCATCTCCAATCGTCTTTTGGCTAGTTCATCAGTATCATTGATTCGTGAGGTACCGTGACCTTTGATCCATTGTAAAGTTTCTTGTTGTTACATACCTCCATCAGGAATTGGCGAGAGTTGTATATAAGTTTTGAGGTGATAATGTTGCTTTGTAGGGCTTATAGTACTGATTTGCTGTCTGAAAGTATTCGGTTGGAGTAGTCCTTCACCTTTCTTGAGAAAACACCGTACCCTGTACACATACACATACCTTGTTTTTGAGCCATTAGTGAAGATCCAGTTTTTGTCGAAAACGAATTGCTTTGGAAACCTATCATTTACCTCCAAAAATATTGGTTCCCTTTTTCAATCATCTCATTTAGGGCCTGCGGTCTGCTTGTCTACACTTATCGAAAATTGAAACGCTTTGCCCACCGCATGACGGTCGTTTGTGGGCATCTCGTGCCACAGACGACGCTCTGTACAAAGATTATGATTGTAAAGACTAGAAAAACTTTTTAACAAAAAATTAAACATATGAAAAAGAACCAAAAAGAAAATAATGAAATAAACCTTTTGAGTATTGAGCTTATTTACATAAACTATCAAATTTTATATAAACTAATTTTGAGTTCGAATTGAGAAACTCCTTTTTTTGTCGGTTAAAAATGAAATAAGTTATTTATTAGAAAATCAAATATTTGTTATTTATATTAAGATTATTAAGATTAGAAGATTAATATGTAGATTAGATTAAGATTTATAAATTAAACAAAATTAAAACAGTAGGCAGTGTAACCTTATTTATAAATAAAAGAGTATCCTTACCAAAAAAATAAGAATTCGCTGCGCAGGTAGGTATTAACTTCTTCACATTGTTTAATTCAAATTCAATTCAAATTCAAAATCATTTATTCAATTAAGACACTAAGTGACATTTATGAACGTTAAATTGAAGCTAGAGTTAAAATCATAGATCGGCACAAACAGACGCCACAGCATGTACTGGATTGTCAAGGTAAATTAGGTGAAAAACACCAAAATCTACTGCCTGTTTGTGTCGATCTATAACTTCCAGTTTCCAAAATGCGTAGGGCCTTATGAGAAGAATACTGGCAAAGAAACTCAAGGCCACTCTTTTTAAAAGTCAGATCTTCAGGTACAATAGTGTTAGTGTTACACGAGAGGTAAACAGGATGCAAGCTGATGCCACCTGAATTTCATTTTATTGAAATGCTCCAAAAGCTAACGTACTAAAAAATAAAAATCACTCAGTGATACCGTTGAAGGTTTGAACCTATTAAACATAGAAATCATTCAAGGTGCACATCTACCTTCATTCAGTTGCAAAATCTACTGTTAAAAATAATTCGTGACTGGATTAAGAGGCTAGAGTTGCAGCTGATCGAACCAAAATAATAGTATAGTAGGCTAAAGCATCGCGGACTAGGCCGACCAGTCACCCCAAGCAGCACCCGTTCACGAGTATGACGCATGGACCAGCCATCATCTCCTTCGCCATATCAGAGGGTTTACGTTAACTGACGCCATTTCGAAATTCGATTAACAAAGTGTAAGCGTCTTCGTTATAATCTTACATTAATAGTAGTGCTTTTAATCATAATTTTTCTTAATATAGACGGTTTCGTCGGAAAGTGTCATACTTTGACACACATGTAAGGTAAAAGCCCTAATGCCCGACGCATTAGTGCTATTACCTTACATTCTCTTACTTTGAAATAAATTTTAATAACCCTGATTTCTCATCCAAGTACTGGTTTAGTTGAAAAGTTGAGAATTAGACCCTTCCCCTCGGATATCTGAGGAAATCAGACGTGTTTTTAGCTGCTTCATTTTATTTCAAAATTTAAAGTTTAACTAAAATTACAATTTAAATTCCTCGTTACTATTACTGGGATTGCATAAGTGGGTACAAGTTCGCGCTGTATTGGCCTACATATTTCAAAGAGCTTGTGCGGTGCTGATATCGTCGTGATTCACGTCCGTGTGCGAGGATCAATGGGCTGACAAGAACCCTGTTACTTGTGAGTAAAGGATACGACTATTACTTGACGGGGGTCTACTTATACTGGACGCAAACCTGTTTTGTTCCAAATCGTCGACTGCCACCAGTATAAGTTGAACCTCACATCAGCTAGAGAAACTATCACCACTTCTAACTACTACAAGCCTGGTACCTAGCCTACGCATTCGCATATACTTGAAAATGCCGTTAAAACGCACGCCGCCTCCACAACTACAAACACCGCAGGCCACTACTGCAACATTGCCAGCCGCATTGGAACAGGCGCTCTGTACACCACTTAGTTCATCTGAACCTACCCAGAATTTAAAGCAGGATTCTGCTACACCGTTGTCACCCCTCCTATCATTACTCTTCGTAATGTCAAGCGTAAGCGATTGGTGGAGGAGTGTGATGAGAATAAGCTTTCACTTTTTATGTCAGAAATGAAAGAGATGTTTCATGAGTTTAGGATACAACAAGATGAGAAATACGATAGACTGTTCTGTCTAGTGAGCGGTATTCGGGACTCTCTCGATCACTGTGCCGAACAGCATGATGATCTCAAAATCCAAGTAGAACTTTTAGAAACGCAGCGTAAGGAAAACTTATCGCACATTCATGATCTCGAAAACAAGCTTGAGAAAATGGAGCAGAGCGCAAGGTCGACTTGTATTGAGATTCTTAATGTGCCTTGTGCCAAGTCGGAAACGAAGTCCAGCCTGTTAAACACTTTTACTGACATTGGTAACTTGCTGAATCTTACGATTCAGCAAAGAGACGTGAAAAACTTGTTTCGTATAAAGACAAAAAATCCAGCAGTTAATTGTAGATATACCTATAATTGTAGATTTTACCACCGTTCTCCTCAAGGAGGATTTCCTACTCAAATATCGCAATCACAATAAAAATAGCTACAAATTAACAACAGACCACCTAAAAATAGGTGGCACTGCACAGCGAATCTATATCTCCGAAAACCTGTCGGCTAGGAACAAACGATTATTCTTTCTGGCCCGTGACGCTGCAAAGACAAACCAATTTGAGTTTTGCTGGGTTTCACTTGGAAAGATATTTGTTCGTGAAAAATCTGGCACCCCACACTTTCAAGTTAAAAGCGAAGCGGATCTTGCAAACATAGTAAAACCCTCGTGACTAGAATAAGTTATGCTGTCATTATTTATAGACTAACGCAACTTCTTATGGTTACCATTGTTTATGGTGTCTATCTCCATGTTAAGTTTAGAACATTTTTTAATCTTAAGTCTCTTTATTACATTATTAATTGTTATTGTAACTCTCTCACACATATCCAACACACTGCACACAAACATACATTACTGTGTCTTTATACACACAGCCTCACTAGTCACAAGTTTCATGCATCCAGCCAAAATCTTATTTACTTTATAAATCTAAATAGTAAACCCTTACTGTACGTCTTGAACGGCAGTCTAAATTTACGGAACTCATTATTTGGTTTTGCCGTTTTCTCCCTATATCATTCTTTTTTATTCCCCTGTTGTTATTTTATTATTTAATGGATGATCTAAACAAAATAAGCAATGAGATTGAACTAGTGTCGATTTCTAAGTACTACTCTTGCTCACCAGAAGCGAGTGGACAATATTTGAATGATGCCTACCATGACCTGAAAATACTTCACAGTAATATACGTAGCCTTAACTGCAATTTTGATAATTTGGTGCTTTTTATGAGACGACTAGCGTGCTTATTTTTTTATTTATTTATTTATAACACTTCCTGCAGATAAACTGCATGAGGCGGAATTAATGCCGTAGGCATTTTCTACCTGTCAACCTTTGGGTGATACAGAGACGTGCGTGGCAGGTGTATAATTATAATTAAAATTGCGAATATAAATTCAGAAAATGAAGAACAGTATTAGAAACATATATATTAAATATATAAAACTGCTTAAAATACAATACATAATATAAACTAAATAAAATATTATATTATGATATATAAATACATACACACATATATCTACATACATTTACAAAGCGTTATTCATACGATTCTACCAATAAGTCTGTGTAAAGCTGTCGTACTTTAACCTTAAACGTTTGTCGGTTAGTGGACATCCTGATTTCTAGTTTGAGCGCATTCCTGAGGTTTACAGCTTGGACAGTAAAGGACGAATGAACTATGCTGGAATTATGGGAGGGACAAAGAAGGAGAGGATTATTAGATGAGCGGAGATTTTTTGAATGGTTAGAGGACAAGTATTGGAAATGAGACGTTAGGTAAGAAGGTGAATTAGGTGAGTGGAGAAGAGAGTAAAGCGTAGTCAATGCTCTCAAACTGCGGCGTTGCCTTATGGGTAACCAAGACAGTTGGTTGCGATAGGTAGATACATGATCATACTTTCGCAGGTTGAATACGAACCGAATGCAATTGTTGAGATGTCGGTCTAGTTTGTTGAGTAGATCTGCATTCAAGTCGAGATAGCAAACATCACCATAGTCTACAACAGGGAACACCGAAGTTTGTACAAGCAACGTTTTTGTCTTGGCTGGGAGAAAATTTCTTAAACGATAAAGACTACGTAAGGTGTTAGTTACCTTCTGACTTACTTGGGCTACTTGTGTTTGCCAACTTAGTGTACTGTCGATGTACAAACCAAGATCCCTAACTGAAGGGCTAATGGGCAGAAATGATTCATTGAAAATAATATCCGGTACGCTACCAATATCAACTCTACTCATCATTCTTGGGCTACCTATTAAAATTGCTTGGCATTTAGACGGATTGACCGTAATTCCGAACCTGTTGGACCAGTTTTTTATTGCCCCCAAGTCGAGATTGATGCTAGCTATTGCATCGTCCAGGTGGTCTACTCTAGCCTGTGAATAGATCTGTAGATCATCTGCATACAAGTGATACGCACACTGAAGTTTCATTAATTTCGTATCCCATGGATACGAAATTAATGAATAGTGAAAATAGAAGTGGTGAGAGAATGCCGCCTTGTGGAACACCAGAATCAAAGTCACACCAGGCCGATGAAGGCTCATCGGTCCGGACAGACTGCTGGCGTCCTTGAAGATAGGAGGAGAACCATTCCAGTGCATCATCGGAGATCATAAGATGGGACAGTATAGACAATAGGATATCGTGACTGACGGTATTAAAGGCGTTAGAAAAATCAATCAGGACCAATGCAGTTATTTCACCTTCTTCCACCGCCGCCTTGATGTCGAGAGTCACTTTGAGCAGGGCGGACCCTGTGCTATGACCAGGTCGAAATCCTGACTGGAACGGACTGAGTAAGTTATTCTGATGAACAAACCGAGAGAGTTGTTTATGTACACAGGCTTCAAGGACTTTAGAGAGAAAAGGAAGAATAGAAATAGGTCGAAAGTGATTAGGGAGAGAGGGATAAGGAACTTTGGGCAATGGACGTATATAAGCCTTACGCCATAAAGGTGGGAAAGAACCAGAATCAAGGGAATGGTTAATAATGTGGGTGATAGCGGGTAAGAGTTCTTCTAAGATAGTGGTAACCATATAGCGGCTAATATCATCGCAACCTATGGCATTAGATTTGATGGATAGAACGAATTGCTTGACCTCCTCCAATGCAACTGGAGAAGCCTAGGCAAATAGGCTACATAATCGATTGTTCGAACTTTGTCATATTATATAATGATTGAGATCATCTAAGGCAATGCTCGTTGGAGAATCTGTATGGCGCTCTCTACCGATGCCAAGAGTCCCAAGGAACTTCCAAACATCAGCAGGTGACGAAGACGAAATATTGTGAAGTATATATTTACCTGATATCGTTATACTAACCGAGTGCTGACTGAGCAAATGTCCTACTATCCCCCCTATAAAAGGATACAACTCATACATATCGCCGTTTAAAAATCAAAATGACGGGGTAGTTGTATATATAAAAAGTGGTCTTAACGCCACCATAGAAATACCAAATGTTAATGACGCAAATTGATTAGTTATAAAACTTTCCGATAAGGCTGCTTTTATTGCCCTTTACCGCTCTCCATCATATAGAGATTTAACCTTGTTCTTGAGTAGTCTTGATGATGTTTTAGGAACGCTATCCCACTATAAAACTGCTGCCATAATTGGAGACCTTAACATAAACATCTCTCAAGACAGCTGTGATCCGTATGCAGACGAATACCTTAATCTTACTGCCTCCCATGGAATGCTCCCTACCTCTAGTCTCCCGACTAAACAGTCAAGCTGCCTCGATCATGTAATACTTCGCTCTCCAACTACTGCCACTACACTAGTACTAGACTCTCTTGTTACAGACCACGCTCCTATTATCCTCTTTTGTAACATAAAAATTAAAACTAAAGTCATTGGTTATTATTCAAATATTAAGATAGATATTCCAGCAGTGGTTGAATGCATCAGTTACACAGATTTTTTTTCATTACTCCAATCCCAAAATCCAAATGCAGCTACCAATCCAACCAATCCCTTGTGTCCATAATGTCCTCAGCTATTAAATCCCATTCCCATACTTCGAGCATTCCTAGCAAAAAACGCATTATTAAGCCGTGGATTACTCCTGGCCTTCTGAGATGCATACGTCATAGAGACAATTTACACAGAACTCTAAAGAAACATCCTGACATCGAGTCAAACAAGTTGGTATTCTATCGTTATTGTAACTTTTGCAATAACTTCTTAAAAAAGGTCAAGCGTGAATACGAACGTAACGAGTTTCAGAAGGCTAGAAGTAGTCCTAAAGCAACATGGAAATTAATCACACGGGTGGGTAATTTGGAACCAATTAGTACATCATCCTTAGAGTTATTAAAATGCTGCGAAGACCCCTCCCAGTCGGTAGACTAATTACTTTGCTAATGTGGGCAGACTATTGGCATCTAAAATCCAGCAAACTGATCAGTATGAAAATGCAAAATCTGTCACTCCAAATTCACACACACAATATACACACACAGACACACACAGACACACACACACACACAGACAGACACACAGACAGACACACACAATATTGTTAATACTTGTTAATTACTTTCTAAGTCTTTGTCTGGAACAACCTACCTCCCACCAGCAGGGGGGTGTTGGTGGCTGTGCCACAGTTTTATACTTTTGCAGCTATCATCGTTTCCATTTTGTTTTAGTATAGTATTGGTTTTTTAGTTCCAAATAAACGTTTTTATTTTTATTTTTTAAATTGTTGAAGGCCTGAAGTCATCACGATTTTTGACAATCCCCTTTCTTTTCTGATTTGTAGAAGTCGGTGGAAGACATTTATATCTTTGGGCTGATATGCATGTTATCTATACATATATTTATAAATTAAAAATGCACCTTTTAGTAAAAACTTACTCGAGTCCAGTATTGTTATTTATCAGTTAACAAAACAAACGTTCTTAAGTTCGGTAACCGGTTGACATATGTACGTCGAAATCAAATTCCCATAAGTTATGACATGACATTGCTACAATTAGGCAGTCCAACTCTTGAGAAACAACATGTTGTTACAAATGATGAAAACTAAAATGTAAGTTCTTTTAGGTGGGCAAGTGCGTTTCTAGTTTTTGAGGTCGTATTTTACTTAAATTAAATACTTCAATATTACTCAGCGTTCAACGGTAAAACTATGACACAATTTCCGTTCGCACACATAGGCTATAATGTCGGTATGTTATTATTACACACATACACTGTATCCCTGAAGGCATAGGTGTTATAGTTGTATTATCATTTTTGTGAACTCTATTTTGGTCCCACTTACGCAATAAAGATGGAAAAATTGGGAGCATATTAAAAGGGAAAGGTAGATAAGAAGAAAAGGCAATGGAAGGAAAGGGATAGGTATTGCTTATACGGCCTATACGGATGTTTTAGGGAGTGTAAGCAACAGCTCGAGCAAGTCAGGGTCGCATACCTGTAATTCGAATTGACGGTTGCTGGGAAGTTTGTTATTATTATATTTGCTTGGTTGATAGTTAAAGGTACTTTGAGAATTTTATCAACTGCCGCACATTAACTAGTATATAAAATGAACGCTTGTTATTTCTGTAAACATAATAATAATAATAAATAATACCCTTTATTGTACACTAGGTATTAAATTTAAAAAACTTACTTACAACTACAAATAGATAGGTTTCTACAATAATTGGCGACATTATCGCACAAGGCAATCTCTTCCAGGCAACCATAGGATGGAGAAAATAGGTCACAGAAAGTTATTTGACAGTGTCTGGTGCATAAAGATGAAATATGATAAAAGTAATATGTCATATATAAAGGGTCTTTCAAATAGAGCGGGTCGATGTTAATAATCTGTGGCGGCCATTTTGTTTTGGCGGCATCTGTCAAATCTGTTTTTTCTTATTCAGTCACTGATGCCAAATCACCATGGCAAGTTACACGGTTGAGCAGCATGTGCAAATGATAAAACTTTATTATCAAAATGAGTGTTCGTTAGTGCAAACATTGCGCGCATTTCGCCCATTTTACGGCAGACGCGGTGGCCCTTCAAAGTCTACTCTCCAACGATTGGTGACCAAATTTGAGACGACCGGTTCGGTAAACAACCAACCAACACCTTTATGTCAAAGGAACGCCAGATCGGCCGAGAACATCGCCGCTGTACGTGAAAGTGTTCAGGAGACTCCGAGGCAGTCGATTTCTCGCCGTGCACAAGAACTCGGCCTTTCGCAGACTTCAACTTGGAGAATTTTGCGTCGGAACTTGGGCCTGCATCCGTACAAGATCCAACTGACCTAAGAGCTCAAAGTTAATGACCATAGACACCGCCGTGTGTTCGCTGAATGGGCTTCGGAACGCTTGGAAGAGGACCCTGATTTTGGCCGAAAAATAATCTTTAGCGACGATACACATTTTTGGATGAATGGTTTTGTTAATAAGCAAAATTGCCGTATTTGGGATGACCACAACCCACATGAGGTTCACCAGGTGACAATGCATCAACAACAAGTTACCATCGCTCAGATTCAGCCGAGCAGATCTATGCAGCAGAGTCATTAAAAATTGGACCTCTCGGATTCGTGCCACCATACGAAGCCGCGGCGGACATTTGAACGATGTCATATTCCATCCATAATGGCATAAATGGGCTTCAAATAAAAAAATAAATTTCGTTAATATCTCACATACATCTTGTTTTATTCAATTTTAACATCGACCTGTCCTTGTTGAAAGACCCTTTACATACAAGATACATAAATATAGCATAAAAACATATTAAAAATATAGTACACGCATACCTTATACACAAAAAAGGAGTGGAGTGGACAGGGTTTCCTCGTGTAACGGAAGTAGGTAGGAATGGAAAGGGGCAATGATGTGGCTAGTTTTCTTGCAGATAGTGAGTTTGGACTATTTATTTGAAGACTTACGAAACGACTATGCACGTCTATTACGAATCGGCAAGGAATTCCACAACCGAACAGCTTGATGGAAAATTATTTGTCAATAAAGTTAGTTGAATGTGCCGGCAACTTCAAATTGTCCGATGATCTCAAGGATTTTAAGTGTGTTTCATGAACGTAAGCAAAACGTTCTTATAGATAAGACGGAGTATACTGATTAAACATAATGTTATTCAAAAGGAAAAGAATGTGTGTATTCCGCGAAGGCGTATGTAACTCAGAAACATGATCATATTTGCGAAGTCCAAATATGAATCTTAAGTTTATTCAGTTGGTCCTTGGTGAGATCAGAATAACTGGTATCGGCATAATAAAGCATGGGGAAGAGAAGGGATTGTGCAAGCGCTATTTTGGTGGAAATAGGTAGAAATTTTTTTGGCTTTCGCATGGACACAGGCAAACATTTTGCGTCTAGTCTCTTGCAGCTGAGGACCCCAGGACGAGCATTTATCAATAGATATACATAAGTTTTTAAATTAATAATATATTCTATATTTGTACCATCACAAGATACTTGGGGGATTAAAGACCAGTCTATTCGCGATATAAGCCTTGGGCCACCAATGGCCTATGTCTTACCTGCGTTAACTTTTAGTCCGTAAGACTGGCTCCATTCACATATTTTAACCATGTTCTTGTTTATGGCGCTAATGGCATCGGTCACATTATATAGTCTGGCCCGCGAATATATTTAGAGGTCATCTGCGTAGAGGTGGTAGGAAGAAGTCAGGTGGTTAGTGATAAAGTTTATAAAAACCGCGAAGAGTAGAGGAGATAAACTCCGCCCTGAGGAACGCCGGCAGATGTTGAACAACAAGAGGAAACGGCGTCTTGAGTTTCTAAACGTGGCCATCGTAATGTCTCATTCATACATACAGACATAATGTCTCAATAAGTGAATTTATTGTTATGCTAATGAGAAATAGTTCTTAAACCATTTATAATTTATGTGTTTTAACTAAAAGAACGAAAATTTTCAAGCACCTTTAAATAGTTTATTTTCGATGACGCGTATCACTTGATTACTTAAGGGTTGGACCTGATCTAACCCCACTTTACGCTATCAGTTAATCGATTCCGCGGACGAGTCTATATTGGCAGTTAGTGACCGCATAGATGCGTGATGGCTGCCACGCCTTACTTAATCACAATCGGGCCTAAGCTTTAATGTTTCTGAAAGTAGAACGCGGATACACGACGTATCAGGGCAAACTAGTTCTTCATTGTCAGCAACAAGGCTCGTTCTCAAAGTTTTATTCTTTTGTGTATGGGGTGAGTCTGTTTACTAACCCCGTCGGCCTAATTTGATTTTGTTAACGGGAGTAAATATATATGTAAGTTGATGTATATGTATCGACTCTTTGGCACTTAGTGATGTTGTTTGACTATGGACATATTTTTATGTTTTTATTACAGCCGAAATGTCAGTTTGACTTATATTGCGTTCCACTTTTCTGTAGTTTCTTGTTTTTGTTTTACGCATTCGCAACGGCTTTCTTTAGAGGCTCGCATATATCCTTTCAATCTGCGGACCAGGGAGCAAGCCATCTTTGGAAAAGTTGTAGCATTATTTTTCATTTTTGACTGGCCGGTTGGTCAAGTGGTTTGTGATACTGACTGCTGAGCCAGAGGTCGTGGTTTCGATTCCTACCCACGACAAATAATTGTGTAAAGAGCATGATCATTTGTTATGTGTCTGTGTATAATTTATCTACAATATGTATGTATTTAGAAATATATAACTATTAGTCTAAGATCTCTTTAACGACGACCTTCACCGAGCTGGTTATTGGATGAAAAGTATTTTATATCGAATTAAATATGTCAATAAATAAATTGCAAATGGGTTGTCTAAAAAAATTCAGTCCAGAGTATGATTAATTAGCAATTAAATATTTAAATTTTTTTAAACGGTTCACTGGCTTGGTTAATAAACGAATTCCATATAAATCGAAAGTATGAAGCCTATAGAATATGCAAACATTAGGTTGACTATTTTTTCCCGTCACAACTCTTGGGTAGGCAGGTATAAACAGGTATATCGAAACTAGTAACTTGCAATGATCTGGTTAATGAATTAAAATTAATTTAAAATAAAAATTATTTTATTACGAACACGGTGGTATAGGGTTGTCTGCGAAAAATCAGTCCTGAATTCCGGTTGCCGAGTTTTAAAAAGTGAAATAGTTTATATTTTAATTCCAAATTTCTGATTTAAAAGTTTTGTGCATATATTTCCTAACAAAATAATCAAAACATCAGTATCAGGGGCCTTAACTAAAATTCTTTAGCCTGGTGCCGTTTGATAAGCATGAAAAATAATTCTCGTATCTGCCTTTTCGTGATGACATTAATAATTAACTTCTTCTGATTTTTTATGGAATTTTGCTTAACTTGATAAGAGTTGCACTGATGGGCAACAGCTATTTTTTTTTTGTTTTGGATTATTGTGATTTTATCGTGTTCCACGACCTCCTTGATAAGTTTGGAGGTAAAAAGATCAGTGCAAGTTACTAGTTTCGATATACCTGTTTATACCTGCCTACCCAAGAGTTGTGACGGGAAAAAAATAGTCAACCTAACGTTTGCATATTCTATAGGCGTCATACTTTCGATTTATATGGAATTTGTTTATTAACCAAGCCAGTGCAAATTTAATTACTAATTAATCATACTCTGGACTGAAATTTTTTAGACAACCCATTTGCAATATATTTATCGACATATTTAATTTGAAATAAAACACTTTTCATCCAATAACCAGCTCGGTGAAGGTCGTTGTTAAAGGGATCCTATACTATACGTTTATCAGCAATCTGGTTACCATAGTACAGGCTTTGCCTAGTTTGGGATCAAACTGCTTTTGACAGATCGCTTACCTTGGTTAACCTAGTTTTAAATTTTAATGGTAAATATGCATTAATTCTCGAGTTTATCAAATGTTTTAATTTCGTTATGAAAATAAATATATAAATGTAATAACCATGGCTAACAGAGACAAAAAGTATTTTTTATTATGTAATAAGTCTTTAAAATTATTTAGATTGTGGCTTTTAAGGAAAATGGGCATACCTATTAAGATTGAGTGTTTAAACAAATTACAATGTGTAATAACTGGACAAGTTTTAAACTAATTACGTCGAATGAGACACACAGAGGTTACTAAAAATGTAATCGATTTTAGTAAATGGGTTGTTGACGGACTAGCAACAGTTACACAACTACTGATCGCTCACTATTTAGACAGAAGTTGACTATTTTCACTCAACTGAAATAAAGTTCACATTGCAAATAATATCGATAAATCGCTGTTTGAAGTTAAAAACTTTAAGGTTGTCGATGTTAGCGTACTCTTAATTACTCTAAGTATTCATTACTTTATTCTTCTTCCTTTTTATTTTTATTTACTAGACTAGATTTTTTTATTTACTAGACTCGAGGTACAATTACTTTTAGTCTATAAAAAGCACAATATATATTTAAATATGGTCATTACCATTAAAAACCGGCCATTCTTCCTCCTATCCAGAGTAATCATTTTTCGCTCGATGTATTAAAAAAAAAATATAGTCTCTTTTTTTAAACTAACGACGGTGTTCTAAACAAACGTCGTCTACTCTCTTGGATTTCATATCCCTAATCATCTATAAGTCATGATTCCAGAGCATGCCGCAAAAAAGTATAAATTGGAGTGTTGCCAACTCAGCGAGACTGCTTTTACTGATTATTCATACACTTAATTTGAAGCATGGTATTAAAGAATTAATACAACACCTTATGTTTCTCAAAAAAGAGCTCATAAGTTCTAGCATCTTTTTATGACTTAAAGTGTGGAACCGTTCATAGAATACGGACAACGCTTACCATTAAACGGGCCGTATGCTAGATCAGCGCTTCCCAAAGTGGGTTCCGTGGAATAGTTACCAGGGTTCCGCCAATAACGTTTGAGTGACATCTTTAACTCACCCCCCCCCCACCCCCTCTGCCCTTTGGAGGCTAAAAAGCGCGGGAGAAATTAAAAAACCGGGGATGTCCATGAATGTAGGGTTCAAGCATGTTGAAACTATGTTTATTATATAATACAGCTATTGTACACATGTCTGATACAAATAAATTTATCTTATCTTATCTTATCATGGAATTATAGGGATTTCATCAGTGTTCCGTAACCTTAAAAGTTTGGGAACCCCTGTGCTAGATCATTACCTTAGTCCAGCAAAAAGCAACTATTTTTTCATTTAATGTAGCTATAGTATTAAATACCGCAGTCAAAGCTTTTTGAAAAGAGAAAGAATGAAAAATATCAGTGATATAAAAAACATTTTTGTTTTTCTTTGATTTTTAAAGGTGTACACTGTTCGAAATTTAATCGATGCGTGCGCGCATACAGTACAAGAATAAAGTCGTGAACTCGTTACTGTTTACGAGATGTCTAGACAATCGTGAAGCTAAGTTCTCTCATTTTAAGATAATTATTACTTAAACCGCTCTATGTCAAGCTTCTTTGTTTTGGACTTCCCGTTGGATTTCTTTAACTTACTTATTATTTAATTCAGGTTTCCTTGATGCAGAGGTATTCTTCTTCTGCCTGACATTAACATTCCACACACAAAAAAAAAAGGAAAACAGACTTAAGCAACCTCGTCCACCAAGTCCATTTTTCTTTTTTGTTTTGTGCGTGTGTGAACCCCCTCGGGCCGTCACCCCACCGGGGTTTTCGGTGGGGCGGTGTGTCGGAATCGAACCGACTAAAACCACACGGTGTGCCATACTGCGCCTGAAATGGGAGGGATCCGGGAACAGCTTTCATTAAGACATCCGGAAGTCCGTTTTCCTAACTTAATCTTCTCCACCTTGCGTCGTCTACAACGGTATAGTGAAGACCTCTGACAGATAGACATTGATTCGATGGTTATAAGGATTTTTCATTGGATTTACAGAACCATAAAATTACGTGTTTTTTATCATGTACTTTTTAGGGTTCCGTAGACAACAAAGTGCCTTTATAGTTTCGTTATGTGTATCTGTTTGTCCGTCCGTCTGTCCAAGACTTAGCTCAGACTGTTACTACTAGAAAGCTGTAATTTGGCATACCTATACATACATATTTATCATTATCACGAAGACTAAATGGTAAAATAAAATCTTAAAAATAAGTTTTTTTGTAACTCTTCTACACTTAAAGTAGGGATGGTTTTTTCTCTCGTCTAAACCATGGTGAGGGTGTCCTTGAGTAGGTTTTTTTTAAGTTTTTGCCGGTGTGTGAAAACCATTTTTCGATTCAGATTTAAAGTACTATTTTTGTTGATTATTGTTAAGTAACCCTCCTCCCTCCAATTACGTTGTTGTTTTTAATAGGTGAAAAAATTCACGGCAGTATTATATAACAAAGTTAAAAGAAATGCTATCACAGCTAAGAAGGCTTTACAAGTTAACGAATAATCGTCGAAAATTATAAGATGGAGTGTTCAACTACGGAACCGTACATTGCGCGTGGTCCGACATGCACTTGGTCGGTTTTAAGGGTAATTTTTATTATTATCTTAATTATAATTTAACACAATCGGTGTATAAGTTATGAAACCTCATAGTGCTTTTTATGGATTTCTGCATCTCATTAGCTAATACTTATACATACGAGTATGTACGTGCATGATTCCTAGCTTCTCTCATTTTATGATATCGTTAAATACAACATAGATTATACTATTATAACAGACTTCGAGCTTTGTTTACTTTTATGCGCGGACACACCAGAAAATAATAGCTAAACTGACTAATTAAAACTAAAGTAGTAATAACTAATGAGCAATGAGTTACGCAGGAACATTCGACATAAAACTATACGTAGTATAATGTACATTTTCGAATGTGTTTGAGGTTTTTGTTCTGTTAGCGTGAATGCTTAATTAACACTTTAATAACCTTGCACACCAACACAAAGTGACTATATCTTTCTGATTTCTTAATCGATTTTTAATTAAATGTCATTCTCGTTCGAAAGCAACGTAAGGCTTTCAACTTTTAACATCTTCGTTATGGATTCACAGTTTCCTTAAAATTTAAACATTAGTCAGAATACAGGTCATGGAAAAGAAATGTTGAAGACGACGGACGACGCTGCCGATTGCACCGGCTTGCTAGTGCCACAAATATATTTCATAACAAAAACGGCATTGGATGTATAGATGAACGAATAATTCAATGGAAGTAGCATCGTACGCAAGCTTTGGTAGAGCTCCAAATCACCTTGAGGTTTGCTGTTACGTACGCTAAAATACACTATCAAAACAGTGCGTTTCGTTCACCGTTCGGAGTCACACGCTTGCTCGGCAAGCATTTCAGTAATAATAATTATTGCTTTAAGAATAAACTGTGAAAAGTCTACTAGGACTTATAATAGTGTTTTATCCTGTGCCTTTAACTATTTTAGTATATAATTAGAATGTTTAGAAATAGCGGAAGAGAAATTATTTTCGTAATGTGAGTGTGACGCGTTTATAGCAAACTCAGCGTCTCATTGGATTGTCTGAGATTCGTCTGGGCGAAACTTACATATGTTGATGATGTAAGTTCAACAAATTATATGGTTATTTTCAAATATTGATAGCAATAAAAATGAAAATAATAAACATTCAATTATGCTTAAACTGTTGGAAGCTATTGAAAAGGAGCTTAACAGAACAAATCTAACATAATATGAATAGTGCCGTATTTTGAATAAATTCAATAAAATAAAACATCGTTTTAAAATGTATCTATCATGTAAGTAGACACTGTTCATTACTTTAACCAAGGCTAACTTATCATATAACTGAAAGAAAGAAGGCGAACTTCTATTATAATATAGTGTTTAAAAACGTATTACTATCTTATTTTTATACATATTTTCATTGATGAAATTGCCTGAATAATATAGCCTACAGTTTAAATATATTTTGTCTAGTCATAATTAGACATATCAGCTCTATATAATAACATTTATACTAGTACATTATGTAGCAGTATGCAGTCTTAATTGTCCATTGTAGTTACAATAAAGTTGCCGATGGTGCTCGTATATTCTCGACTAAATTTTTTATTTAACTTTGTCCTCCAAATTAATAGTCGCTTTTGTTGTTTTCTTTTCCAGTGGATAATTAGGTATTAATTTAAGGTTATCTGACGTTTTTCACTCTTTACACAAACATTCTACTGACAGTCAGTCAGTCAGTCAGTACGTATACTGACTGCTTGGAAGTAAAGAATCAATAACACTGCATTCTAGATTCAAATGTTCGCCACATGAAAAAGAAAGTAGCATTTTAGTGAGACTAGATATTGAATAAGTATCGATAATGAAACAATAAAATATTTTATTTATCGCGTTCTTTTTTATACGTATATAAAATACTTTATTTTCCATGCATATAAAAATAACGTGATTTTTTATTATTATTGTGATTGTGTAGAATTAGGCCCCAATTGACTCCTAATAAGCTCGTTTCATAAGTAAGTAAACTGAAAACAGTGTCAATGATGAAAATAATGTCTTCGTCTAAAGTCGTTGTGTTTATAGTTGACTACCTGCTGCCCATGACTTCGTCAGCGTGGAAATTTTGGTGAAATCTCTCACGGGAACAGTACATTTTTTTGGGATAAAAAGTAGTAAATGTGCTATTCCAGATATCTATCTCTGTGCCAAATTTCATCCAGATCAGCTGTTTTTGCGTGAAAGAGTTATAAACATCCATACATCCTGACAAACTTTCGCCTTTATAATATTAGTAAGATAGTAACATATTAGTAAGATATTCCATCAATAACGAGGTAAATGGGACCATCGGCAGAAGCAACAGACATGTTTATGAATTTTCTTATAAAAGCTAACAGGAAAATTAAGTAAAAGATCCTAACTATGAACTTAAACATGAGTCACTTTAAACATTATCAACCTTTTTGTCTCGTGTGTCTATTTATTAAATGTGACATCAGCTTTGTGCAATAAATTGTAGGGTGCATTTGAAAATAGAACAATTATTTAAATCACTCTAGAACATGGGCAAAAGAGCATGACTCTAGCATGCAGTTGCAATAAGAATTTTTGAAAAACAAAACTATCCGTTTACAAGTTATGACCGTTTGAATTTCCAGGTATTTTGGCATCCGTTTTTCATACAGGTGGCTTGTATAAAGTTAAAGATTAAAATCTTTAACTTTTTTATTTTGGAATTTTTCATTTTTAAGTTAGTTTTTATTGATTTTCTCAATAACTAAGTGAATAGCGTTTATGAGAAACGGAGGTAAAAACCTCTAAATTCAAACGGTCAAACTTGTTAACGGATAGTTTTTTATTAATTCTTATTGTAACTGCATGCTAGAGTTTAAACCACTGAAAGGGCATGCCCTTTCAGTGGTTTAAATAAGCGTTTCTTTTCCGAAGCAAAATCACGTGATTTGTGGCTAAATCACGTGATTTTGCTTCGGGGAAAACCGCTGCTTAAGTGAACCATCGGTGTTCGCACAGAATCCTTTAACCTACTTTAAAGAAATCAGTGCTCAGCAGGGATACCCTAATTGTACAATTACCTCTTCTGTAATAGCCAACCAAATGTACTGCTGACGCTAAATACCTCAAAACCTTTACATAGAATTTTACTTATCTTTGGGTGGCTAAACATTTTAAAAGTGTCGAAGTTTTAAAGACGTTACGTTCTCGTTTATTGTATAACATCCCTATTATATTTATCACCATTTCGAGCAAAAACCATTTCGTTTATTGCAGAAGAAGACTAACTCATAATTTAAATAATATGAATAACATAATATTTAGACGAAAGTACGATTCTTCTAAGGAATGTTTTAAGAAAAGCATTTGATTCATTAAAAAGTCAAAACAACGCTCAAAACTTATAAACACCCCAATAAAGGCCAATAAAAACGTGCTAGCTTATGTCACACTCACACCTGTACTTGCCGTTACTTATTAAATTGCCATCCCTCGCTCCCTTACATTTAATATAAACATAGCGTTTTTATAATCACTGTTTTTGCCTTGAAAGCGGACACGCTACTATGACACATTTAATCATATCAAATGCTGTTCTTGCCTACCTTTGTTCAAGTTTTAATGACATTTATCTTTTAAGCAAGTGCGTTCTATTGTAACCCAAATAGCCTTCTAACACCTAAAAAGGTCAAGTTTTAAATTTGATTTCAAACGTTTGAACGTTTCTTGTGTTAACCAATAGCAACAAAAAAGGGTATACCTATATATCACGTAAAAACTTTGGATTATTGGGTGTTATGATGCCACGATCAAAAGCTATAAAATAATCAATATTTTATACCTATTAGTCGATCAGAGTTCGAAATACGACTGTAATTCAATAAACTATATTATTGAAATAAATAAAACTCCGTGAAAAGCTACTAAAAAGAAAATCTTACATAAAAACCTAGAAGTGAGAAAGAGACAAAATAAACCATATCGTGAAATCGGATTGAAAAAATTTAGTCTCCAATTATAGTCTCCTGTCAAAAAAAAAACCTGTTTTAATTTTGGTGTTTTCATCATAATCTTTCTATATTTTAACATATGAATATAAAAAAAACAATGATTGTGTCGTGTTCTGTGTTAGATTAGGATATAACATACAGCAAAATCCAAATAAAGAAACATTTTACTGGTAAATACTAAAAGTTCAATACTAGTTTCAAAGTGTTTATTTTCGCAGAATAAATACACAAAATTATTTTGTATTGCAAATTGCAATTAATATATGCAGTAAATATTATATTTTTGAAATATTGTGATATTAAAAAAATGTTTGATACTAAATATTGTATACTGGATATGAGACCGCGTTTGACACACGGATTGACCAACAGCAAAACACAATCTATGGATACGTCGATATCTTCGTGTGTTGTATAAAAAAGTATAGTTAGCTGCATTCATTTCAAAACTTCATCGTTTATTAACTGACTTCAAAAAAAGGAGAAGGTTCTCAGTTCGTCAGAATCTTTTATTTTTTGTATGTATGTCACCAATTTACTCGAAAGGTAACTGGCCTAATATGTAAAATATTTTTTTCTTCGAAAGTACAATTACATCCTAGTTGGTCCCGTTGTCATCTGGTCAGTATCTGATGATGGGATCCTGGAGAAATCGAGGGAACTCTTTACAGGAAGAAGGGAAAACTTATAGTGATGTCGGTATTTTTGTAAAAAACGGATAAAAACAATTACTCTTTAAATAAACATACATTTGATCAGCATCCTACTACTGTACTAAAACTTTCAATTTATTATTGAAACTTCCGCCCCCTAATTAGCGCTATCATTTAATTTGTATGTTTTCTCTGAGTATTTTTTTTTTATGTTAAAAGGAGCAAATGAGCAGTCGGGTCACCTGATGATAAGTGACTACCGTCACCCATGGGCACTGCAACTTAAAAGTCACAAGTGCGCAGCCGGTCTTTAAGGTGGGAGTAGGGGAAGGGGGGAATAGGAGGGAGAGGAGGGAAGAAGGGCAAAGGGAAGCCTTAAGGCCTCCGGTAACCTCACTCACTCGGCGAAAAGCAATGTCACTGTCACTGCCGGCTTTCTGTGAGTCCGTGGTATAACTCCGGTCGAGCCGGCCCATCCTGCTGAAGCATGACTCTCCCACTCCCACTGAGTCCATGAAACAGTCAAATCATACATATCATAGCATCTTAAATCTGGAGAGAGTAAAGATTTAAAGTTAAAGGTCCTGCTCCACATCCACATTATAAATGAGTTGGTAATCGTAATGGCCTTTAGATTCTGCTCTTATGATTTTTCACTTTTCTTCTGACATATATCTATCTATTGATATTTTTCATCCTATTACTTTAAACGAGCAATTCTTGTATGTGTGTGTATTTATATTTCGGGTATCTCAGAAACGGCTTTAACGATTTTGATGAATTTTTGTAAACAAATACAGTTTTGCATTTTAAGTTCAACTGCATAGTTGTATTTCCTGTAAAAACGCAATTTTACAACCAAAAATATTAAAAAAAAAAAACCGCCCAAGTGCGAGTCGGACTGGCGCACCGAGGGTTCCGTAAAATATTTTTATTATATGATGTAACAAAAATTTACGATTTTCGCAATTTTTCCTTTATCTGTGCTATAAAACATTGCTTCGTACCAAATTTCAAGATTCTGAGTTCACGGGAAGTACCCTGTAGGTTTCAGAAGAATATAAAATCCCAAGAGTATGAGTATCTTTGCAACATATCGTTTTGAAGGGAACGTCCAGTAGAATGCTAGCAAGCTGTAGATTACCCAAACATTTTTCTTCCCTGGCAGGTAGTTGACTAATTTATAGTAAAGTTTGTTACTTATACATATTTAAATTTAATGAAATGGACAGGGCAGTCCCTAACTTCATTATTTAGAAAGTATATAGTTAGAAAGTGTTTGAAGACTAAATTTGTAAATGTCTAAACGTCAATTTAATATACAACAACATCGATAAACTACATGCCTCATTAAAATATAATGAGAGTTTCTTATAAAAGAGCTCAATCAAATTAGCTTATCGTTTGAGTACACAGAAGCCCACTTTTGTACCTGATGCATAAAAAGCCATAGGCAAATACACTGTATAAAGAAATTAAAATGATGGTAAATCGTATTTAAAGTACTTAACTAAACATTTGTAAAACTAATTTTTTAACCATAATCGTCAATAGCCTTTTTTTTTATTTATTGGAAATGAGAAACCATTTATTTATCAAAACAAAAACGGAATATATTGATTTTCCGTATGAAATGCTTAATATTCGGAATATATTGATTTTCCGTATGAAATGCTTAATATTCGGAATATAAATAAAATCTTTCAAAATAATCATGTTATCGTCATTATCTTCCTGCACTTAGAAATGTGATATCTTAAATCAAGAGCAGAATCAGAAACTTGGGATTAGATAAATTGTATTCCACTGTCAAGTTGTTTGATAATGACAGTAATACCAGGGACGTAGCTGAGAAGGCGATTGAAAGTAACTATTTAAAAAATACACTAATGTGTAAGGAATGACCATGTAGTTTTGAGTCTATTTCTGTTTCTGGATAATGTTAATACATGATACATAATACATAAGAACCATTAATCAGTATAATAAAGAAGTTCAAACACTAAAACTCGACTATGGATAAAAATACACTCTAAAAGTACGAAACAAGAAAATAATTATTGACTGAAATTCTTATCTACCAATTCCTTATTCAATTACAGACAATGTAAAGAGTAGATCACTTATGTATTATATACATCTATCATCTTCTACCGCAAACACCATTTGATAATAACATTTTATAGTGACCGTTTTAATATAAGACATTCTTATTTCTTAAATAAATAGAATGACTTGGCAATCGCACCCGGCATTCACCATGACGGCCTTGCTTGCATTTGCTTCAGCGGTAAATGGACAATCTTTTCTTCTTTCATTGTCTACCAGTTGTCTTGGAAAATGTTACACAGCAGCCCAAGAAGCAGGATCCTCCTCCGCCATGACAGCGCTCCAGCTCACTCCGCCAGACGGACTATCGAATATTTGTCTATCGAAGGTGTGGGGCTAGTGAGTAAAGGAAAGGTCGGGACTGTAAGGAGGACCTTACAATCCCGACCTGGCACCTTGTGACTTTTATTTATTTCCAAAAATAAAAGATAAACTCAGAGGACTTAGAGGAGAGGAGATTCGTTTTATGGAGTCTGAAGATGCCGTGGCTGCGTTTGAAAAAGGCGTCGAAGAGATCCCTAAAGAAGAGTGGGCTCACTGCTTCAGTCAATGGTTCCGTCGCATGCGACGGTGCTAAGAAATGTACGGAGACTACTTCTCAAAGCAATAAAAATATTAACAGGCTTCTATATCATTCCGCTTTTGTTTTCTAAAAACTTTTAGTATGACCCCCACGTACATCCATGTTATCGGGCCGGATGCTTCGCATCACTGAATCATTTCCCTTCTTGAACTGAGCAACATAAAGGTCTCCGAGGATGCTACTGCAGGCAACGAGATGGCTACTCGCGCTCCAAAGCCCCAAAGTAGAAGGTCAAAACGTGCTGTTACAGCAAGAAAGTAATACACATATTACATTTAACACTTCCACTTGCATCGTTAAAAAAATTGTTGCTTTTTAGGGTTCCGTTTCTCAAAAGGAAAAAAGGAACCCTTATAGAACCACTTCGTCTGTCTGTCTGTCAAGATCCTTTTTCTCAGGAAACCGTGGACCATCAAGTTGAAATTACCATGAAATATTTGTTAGCGTTCCCTTGAAGCTTTCAAAAATTCAAGCTTCTTAGCCAACGCACTCAAAAGATCATTAAACATTAGATTTTAAAAATCAAAACCTATAGGGTTATATATATATATAGGGTAATTCCCATTGACCTAGAATCATGAAATTTGGTAAAAAGCAAGTTCTCACAGTACAAGTAAAGAAAAAAATCCTTTATTTGTTGTTAAATCACATTAAAAAAATAGTTTTTGTGATTACAAAATTATATATTGCAGTTGCAAAGGCAACCTTATCGTAAATCGATGTATGGGCGGTATTTTTAGAACTGCAAAGTTAAGTTTGTCTTTTGGAAAAGAGGGGCAAAATCTTTCAGAATTGATTCCCGAGATGGACGTACTAATCTACATAGAAGTTTGTTTGCTAACGAAACTTCTTACTTTTCAATAACGAATGGTGAATAATAACGAGCTATGACGAATTGGAACGAACCATCTTGGAAAAATAACACTTCACCTCAAAAATGTTTCCTCCCCTTAACCCTGATAGCCTCCCGCAATTTCATACCTACATACACATTACACAAATACGTATAAACTCACGCCTTTCTCCCTTCGGGGGGAGAGGGGGTGGCAGACTTGCCTCTTTTCTTACATTCGTCACGAGCTTCCTCTATTGACATTAAACCTTTCATACAAGCCACAGGTTTCGGATAGTTCTGAACTGCCTGTTCTTCAGAATATTACTATTGTTGTGAGTACGTTTCCGTTATGTCCTGATCTAGTTCGTTTGAGTTGAGATATGGCATTTCGGCATTCAAGGCAAGCGAAAATGATCTGAACTACGTAGTAGCTACTAATCTTGAATCGCGCTATGAAAGTTCTCGCGCCGCTAAATATAATATATATACATACAACTTACCAACACCAACCGTTGGGCCGCGGTAATTTCAAGGTTATTCCAGATATAAAATATCTATAGACTTAATAGCGATAATATTTAAAAGGTATAATACCTTTTGGTTACCAGACATGGACGTATAAAAAAAACTTTTTTTATACGTCCATGTTACCAGAGGTTTTGATCGGATTGCACCGATCGTGGTCACGAGTGTGTAAACTGCGAGTTTTAGCAATTACTCGCAATTTCACAATTAAAATACGATAAAGTGCATAATATAATATAAATGTATAGTTATATTTTTATACCAATAAAGACTAAAAATAAAAATATTTAGGCTATTTTGAAGTCACGTGCATATTCCCTATTGAATAAAAAAATTTAAGCTGTCTCGGTATCCGTTGCGTCTTAGTACTTCCTGAAAGTGCGAGAGGGATTGTACCTTTTAAATATTATCGCGATTAAGTCCACTAATATGTATCAAAATCGCGAAAATTTAAAAACAATCTAGGTAGATGTTATGAAGCAGATAGTGTGTCCTTTTCAGACAAATGGACGAATATTATTATTTTAAGCGTTATGCTCTAGACGTGAATGCTTCTTTGTATTGTAATAGAAACAAGACTTTCCTGTTGATAAGACGTGTCACGTAATAAAATCGTTGTGTAAGTCGGCTATTCAAGGTTTCACCAAGTATGATGTCACCCTCAAACTGGGGCCCCATAGATTCGTGTCCTTACCTAATTTAATAAGGCAATAGTCACTTCTGTATGTTTAGCAGAAGGGAGATTATGTTTTAATTTAATAGAAAATAATGGGGAATAACGAAACGAGCGAATAAAAAATACTTAGTGACTAATAGTAAGATTCTTTTTTAATAACTTGAGCGGCATGAATTTGGGTTAGCGATAAATTAACTAAACTGATGACTAATATTGATTCATAAAAAAAAAACAATATGAGCTGCTACGAGCGTGATGCGTATTACTAAGTGAGGGACTACAAATGCAGAGAGGGCGACATTAATATTAAGTTGGAGAGGATTTAACATTAGTAGACTAGCTCAATGGAATAGAAATGGGTAGGTTTAGGTTAGGTTAGATTGGTAAAGGGCTCTGTTTCCGCATTTAGACTCATAAGCGGTCCATTATCCGTACAGGTGGGCTAACTAGTTGAGCCAGCCTAGCTCCTTCCAGAAGCGCAGAAGCCTCCTGGAGCATTCACAGGCTTCTAGGAGCGACCTCGCTCCCGCGAGGATACTTGCCCGTTGTGTGGCCACTCCCTCGCACTCCAGGACAACGTGGGCGGCCGTTTCCTCCGCGTTGAGACAGCCTCTGCATAGAGGACTGTTTGTCCCATTGATGGTGAATAGGTGTCGATTTAGGGCCAAATGGCCCGTAATAGTTCCTACCACTATTCTGATGTCAAGTCGGTTGAGACTGAGCAATCTGCAAGTCAAACGTGGTGAGACCTTCGTCAGCACCAGTTTGGATTGTCTACAGCCAGGTGTGTGGGCCCAGCGGTTGTTGTGTGTTTCCCGAGTCCGTTGTCTTACCCATGAGCGAAGTTGATTAAAGGGAAGTGGCAACAGTGTAGTTGGACCTGCTACTGATGTTGCAGATCCCCTCCTTGCCAGCTCATCGGCGACATCGTTCCCGAGTGAGTCACTATGTTGGAGGATTAGCCTGTTGTCGGAGGCTAGACGTTCCAGTGTCTGGTGGCATTCGTATATAAGACCGGAGTTCATGGTGTTGCCCTCCAGGGCTTTTAGGACGGCCATACTGTCTGACAGTATGCGGATGTTATACTCCTTGACTTGACCGCGGTAGCGGCGTAGATTATCGCAACGCACTCGCATTGAAATATGGAACTGTGCTGCCCTAACGCCAGTGATATTGTTATGTTCAGGTCTTGTGAGAAAATTCCGGCTCCAGTCCCTGTCCCCATCTTAGAACCGTCCGTGTATATACGGACTTCATTTATGCCAGATTGATCTCGGTCGTTTTCATATAGCTGTATTCGGTATCTCCTTTCGAAGATGTGTTGTTTGGGGATCCTATCGCATGGGGCAGCTATCAGTGGTTGATATTCCACTAATTCATTCCATAGTTTGGAATGGGGACCCTCTCGGTTGTACCACAGACCCAGGTATTTGAGTGTGATGGCTGCCACAGCTGCTTCCTGCTGTATAAATAGGTGTAGTGGTTCTAGGTCTAGAGCTACTGCCAGGGCAGCTGTGGGAGTCGTGCGCATGCATCCAGTTGCGGCAGCACATGCGAGTCTCTGGAATTGCTGCAACTTGTTACTGACGGTGCTGAGCTCTGTTCTCTGCCACCAGGCAATAGCACCGTACGTGATGATAGGCCGTATGACCGTTTTGTACAGCCATAGGGTGATTTTTGGTGATAAGCCCCAGCTTTTGCCGAGGAGTCGCTTGCATTGACAGAAAATAATGCTCGCTTTGTTCAGTTTCGTGTCCAGGTGCCTGTACCATAGGAGTTTACTGTCAAGTATCACTCCTAGATACTTGACCTCCTTGGTAAGGACTAGACGGGTGTCGAATAGTTTAGGTAGTCTTAGTTCTCCTAAACTTTGCCTCTGTCTTTGTCGGGTTCACTGTTAAGTCGTGTTTTTCACACCACTGTTCAACGACCTTCAGTGCGGTTCTCATTAGGTCACATACCACCCCCTCAAAGGGGCCGCTGATGAGGATGGTCAGGTCGTCTGCATAGCCTACTGTGAGGAACTTGTGGTCATTGAGTTGAGTAATGAGCTCATTGATCACAATGTTCCACAGGAGAGGTGAGAGAACTCCGCCTTGCGGACACCCTCTGGCCACCACCCCTCTTGTTGTGTTATTCACAGTAAATTGTATGGCTCTGTGTCTGAGCATGCTGTCGATCCACCCGGCAATTGTGGGATCGACCCCATGTCTTGACAGAACCTGGCTAATGCTGGTGAAGTTAGTTTTGTCGAAGGCACCCTCGATATCGATGAAGGTTCCTAGGGTAGACAACTTGTTTTTTAGATTGCCCTCTATGTACGAAACTACTTGATGAAGGGCAGATTCTGTTCATTTGCCCATTGAATAAGCATGTTGGTTGGGGTTCAGAGGGTAGTTGACTAGTGCAGTACTCCTGATTTCCCTGTCTGTTAGTCTCTCCAATACTTTAAGTAGGAATGATGTGAGACTGATGGTTCTAAATGATTTCGGTTGTGTGTAATCTCCTTTGCCGGGTTTGGGGGATGAAGACTACTTTGACCTCTCTCCATTTTAGGGGGACATAGCGATGTGCCAGGCAGCTTTGGTAGATGATCCGAAGATGATCTATGAGTGCCCCATCACACCATTTTAGCAGGCCTGGGAAAATACCATCTAGTCCTGCCACTTTGTATGGAAGAAAGCTGTTGATCGCCCGATGCACTTTAGCATGATTAACGATTTTGCGGGCAGTTATCCAGTCAGAATCGCCTGGTGTTACCCTCGTTAACCTCCCATGTGTCCTCCACATTTGATATGCGATATCCTGGGAAGTGAGTTATCATTAACAGTTCTGAAATCTCTGAATCTGTTTTTGTGTAAGTCCCATCTGGTTTTTTCAAGAAGCCAAGATTGTGCTCTCGTTCACCACACATGATGTTTTTGACTCTGTTTGCCTTATCGTTACTCTCTATGTTAGTACAGAAGTTTCTCCAGCATTCAGTTTTACTGATTCTGATCCGCTTCTTGTAGTGATGTAGGGCCTGCGTATATGCTTCCCAATGATGGTCTAATCGAGAATTTTTTGCTTTATTGAACAACTTTCTAACCTTACGCCTTTGTTTCTTCTTGTTCCGGTCCCCACCAGTGTTGTTTTCAAAAAATTCAAAAAATTCAATTAGGGTGGTTGTAAGGTTATCTACATGTTTATCAATATCCGCTGTGGTCCCGTGGGCAGTCAGCAGATCGGTATTTTCCAACCTTTCCGCAGTGAATAGCCCATACTTACGGACGTCTATCTTACGAGGATTCCGTCGGGGTTCAGGCGGTATGAGGGTCATCTTCAGGTCAAATTTGATCCACCGATGATCCGAGCACGACGCCTCATCCGAAACATGCCAGTCCGAGATATGTGTCGACGCGTGCTCACTGGCTAGTGTTAGATCTATGATTGTTTGGGCTCCCGATGTGACGAATGTCGGTTCTGAGCCGGTGTTAATTACGTTTAGCTTAGTAGTGAGTAGAAAAGAAACAAGTTCCTTACCTCGTTGGTTATTGTTCTTATTACCCCATAGCACATGGTGCGCGTTGGTGTCAGCGGCGACGATCAGCTCTAGTCTCTCTCGCTCGCAGTAGCTTGCAAGTGCGGCCAGTTCCGGGGTGGGGATGTCTGCGTCGCCCGGCAGGTATGCGGACGCCATCACCACTTCTGGTAGGCCTGAAGAGGGTTCTTTGAGTCTGATGATAGTCAAGTCTCTGGAACAGAACTCGGTCATTAAGGTGGTGATCGCGTGTTTCGGTGTAAAAATACATGTATGCGGTTTATCCATGGTCGTGTTGAGGAGTAGTTTACCTCCAATGTTGTTTAGACCGCAAATCCTGCCCTTCCTAATCCACGGCTCCTGGATTAGGGCTACGGTCGTGGTGTTGACCTCCAGCATTCTGCGAAGGCTAGCCGTTGCAGTTTGGCTGTGCTGGAGGTTGATTTGTATGGCGTTGAGGTTAGGGGGAGCTGACAGCGCCATCGTCGCTATCCAGCATCGTCTCGTCCAGATCGCTGTCAGCCTCTCTGGAGAGGTATTTCTCAGGCGAAACTGCTTTCGCCGGGCTGATCTGGACGCCTGGCCCCTCGCTGGGGTCAGGTTGAGCTTCCCCTTGAGTTTCGCTGCTTGGGTCTCCGGAGACCTCCTCGGACGCAGCTTCTAAGTTCGTCGGCGGTGGTTGAGGACGGTCGTCGAGGAAACGGACGTAGAGGTTACCAAGTCCGCAGTGGACCCTACGCTCGCTCTCCCTGAGCCTACACACGTCCACTTCTGGGATGCCCAGCACCAGAAAGAGAGCCTTTTTCTCTTCTTGGGGCTCGGCATGGTAGAGTGCCCAGTTGGACACCTTGTAGTCACAATTTTGACACGTTAGCCGCCTACGGATGTGGTCTAACGTGTCCTCAGGGCCTTCCTGTGGCACCAGGAGTCCCGCCTTGATCCGTTTGGGAATCTCAGATTGGCGTTTAACTACCAGTCTGGTTCCCAAACATGGTGCTTCAATTTTGACCACGGCCTGGCGCAGCCACTGAAGGTCAAAGTCATCGCGGCGCCACATCTTGAGGACCCCTTCGCTATGGAAGGGCTTTCCCTTAAAACGCGGCGCCACGAAGGGGACTCAGGACGTGCTGGGCACAAAAAATTCAGTGTCCAGCACGCCCCGCAGCCGAACCTCAATGGCCTGCGCCTGCTCCTTGGTCAGGTCGTGGTAAGGCTCCTGCATTACTGCGACGCAGTAGTCATTCGACTTCAAAGCGTCGGAGTAGCTCGTGGACCCTGTGGTGGTGGGCTGGGATTTAGGGCGCTTACCGCCGCCCTGTGGGGTCGAAGACTCATCCGGCCGGTTTCTTTTTGCGGGTTTAGACGGGCCCGAGGGCCTGCCTTGCTTCGCAGTCCCCGCTTTATTGCCTCGTCTAGTGTGACCCTGCCGTGGGGTCGCATTCACAGCAGCAGGCCCCTTAGCGTCTGGTGGTGTCCCCGTAGGAGCTGCTGTTCCCTCGGCTAGACTATTGTCTTTGCCGTGGGTTGGCGCATCGCTAATAGGGACGACGTAAGTCTTTGCAGACCCTTCAGCAGCTTCACGCTGCTTACTTCCACCTGACGCCAGAGGTCGCGCTTGTTCAGCTTCCGCCCGGGCTTTCGCCCTTTTGGTCCTATGGTTCACCCTGGACGGTTTCGGTTTTTGTCCCCTCTTCTTCTTTATACCCACCAGGTTCCAACAGGGTTCAACCTGTCTGGAACTTGCGGGCATAGGCATTGCTGCCTTCAGAGAAGAGAGCTCGATATTCGACTGTGGCGCATCACTCTGGTTATGCACCTGAGGAGCTGCCGGTGTCTCCGGTGGCGCTACACTCGGGTTATCCACCCGAGGAGCTGCTAGTAGTTTAGGTGGCGCTCCTCTCGGGTTATCCCCTCGAGGAGCTACCAGTTTGGGGGACGACGCTGCACTCGGGTTATCCACCTGAGGAGCTGTTGGTGTATTGCACTGGGCGCCGCCTGGGTTATTCACCCGGGGTGCTGCCTGTGCGGGTTTCCTGAAAGGAGAAAAGTTTTTGTTTAGGTTAGGTTAGAACTGCGACCACAACGCACGAGCCGAGCGAGAGCGCCGCGGCAGCGGCCGGCCAGTGTCAGAACTGAATTCTATGACAAACGAAGTACTTGGTCAAACATTACATAACGTTGTCACTAAAACAAATATAAGGTCGCTCGATTAATATTTGTAACTTGCTGTTATAGAGATTATCGTCACTCGCAGTCAGTCGGTCGCTCACTTAGTATTTTCGTAACCCAAATTCATTAACTTTGACACTTAAAATTCAAATTTACAGTCATTCGTTTAAATACTACCCGAAAATAATTTAATTATAAACCAATAAGTTCTGTCAGTTACCGGTGAATGCCTGCAACATAATGTAATTATAACTACTACGGTGTTTCTTAAAATTTAGATATGATTAGATTCCCGTTTTCTGTGTCGAAATTTAGGTTTAAATTTATGATCTCTTTTTTTTTATTAAGTTCTTGAAGAAATCAAGATACAGATAACAAAACAAATACGCTAACGTAGGATGTATTGAGATTAACAATAATGATAAGTGACGTAAAAATACAATATAAAATACACGGAAGATGTAAAAACCGGGAAAGTGCGAGTCGGACGGCGCGGCGGCGCACATAAGAGTATTTATATAATAATCTAGTCAAAAGTCGAAATTCCTAAAATAGTGTAATGTTCCATGGAATATAATGTTTAGCAAGCTAAATAACCCTCCGATTGAATGACAGTCATAAAAATTACCTCCGCTTCCCGCCTCTTGGCGTGTGTCAATCAGAACTTAGTAATTGTCAAAGCACCACCTTTGGTTCTCGACACTTTCGTTCATAGTAATTGTTTCCAGTGCTGTTGTATGTTTGCGTGGTGGAATATAGAAAAAAAAATCTGTTGAACATGGCAGATAGAGGTATGTACTACATTTTAAAATAAGATGATATTGATTTACTATTCACCTTCTGTATTTAACAACTACATCGGAGTAACTGTATTTTTTCTTTAAATTTTTTCTTAAAATTATCAAACAAAGGTAGTTTTGTTTGTGTGTCTGGTCTTGTAGAGCTATGTGACTTGGTTATTTATATAATTTAGACTATTGATAACCAAGTACTGCCATTAAACCGTCCGCCTACTTCCGCCAATTTGTTTTTTACAACTTCAAAGTTGATGCCTGAACAGACTGAAATATTTTATTCAATAGGTACGTTTTTAATATTTTTCTTATAGATTCTTCGCAAACTATCAAGAATTTTACGAGAAGAGCACTATATGACATTCTCAAATAATTTGAAGGAAAGAAAATGGATTAGATTTTTTTTATTGGAAGAGAACTTTGTGGAAGCGAAAAAACAACCAGGACGACCATCTTATTCGAGCGCAGTAAACGAAGAAAAACAAGTATCATAAACACTTTATTATGATATACATATTGTGTAAAATTGCAATTTGTGCCAAAAAAAGCTTTTAATAATTTTGAACAGTTTTAATGGACAAATACACCTATGTGCGGCGGCAGCGGTGTCGGACGTTGGCAGTCGGCACACGAATGGTTCCGTACCATAGTACAAGTTTTAACACCGTGTATTTTTAAAGATCTTCGTAAAAGAACCAAAAGAGGCGCTATGATAAAATGTAAATAATTGTAGTAATACACTCTGTGAACATTTCAAGCGTCTTTTTATTGCCAAAATACTTTTCTTACAAGAAGGGCCCGTCTGTATATTAATTAAATTTTATTATTTGTTGTCATAGATACAACAGTAATACTCAATCCGCGATAAAATTAAGTTACCTTTTACGGTTCAAAAGATAGTCATTATTAAGTTCAAGCAAAAATAAACGTTCATTTAAGGGCACTTCCTTAAATTTTTAAGTTTATTATATTTTTATTATTTGTTGTTATAGAATTAAACTAAAAATTAACTGATATGACATTTTAGCAGTATTATCGACAATAGGTGTCGATAATACTGCTAAAATGTCATATTAGTTCTACATAAAGCTGAGATGCGTTTCTTTGCGCCTTAAACACTATCTACTATAGGTAAATTGCCCCATATAATAATACTGTAGCAAAATATTGAGGCCACATACGCATAATATGCAACGATCGCTGCCTCAATGTTTACAGTTTGGGATAGTCTATTTAACCGATGAAAAAGGTTCAAGTCAACCAGTATAATTTTTTTTTTCACATAACTTTTTAAAGTGAAGTCCGATTTTGATAATTATTTTTTTATTGGATAGGGTATACTTCAAAGTTGGTCCCATTTTAATTTGAAAACGAAAATTAAAATTATTTTTTGTTCTATAGCGGCAATAGAAATACACACTGTAAAAAATTCAACTGTCTACCTAGCACGTTACATGAGATACACCCCGCTGACAGTGAAACGCTGGCGGCAACAACCTTTCTTTGTGTGTGATGTCCTTTTCGGGTTTATTTTCTGGAAATATTATTTAAGTAATTTATTTACTCCTTAATTTTGAATACTAACTTGTTTCTGTGTTTCAAACATAGCCAAGGTGACAAACAAGCACATTGGACCGTCCCATGTAAAACGTTAGTGGTGCCTATAAAAATGGTGTCTTCACTAGAGCTCTCCACCACTACTTCCCACTTCAGTATTATAGACAGGCCAAATACTGAAATAGTGAATTCAGATCATCATTCTGAGTCGAAAATCATTGGAATTTTCTGCTGGAAAATTCATAATTTTTTTTTATAATTTTATATTTTTTTTGGTAAAAGTTATATCACAATTTGTAAACAGAACAACAATAATACCTACGGTTGTAACGTTTACATTGCGTAGCACCAAATGAAACTAATGACTATAAATCTTTAATCTCGCATTTTATGATGACCTGACTTTTGTATTCTCATAAGTATCAACAGAAAGACGTTTTTGTAAGTTTTTAGCGTAGCCGAAACTTCCCGCTGTATACTGGCATATAGATATTGTTACGAATATCCCGCCATCTATTGGCGACTGTGGGAAGTCATATAGAGCAACAAAATAAAGATACACGCCATCTGTTGAGACAACACAGAACTAAGTAGTTAGTAACCCGTTAATAGAATATTCTACGATGTATTAGCGGATTCATTTACAAAAGGTGTCGCGATTTTTCTGGAAGTACCGTTTCGCTATATAAAGCGTGGCATTGTGGAGTAGTGAGTTAGTTTTCAAGTGAGTGTCAAGTGAGTCAGTGATCAAGTGAGTGTCAAGTGAGTTAGTTTTCAAGTGAGTGTCAAGTGAGTTAGTGATCAAGTGAGTGTCAAGTGAGTTAGTGATCAAGTGAGTGTCAAGTGAATTAAGAAGCTTAGTGTAATAGTGATAATAAATTATTGTAATTGTGTTGTTGCTAGTTTCCCTATGTATTTTGTGGTCTATTAAAATAAATTGTGTCTATTTCGGTAACAGTCTGGTATAATTCTCTAATCCCGAACCTCAGCTCGTAACAATATCTAACAAGATTTCTGATTAAAGATGCTGCCATGTGTCGGTGTTAAATATGGCAACATTTATACTTTAATATTAAGATATGGTAACTGTGTGTTCCGGTAGAAGCCTATGTACTTGAAGTTGCGTGTTGCGTTGCGTCGATATTAAAAAGATACTCCATAAAATATTCTCTGTCTTTATTTTTGCTCCGCTTCCAGTGCTGAAATTAACCTGCTAAAAGTCGGACACGAAGCGTCGCATCTCAATTCTCCCAATAAAATTTAATAGCCACATAATTAGCACTGGTTGGCTGTCTATCTCTAGGGCTAAAATCAGCTTAGTGGAACAGTATCGAATGGCGTAACAGTGTGTCTATAGCTTGACCTTATGTTATTGAGAGTCAAGTGCAATTTATTGTGTATACTAACTGAGGCAACCTTCAAACGGGAACATTAAATGTGAACGAAACCTGGTTTGTGTCAAGTTTTAGTCAATGAATTACTCGGTATTTTGTTGGATATGTCAAAGTTATCTTAAATTCCACGAGCCTTACCGGCCTTGTTTTCTGATCAGATATAAAAAGCATGATCCACACAGTGAGCGCTAACCATGCAGAAAAGGACTGCTTCACAAGCTGAACTGTGGAACCTTACAAGCTGTAGCTGTACAACTTTGCTCTTTTACTCACCTTTAATTACACCTTTCCTGATGTCTGTTAGCCTAGATGCGTATTAAAATCGTTTAAGTTAAATTTCGATCGATCTCTGATAAAGCTATAATTTTAGATATTATGTAGGTACAATGTAATCTATCTAACTATCTATCTAAATAAAAATGAATTGCTAAATGTGTTGCGCAAAACTGGGGAAAGGCTCGACAAATTCGGCTATTTTTTTTTCATATTTTCGTTAAGGCACAAGGAAGGTTCTTATTTAGAGAAAAAGCGTAAAAATAGCGAGGAAAATAGCAAAAACAACACTTTCTTTTCCTATACAAAACACAGAGTAAATAATAATTAAAATACATGTCCCCAGCTGTCAAACATTTGTCGTCAATCAATAACTTTGACAGAACGAAGTCTGTCGGGGCAGCTAGTATTATTTATTTATTTAAAACTTCATGCACATTTGTACAAAGGCGAACTTAATGCCTAGGGCATTCTCTACCAGTCAACCTTAGGGTGGTATAGAACTGCTATAAGGTAGGTGCAAAGATACATTTGAAATTATTTATAAAACAAACTAACATTTATATTACTTACATGTACAATTTTCTAAATATCATTACTACATAATATACACAGTCTCATATACTTATACATAAACATACATAAGTATTTATATTATGCCTATACAGAGTACATATATATTCACACATCATATATATACATATCATATATATAAGTAAATACACTACAAATACCACTATAAAGTCGTGTACTATCGTTGAGGCTATTCTGCTAACTCATTGTGGAGGAGTTCTCGTACTTTCTTTTTAAACGTGAAGCGGTTTGTGGACATCCTGACTTCGAGAGGGAGCGCATTCCAGAGAAGGACTGATTGTACATAGAAAGAAGAGTTGATGAAGTCGGAGCTGTGAGAGGGACATGAAAGAAGCAAATTATTGGTGGAACGAAGATTCCTGTCATGAGTAGAGTACAAGTAGTGGAAGTGGGGAACTAAGTAAGAAGGTGGCGATGGGGAGTTTAAAAAGGAGAACAGAGAAGTTAGAGCCCGCAAATTGCGACGTTGGCGAATAGGAAGCCATTTTAATTGTGAACGTAAAGCAGACACATGGTCATATTTGCGAAGATTGAAAATGAATCGAATGCAGTTATTGAGAAGGCGATCTAGTTTGTTGAGGAGGTCTGCATTTAGGTCGAAATAACACACATCACCATAGTCAATTATAGGAACGATTAGGGACTGCATTAAGGAAGTTTTTGTCTTAGTGGGGAGGAAATTCTTCAGGCGGTATAAAGTTCGGAGTGCTCCAGTGACTCGCTGACTCACGTGAGTAACTTGGGCCCGCCAATCAAGTGTGGAGTCAATGTATAAGCCCAGGTCTTTAACTACTGAACTTATAGATATATTTGATCCGTCAAAGACAATCGGTGTGGAAGAAGTAGTGTCTAACCTGCTCATCATTTGTTTGCTCCCTATGACAATCGCCTGACATTTATTAGGATTTACTGATAAGCCGAATCTTGTCGACCAGGATCTTATGAATTCTAAATCCTTATTGACCTTATTAATGGCTTGCGATATATCTTCAACCCTGGCCTGTGTATAAAGCTGCAAGTCATCGGCATATAGGTGATACGTACACTGAAGGTCGTGGGTTATCAGATTAATAAATAATGAAAATAATAAAGGAGATAATATACCGCCTTGAGAGACGCCGGTACGGAGATCACTCCAACTCGATGACAAGTCATCAACACGAACGCACTGCTGACGTCCCTGAAGATAAGTGGAGAACCATTCCAGTGCTTCTGAGGAGATCATAAGATATGAAAGGATAGATAGTAGGACCTCGTGACTGACGGTATTGAAGGCATTCGAAAAGTCAACCAGGACTAACACAGTAACTTTAGTGTTTTCCATGGCCTCCCTAATATCGCCAGTCACTTTGAGGAGAGCGGAAATAGTGCTATGGCCGGGCCTGAAGCCAGATTGCAGTGGACTAGTTGTTTCGGTATACAAACTGCGAAAGTTGCTTATGTACACAAGCCTCGAGCACTTTAGATAGAAAAGGAAGAATAGAGATAGGTCGAAAGTGGTGTGGTAGAGAAGGGTTATTTGTCTTGGGCAAGGGTATGATGTAAGCCTTACGCCAGAGAGAGGGAGAGGTTCCAGAGTCAAGGGAAAAGTTAATGATATGGGCTATCACTTGAAGAACATGATCCAGAACAGTGACAATCATGCGACGACTAATGCCATCGTAGCCCACGGCATTGGAACGAATAGATAGGATAATCTTTTTGATATCCTCAGGAGGCACTGGAGAAAATTGAAAGAAGTCAATAACTGGACTAGATAGACTTTGTATATAGCCCAAGGTCTGACATTTGGTTTGATGATCCAGCTGAGTTGCAGATGTGAAATGTAGATTGATATCATTCAAACCAATTGTCTTCTGAAACTCGGGACGTTGTTATTTTCCAATACCCAGTGTACTGAGAAACTTCCAGATACTTGTAGGAGATGAAGCCTCTATATTTTCCAGAATGTTTTTTTTTTATCATAAAGCAGGCATGATATATTGGAATCGGAAGATGTTTTCACAACTACTCTGTCTATCTTGTCTGTCTGTCTTCACATGAAGGAAGAAAATTAAATCCTTGTTCTAATCCTAACCATTATTACAAATATAAATGCGAAAGTGTGTTTTATTGTTATAATCATCGAAAAAAAATATGACAATGCCATTTTACAATGCTAAAAGTAAAAGGTAAATAAAAAATAAACATGTTTTACATAGTTAAAAAAATTAAAAAATAATTTTAATTGGATATAATAATCCATTTTTAATTTTTTTTTAACTGACAATGAAGCTCCTTCGTCTATGTTAAATAATTTAATATTAGAATTATATTTCGAAATCTTCAAATTTAATACTATTTATAATTATTTGTGTACTTTTATCACAGTGTCAAGTTTTCGAAAAGCGTCTTACATTTAACAACAGAAGATAAAAGAGACATTTAAAATTACAATTGGAAAATGTTATTTTAATAGTATTTTATTAAGGTTGAAATAAATAAATTAGGTTTTTAATTATATTATAATGTAGACTAATTCAACAAGCTTGCTTTATCCCTTATCTTAAAAAAATCGCGTTCGTCTCAGTAATGATAAATAACAATACATCAGTAATCCTAATAAAGTATAAAATAAGAGAGAAGTAATCTAAGTATTTATTTATCTCGCCATTTAGCCTAACTTTTAAGAATACTGTCTATTGTGGTCATAAATGTACATAATTCAGATATATATTTATATATAGTATATTATCATATAACAAAGAACATGCGTGTCGTGTAGTTTTGTATAATCAGAGCAGTTTTTATTGTTAGATATAAGGCAACTTTCACATTTCACAAAGCGGTCTACGCTTTGGTCGTTAGTACAACATGCGAGGTCGGCACACAGGGGTTAAATAGATCCATGAGATTATGACTGTAAGTCAACCAGGACTAACACAGTAACTTTAGTGTTTTCCATGGCCTCCCTAATATCGCCAGTCACTTTGAGGAGAGCGGAAATAGTGCTATGGCCGGGCCTGAAGCCAGATTGCAGTGGACTAGTAAGGCTATATTTTATGCATGGTAAAAAAAGCAAATGTGATTGTCATAAATTACAAAGATCAACTTGACATATCTGATGCCATTACCATAATGGGTATCCGGGGGCAACTTATGTCTCCCATGTTCATTTGGCTAGCGAGGATTTCTATGACCTTCTTCGATCTGCTAATTCAACGTCTTACACGTTGATGAGCGTCTCCAGTGTCTTTCTTTTGTTAATGTGATGTGTATTATATCGCTTTGACTGCTCATAAGAGCTATATGAAGATACTTCATAGTTTAGGCGTATTGTGAGTTGTTATTTATTATTGTGTTTTGAACTAGTTTTTGCGACACTTGAAAACTGTCTTTGTATCTCTACAAAGTATGATCCTCAGCTGAAGGAAATTACAGTGCTTAAGAATATGAAAGATGGCTTGGTTTAGTCTAAGGGACATTCCTAGAGAAAGACTATACGTGGAAAAAGTGCATTGTTATGACCACGACTGTGACCTTGGAATTCCACGGTCATAACGATATTCCGAAACGATCGATTCCTTTTAAGGAGAAGGTCGGTTGATGTGTATACCAATAGTTAGGCGAAATAGATATATTATTATTACGTACATAAGCTTTTACGCACTTACGAACATAGAATCATTTTTAACAGACTTTGATTGGTGTGCAGTTGAATAATTTAACCAAATTACCATATAATGGTATGTTAATTATAATAATCAGTGGATATTTAGGTGGTCGTTTAAGGCTGTTTTAAATTAAAGTTGTGTCCGATTTTATAGTAAATATTCCATGAGAATGGACATGTTGTCGTTGTCTTTAGTATCGCGTATGCATGTTAATCGTAACTCATATTATAAATACGAAAGGGAGTTTGTTTGTTTGGTACACCCCGTTACTGTGGGAGTGGTCATTAACTTCTAGCAGCGGAGATATAAGTCAGAAATTTAAACAATGCAGGCTATCTCTTCAAACTCAAAAAAGAGTACCAGGCCGGGAAGAGCTTAATTCAACATACTTTTAAAATCTCACCTTTTTTTAAAACAAAAGCAGCCAACATTGTAATCGATCTGGAGAAGGACGTCAATAATTACTGAACCAGACTAAAAGAGCTAACTCACAACCCGTAAAGACAGCCAGAGATCAATGGCGGATGCTGCATAAAAGCTTTGAATCACAGACATTCACTCCATTTATTGTCATTTTTCTCCAGAAGCATCGGGTGAGATTAAAAGATAATAAGCTCTATTAAATCTAACGCTGTTAGCTGTGCTCAAATCAGCCAAAGCATGATCACAACATTCCTATACTATACCATCTTTTACCTATAATCTCCCACTTTATTAATTACTCTTAAGATTTCGAAACTTTCCCATCACTTTGGCGCAAAGCGTATGTCATCCCTTTACCTAAATCCTACACTTTCTAGCCATTTTAGATAGATTAATCTCCCCTTCCTCTCCAAGGTCCTAGAATTTTGTGTTCTCAAACAGTTATCCGATTTCATCTACAAAAATAATCTGTTAAGCCCATTACAATCTGAATTCAGACTTAGTTATAGCACTACCTCCAATCATGCAACTCAAATACAATCTCACAAAGTAACTGTTTTGGTACTGGTCGACTTCTCAAATGCCTTCAATACTTAATAATTAACTATCATTTCCTATCTTATGATCTCACCTGAAGCACTAGAACGGTTTTCATATAAGGGACGCCAGCAGTCTGTTCATGTCAATTACTCTTTCTTTGAGCTAGTGTGGGCTCGACCCTCACGGCGGTATTCTTTCTCCATTGCGATTTTCTGTGTTTATTAATCTCCAAACCCTGAAAATTCAATATGCATATCATCTGTCCACCGATGTCCTGTCAATAAAGATCTTGAATTAATCAAAATTTCGTCTAACAGGTCTAGCTTATCGGTAAACCGCACAAAATGTCAAGCCATTATAGTCGGAAGTCACCGATTGATGAGTAGAGTAGACGCTAAGACGCTTCTACTATACCTATTTGTCGATCGGTTAAAAGCTTTGGATTACATCTTGACTCCATACTGAATAGTTAGTTGTAAACCTGTGCCAGAGGGTTACTGGAACCCCCCGAGCATTATATCGTGCTAACTCTTATCTTGCCACTAATCGACTATGGAGATGTGAGCTGTTATGATCTGAATGCAGATCTTCTCGATAAGTTAGACCTTCTTAATAACTACAATCGATTTATCTATAATCTCCGTAAATATAATCATATGTCCTCTTTTCAACTCAATTGGTTACTTACTCGTCAACGTCAAAAATTACGTCCTCTCACCGTTCTCTGTGTTCACTATCCTTAATAACTCATCTATGTAGTAATCAAGACAGAAACCTTCGTTCCTCCAGTAATCTTCTTTGTTTTACCACACTTCTGGGTTTGTGGGCTCATCTTTAGTCGTTCAGTCCATTTTTCTATGAAATGAGCTTTTCTCCGAAATCAGGATGGCCACCAATCATTACTCATTAAAAGTAAAAGAGTACCGTTTAAAACAATTGGCAGAATCAACTTCCCCATAACTCGTCATCTAATGTTGTTATAAGTATTTATATGCGTATATTTATTTACAGGGTTACTGGTAATGTACAGCAATGATATAATAGTAAAAATATACAATGAAACGTGGAATTACTTTTTATTGTTATTATCTGTTTGATAACACTTCAGTACATAATAATCAATCACAAAATGAAAATAATCTGCAGTACATTTTAAAGCAGAGTTACAAAACTTTAAAATTATATTCTTACAGGTTTTTTTACTCTAATGATCGATTTCTTCAAAAACAACTAAGTACTTTATCAGCAGAACATATATAAAAAATGTACATCTTCTTAGCTATACAACGACATACAATAACATACCAGAAGTTCGGAACTGTCAAAAAAACTTTAATAATTTAAAAACAAAGAATAAATATATAATATGTATAGTGTATATTATATATATACATTATATATGCAACATACAATATAATATTTAAGTACTATTTGATAATATTTTGTTTTTATTTGGAAATCTCGGAGCCAAGAAATTTGATGATAATAGCAATGTTATCGCTGCTGTAAGTCAAAATAACGATATGAAGTACCTACCTATGTAAAGAAGATTAAAAAAAATCAATCTTTGCATTACATTCTCCTTATTATTATTGTTAATCGCGTCTCGTAAACGTAATGAAGGTACTAAAATACAGATAAAGATTGTGTGTTGTAGTTTCAAGATTACATGTAATATAAAGCATTAGGTATGTTAACGTTTTTATGTAACATTTATTCTGTTTATTACAGGAAGACGTGGTGCGGTGTCGGTGCACAGAATGCCGATCGCGCCGCGCGGCCCTCCGCCCAATTCGACACCACCTTACCACCTGCTGCTCCGTCGGAGACCTAGCTTAACCCTCAAGTGTCCTTCAATAATATAACGTCTAACTTTTTGTACGCCTCTTTTATACCGACCTATAAGTATAAGTACGCACTGTGTTAAGTGTCGCGCGCAAGTGTGTGTGTACGAGTGTCGATGGTGCGGCCGACATGGGAAAGTCCTCGGCGAGAACACATGGTCAAGGTAAGTGTATTACTCTATGCTTTCCGCCCACAGCACACCTGTCCTCAGTCCTCGAGTTCACTAATACTGAATCATACCGACACGTGTACATGTTTCTCATGTATTCCTAGATAAATCTTTATAACTTGAGTATATATATACTCAAGTTATAAAACGTTATATATTGTAACACGTGGAGTACTTCTCAACCACCTCCGGCGTACTCCACCATGTGTAACGCTTCCACCACGTGTAAACCACGTGTAACGTGTAAAGCTTGGGGCTTTAGGATATCGGGGATCGATAGGTGTTAGCTATAGGGACACTGTTGTGACAGTACATGACGAAACCAAAATATCTTAAATGAAGAACCTTCTACCTCACGGTCTCGACGACGAAGGGCGTGCACCGTTGAGTCAGTCAGTCTGTGACCACGGCCAGTGCAATCTGGTTGCAACGTCAGGCAATTCAGAGGTATGTAACACCTTTTCGTGATCGCGTTGACTTTAAATACATAATTATATCATGGAACGCGAATGTTTTAAAGTTAGAACTTTTAATACATATTTGGTGCTGTATTCCTGCTGGTGATGGGGACGCTGTCGAACTTCTCGGTCATTCTGCTAAGGTTGCCTCCCATATTTTAATATATTGCATCGTACTATATTAAACAATTCTACTATATATCATACAATAATAATAAAGTACGAAAGATGCTATATTTTCTGTTTAACCGACGAAAAACGGAAGAGGGTCTCAAGTCAACAGTCAAAGTTAATTTTTTTTATGACCACTGTCTGTTAGCGATAAATACCTAACTACATATTTTCATACGGTTTTCACTAATAGACGGAGTGATTCATGAGGAAGGTGTATAATTCATTAAGGTTTTGTGTAAAATGGCTGAAATATGACGATGATTGTTGAAGATGTCGGAAAAAATCAATAGGATTGCTTTACTAGCCGTGCGAAGCCTGGGCGGGTCGCTAGTCTTTAATAAGTAAGTTAGCTAAGTATCAACTCTAAAGTAGTAACTATTAATTACTATACTTGTCTGGCGGATTATATCGAACAATTATCTCAAAATTCAAATTATCGAGGAGATCGAGAAGTGTCATCGTGATAGTGATAGCTGTACGCATCACAGATGTTAGAACCAACGAAACTCAGGGACGATGACCACAGCCCCATTACCGCGCCCCTACACCGAAGAGATACCTGTGATTGGCTAATGGAAAATAGAGGCGGCTCTCCGGGCTTATGACCTAAGGCAGGCCTATGTCACTCGATGTACTTACGCGCTCAAAATACCGACCGGCCGCTCGTCCGCCGGCGGACCTTATACGCAGTCTCGCGCAATTTTATTTTTAAATTATAAAAAACGTAATTTGATATCGGATTGATATATTCCTTAAATACTGTAAAATTAATAATGGAAATTGACATGGTTGTTTATGTGCAGTATAGGAAAGTAGATAAAATAAGTTCGGCAGCGCTATTTGTGTAATTTTTAATAATGAACCTGTTAATCCTATTTTCCCTTGTTTCCCTAAAGTATTCATAAAAACTTTTTGTGTTTAACAATCGAGATTTTATAAAAGGGAAGAAGTTTATTAATCTTTACATAAAAATAAAACACAAGTAGGATTTTTGTATACTAAAATATTGGAAATGAAAAATAAGCGTTAAGTACTTAATTTACATAACCATTGTAATTTTTTTTATTGAAGGGGAATTTTAAAGCCCGGGAACTAAAAACGGTAGGTATCGATATTTTTGTAGGGAGTGATTTATCTGTTACGTAGTAACTACTTAGTAATCTGTGCCTAAGGTGCCGAGATGTGGTCACCAACGGTATGGCTAATCTACAAACTAAAAGTAGCGTACAGGGCTATGAAGCGAGCTACAGAGTTTCTTTGAAGGATAATATTCGTAATAAAGTCATACAACAAAGAAATAAAGATATCGAATTAGCTCTTAGAATACTATAGCCAGCCCAATGCCACTTCCATTAGGTTGGCCAAGTCTGCGCAAGGACTGAAGGCCGTTGGAGCAAAGGTGTTCTAGAGTGGAGACCGTGAATCAGTAAGCGGAAGGTGGGACACCCCACAGCCTGATTGATTGACGACCCGAAGGAGGTTTTTTTCTATATAACAAAATAAAGTTAATTTGTATCTTGATCGCAGTTAATTAAACCGTTTATATTATGCTTTTACTCGTAGTTTTTTTAAGTTATAAACAAAGTCAAAATCTAAATTAACAGAATCCTTAACATATAAAGATGTACTTTAATCCTTTCTTCACACTAAGTTTCTTTGATATAAATTCATCAGTTTAACCATTGACGCACAGACGCATCAATAGAATGCAATATATAATACAGCCTTAGTATTGCGTCATAAAATGTCAAGCGGAAAACTCGTAAGTGGTTTAGCAAATAATCGAATATGGCGGGGGATGACGCAATAAATTTCTAATGATGAGAATTTTCATTTTACTTTTGTGACCACTGTCGCTCTGGCAAAGTAAAATAGGAGCTGAAGAGTAATAGATAATAAAATAAACTTACCTAATGTAATGTGGCTTTGTGTGATTATTTTTCACTTTTCAGTGCCCCGTACACGTACCATATGTACCATATGTATGTACCATACGTACACCGTACGATATGATTGCATCACTAGATGATGTGAACATTTCGCAGGTAAATCAAAACCTATAGGGTATTTCCCATTGATCTAGAATCATGAAATTTGGTTAGAAGCAAGGTCTCACAGCACAAGTAAAGGAAAAAATCGAAAGTCATTACTTTGTTGTTATATCTGTCTGTTTGAACCCTTTTCATCAGGAACCCGTAGAGGAGTAGAGAAGTTTAAATAAATACCAAATATTTATAACTTAGCTAAAGACAAATTATGAATTTTTAGCTTTTATATTAGAGTTAAATTATATTGTTAAATTATTAGAATAATAAAATGTTTTTTTTGTTATGAATATCTTCACTAATGAAGAAAATTGTTTTATTTTTTTTTAATAACTAATTATAAATAACTCTTCTGAAATAGTGTAAGACGTATGTTAATTGCGAAGGAAAACATTATTTCAAATGAACCGTGTTCCTTTCTGAAATTATTTCCTTTAGGGGGTAGTTTTCTGTTGTTAAAATAAATAATTTAACACTCAGGACTCACACTGAGGACATAGTAGCGTTTTGTTAGAAACAATCTCACCACTATTGTTATAAATTATGAAAATCACTAAATAACAGTAACTGCTATGTTGTTCGTACCTCCATCAGCACTTACGTGAATGTTATCAACTTATAATGCATGCCTAGTCTTTTATAACCCCACTGTTCATCAATATTCATCAACCGACCAATAGCGTTGCTTTACCGATATGTCATAATAATGTCTATTAACTGAGTTTTATTAAAGAGTGAACTGTTTTATCATCTATTACAGATTGCCCCTATTTTAATAAAAAAAATAAGAGTTTTTGATGTGGCGACAACAGTTTCTTCTCGAATTATAGCTGTCGAACTGATCAAACAATAGTAACCCTGATGAAACCTGTTATTAGAGATTATTATACCTATCGTCAAACTATGCAACCCGTTGAAAATTAATCAACTAATCGACTAATGACAACCCTTGAATAGCTAGAAGTGTCTAATCACGACGCACAATATCTTTTACTCGACCCGCTTCAGGATGGTCATATTACTGGCAAAGGATGTTGACAATGGACTGATTCGAGTACCGATGACAGTGGCAGTGTGTGTCAACGTATCTGTCACATGCACATGCCACATCAGATGCTCGAAAGGCAAAATAATGTCTTGAGCCAATAATACTGCTCGCGTATTCCTCAATGATGAACTTTTCATTTGCGGCGTGATCTAATCTAATTGAAACTAGCAAATCCGAATTCAATCAATGTAACTTGTGAACGAAGCCAGCGGTTTTTATCGATGTTGTGGTACTATCTAACAATCTAGATATGAACATACTGTTATAATCAAAATGTAGAGCCATTACACACTTGTAAAAACACTGCTTTCTCTGGTATTTTCACTCCAATATGCGACAAGAGGTATTCGCTACAATCATTACCAAAAAATTATGCGACCAGTTTGAAACTATCTATTTGATTCGGTTTTACTGCACCGATGGCGCAATGGTTTAAGTAGTCGTCTCGCCACTACGCAGTGCCGAGTGTTGTGGGTTCAAATTCCATACGTTACAAAAATTTGTGTGATCCACAAATAGTTGTCCTGACTCTGGGTGGTCTTTGTGTCCGTTGTTTAAATGTTTGTGAAGCCCCCCGCGACACAGGAATACTCCTAATGCGTTGTCATTAAAAAAAAAATGCCAATTGTAAAATCGCCGTCTAGAAACCATAATCAGTATAACATAATGTGGGTGTAACATTGTTGAATCTTTATAAGGCGCTAACATATCAGACAGACGTGCTGCGAATGTTAGCTTTTCGTTTTGGTGGCATAATTGATTTGACATAAACATAATTTCTAGAATCCGCCATCTACCGGTTCCAATTGTTAAACCATCCACTCAAACAGACAAAAAATGTTATCATTATCGGTCCAATCATTCGTTCGTGAAAAACACACATAATGCATACATATGTACATCTAAAGATAGTTTTAAGTTATAACTGCGCCATTTAATTTAATCTGATAATCCGACAATACAATAACACATTGGTTTGTCCTTTTACGAACGAACATTTATTTATAAAAGCAATGATAAGGAGCTTCGTCACCAAAACTATCGGATATCCGAAATAAAAATCTGTCCGAAACTTTAACGGAATCTCATATAAAAGCTTCGAATAATTTCGAATAGTGATAGTGAAACATGATCTGAATTAGTTGTATAAAGTGTCTTGGTTTAACATTATTTTGGTTTTGCCTTTTTAAGTAGATTACACATAAAAATGAGCTGCTAAAATAATATAATCACTAATTGGGCTAATTGTATTTTTTCTGTAATTGTAGTACCAGCTGATAACCTAAAAATAATGTCAAATCATTACCTGTATTTATTTTTCTATTTAAATTATTTAAGAATCTAATATGTATCAGTAACTGAAACTATCCGAAATAATTTCATATCCGTAACCGTATCTGCAACAGGTATGATATGATTCATACATCCGTATCCATAACATTACTGATTATATTACATACCTAAATGTAACATTAAATTCATTGTTTTGTAATAAACAATTCGAAACCATTAGGCTATATTATAATATATCAGTAAACATAATGGACATAAATTTTATTTTAAGCTTAAACATGCACTGTTGTAATTTTATATTGATAACATAAACAAGGGGTTAAAAGACTCATTCATGAGTTATCAGATGTACAGAAAGTAGTTGCTGGATATAGCCAGGAAGTATGTGCATTTTAGCCATAGGACGTCCACTGTTGAACATAGACCTCCCTTAATGACTTCCAACAAGACCGGTTGGAATGGTGCGTGCTATATCTGAAATGATGATTATGACTGTGGAACCTGTGACCACGGCTAGTGCAATCTGGTCGAAACGTCAGGCAATTCAGAGGTATGTAATACCTTTTCGTGATCGCGTTAATTCCCGTAAATACATAAGTAATATTAAACCAAAAAAAAAAGGTATTGTACCTTCTAATTATTACCACGATTAAGTCCCGATTTACACATCTAAGATGATGATGATGATATGCATTTCATAATTATAATTATCAATCAGTTCTAAAAACAAATCATCTAAATGAAAATATTTTATTTACAATACAGATGAATAGTGACACAGGGGTTTAATCGTCACACACATAATTCATTAAAAAACTTATATACCTATGTTGTTTTGGTATGTTGTTCGGCACATACTAAATCTGTTCTTGCCGTGCCTCTCTACTACTGAAGTATGTAGGTGGTCTGCCTACTCCCGAGTGCATGTAAGCGGATACGAGCAGAACGGAATACATTGGCCACGGTGGAGATGATGATGATAGAATTAAGGGTAAGATCGCATAAGGAATTATTTTACTCACATAAGGTCACTATCGTTATTATCGTCATGTACATTAAAAAGTCACGCCCAGTTTCTATTTTTTCCTGGAGTGTTTACGAGATTGTTGCACTACAACAACTGGAGCACCTTTGATAGTCTGCCAACGAAATTTACATTAAAATTCGTATTTAAAATATTTAGATGGTATATTTTGTGACGCTATTTACGGTCTTAGTAAATATTAAGCGTTTAATCTATATCATAAAAGTGTCTTTATTTACGTAATAAATTAAAGTTTATTCTACCAGAGTATAAAACTTTTAGACAAATAAATAGCGCGAACAACGAGTATCCTTGCTTTAAGGTATTAAATACTTTTTTGTTTCCTAATTTTGTATTCGTAAATTATTTTACACATTACGAACTCGGTGTTGATTATCTCTAAATATACGTTTACATGCGTCCGGCTTATCCCGAAAGATCCACCAAGGTATTCAAGAACAACTTGAAGAAATTAAAATTTTACATAATAATACGTTTAGATGTCTATGTAGTGTTATTTGCAAACGATATCTCTTGTATTTCAGGCGTTTATAATGTCTGAGGCGTCATAATGCGTACCATAGTCTTGTTTAGAAGGTTCATTAAAAAAAACAAAAATACCTAGTGGTTTAAAGCGTCCTCCAATTAACCGTCGCTGTGTCGTAGGTTCGTTAAGTAAAACATAAGAGTAGCTTTCTTCATTTTTTTCTATCCTTTTACTTGCTTTACCATAACTGGGTATTTCGACCAAGCACCCCAATTGTCCCTTATTTATTAGGTAGATTTTTCGAAGAAAAGTCTACCTATTGGTTTTGTACCAGTTGTCGAGATTTCCAAAAAAATCTTTAAAAGAGGTCTAGTTATGATCCCAAAACCCCAAAACAACCGCCAGTTAAAAAGTATTTTTCCCCCGAAGGGGGGACTGGGGGACAGATTTTCAAAAAATCAGTTTTTTCAGCATAACTTTTTTCCTTTGGAGTTTTTTTGGACCGTTTAACATTAATAGCATGCCCATAGTAAATACGAACATTTTTTAATGTGAACCCTAAATGATCCTTAACTTGGGGAGGAGGGAAAACCAAAATTTGTTGGAAAAAAATTCGTAGCTCCGAAACTGTAAACTTTTTAAAACCAATTTTTTTTTCTCTACAATGTAGACTAAAAAGTTTTTAATGCGACTTATATTTTTGGAGATAAAAATAAAAAAAAAACACGAAATCTACCTCTGCGGGCCTGCTGCGGGACCGGATTTTTTTTGGAATGCAAAAGTAGTTAACAGCGCAGCACTTCAATGAACACATGAAAAAACAATGTGAAACCGAACAATTATTATCGGAAGGAAAATATTAAATTTTTCTATTATTCTATTATTTATGAATGATTCACATACTCTCCGGTTATTATTCATGATTATCTTCACGCAGGTTTTTCCAGAACGGGTTATGTTACGTGTAGTGTATGGGTGATTCTCTGTAAAGACTTTTGCGGTCCGTACATTTTTGTCCTGTCATATTAATATATATTTTTCCTTAAAGAAACACCTTTTAAGGACTAGAAAAGTATAATGGTGTAATGATAAGTATGAAAGAACCCATTGAATTTGTAACTGCTTTTCGAGATATCATAACTTTTCAAAAACATAGGTACTAAAACATACTGATGCAAACACATGGAAGTACACAATACATAATTATAAACTTTTATGTTTGTATGGCACATGCACATAGGATCAATAGTATACACATTTATTGCTTCCGTTTTGAGTAAATTAAAGTATCCTTGAGTATCCAATGCCTATCCTTCCAGCTGATGGTAAAGTTGCTAGTAATATTGTTTTGTTACTTTTATTTTGTTCCGATACACAGCAAAGTATTTTTCTACTCTCCCTTCCTTAAAAATATTATAAAAAGTAGTATCTATATACATATATTTCTTTAGGTTAAAAAATAGGTTTAGAAGATTAGTCATTGAAAGTCAACAAATAAATTTCCTAAAAAATATTGAAAAAACCTATTTTAAGTTCAAAGTTTTGTGTATTTGTGAGTGCGAGTGAACTGTTTTATTTTTCGTTTATCTGCGTAGGATCTCGCGTGTCGGAGGTATTAGGTACCTATTGTACGTAAACGTGTAGCTTAAGGTAGACGAACGACGATGAATTTAGACTAAACAATAAAAAAAAGGGGAATGCCCATCTGCTATAGAAAAAAAATGCCCGAAATGAACAAAAATTAAATATATTAAAACACCAGGCAGAGGCCAGTTTAAATAATTTTTCTAAAATATAAGTTATGTCAACAATAAAGTATTTAAATGTTTTCTTCATCATTGAAAACAACAAATATATAATCGAGAAACTGTGCAGGAGGATAGATATTAATTGGTACCGCGCCAGGGCAATGTACCTACCATATTATTGACAAGTAAGTGCAATAAAGTAGGGATTCTCGATACTTACATATTATGTATTGTGGGGTGTTACTACCCAACAGATGTTGATGTTATGGTATGGTGATTGTTATGTTAAATGTGTAGACAAACATCTTCCTTGATCTAGGTCCTAGGACCTAGGTCCCCTCCGCAGTGTAGATATAAAGCTACAACTACACGGCGGGGTCGACTATTCGTCCCAAACTTCAATGGCCTGCCACCCGCCGCCCGGGACGCACATTAGTTCGATGCTCACTCACTCACGCTCTGCGTCGCGTCATCCGTTCGTATCTAGGACAATCGAGTTATTAATACCTAGCCTAGGTTTAATTGTTCACAAAAATAGGGTAAGGCACATAAGTTACTGGTCATTAAATAGTCAGATTAATTAATTATTTAAAAAAACATCCCTAACGGTGCGGCGTCGTCAGAACAGATAAGAGTTACGGGGTAGAAAGAGAGGCAACTTCTAGGTGAATATAACTGTAGGTAATTCGCTAATTAGATACAGTTATATTCACCTAGAACATACACTCAGCAACGACCGAAATTTAATTTTAATTACAAAGTATTATTATTTTAATTAGATAGTATTATGGTTCGCTTTAAACACTTGGATCGACCATCAAATATGTAGTAGAGAATATTTGAAAAGTGCGCGTATATTTTCTTAATTATTCTATAATACCATCAGTCAGGTGCTTGGGCACCTATAAGACGGAAATAGTATGTGCGGAACATTAACAAGTAAGAAACATTAAGAAATTATGGGTACAATCCAGTGCAAGGTTTACGGAACCATTAGGGTAGAGTTTTTTTTCTCTTATAATTGTTTATTTATCATCAACTAGCAGTGCCTCGCGGTTTCACCCGCGTAAGTCCCGATCCCATGGAAATATCGGGATAAAAAGTAGCCTATGTGTTAATCCAGGTCTCCAGCTACCTACATACCAAGTTTCATCGCAATCGGTTCAGTGGTTTTTGCGTGAAAGAGTATCAAACATCCATCCATCCATCTAAACTTTCACATTTATAATATTAGTGGGATAGTGAGGTTAGGCAAGTAGGGTCGGCAATTTTAGCGCTCATAATAGTTGTAAATATCATTCCGGACAACATCGGCATAAGAAAGATTCACATCAGTTACCGCTGCTTTCTTTGATCACTTCACTCGATCCAAAACGTTGCAAAGAAGCAGAATGTTCCGCCTTTATCTCATTCCTGCTCAAAGTAGTAGACTTGACTACCCAGAACAGTCTTTATCGCCCATACCATTTGAAGGAAGAGTTCAAAATTTAAATCGAAACTACCGATTGAGTTTGCTTCCACTTCTTGCTAACAATACAAAATATGTTTTCCCAGACTAATGAATTCGCATACGTTAATACAATAAGTTATTGTCTATTTGATATTGCTTGACTTGAATGATTGGCCGTAATATTATTGCCAATAACAGAATAGCCAATCATTCAAGCCAAGCAAGTGACGCTTAGCATGATTGGTTGCCGGCATATTCAGCTTCCTGCTGCATGCTGTACAATTCAGTACAATATACATCTAGGCATTGATTTGGTCGTTTACTCAGAGGCTAGGCAAGCGAGGTAATAAGTAGTATGTAAATAATAAAAGGTAAAGTAATTTTAAAACTATATTGCATAAGATCTATATCTAATCTTTATGGTAACCTTAAAAACTTTTCTCAGACTAACGTGGTTAATAAAAGTTTCATTTTAATGCATCAATCAGAAGATACCATAGTCAGGGCTACATCACTCGCTCGAGGTCGCGTTTTATATACCTACCAATTTAGCTTACCGTCCACGGTAAAAGTGTCAGTAGGGGCGACAACGCGTAGCTGAGAGCACGCACGCACGGCAGAACGGTATTCTCCGTAAATAAAAACAAAATGTCAAATCGAACTGATTATGAAGTGGAGATGTTTTGTTATTACTAAATGTATTTATTATGTTAAATTGCGTTATTGCTAGATGTTCGTGATCTGTAAAATCCTTTAAAAATAAGTTGCAAAAATGATTTTAGCTATTACTTTTTTTGTCAATATAATATAAAAATAGTTTAGGTGTTTATTCTTTACTCGCCATTGCCGCGTGGCTGTACTAATAATAAATAATAGTTAACTTATCAACAAAAAAATAAATGTTACTTATATATATATTCTATTCAATTTTGTACTAAATCAGGTTTTGAGTGATGTTGTAATAAATGTAGTCTATCAAACCGTCAATAATAAACCCATAATTTCTACGAAAGGTGGCTAACTTAGTAGGTGTTAACTGCCAGTGTATTAATTTGTTGTAACTTGTAGGCAAGGCGAACTGACGGCTGCTTCTCTCACACAATATGTAATATTGTTAGAAATTTAGTGAAAATAATAATAAGAGCTACTGAAATGTAAAACATGTTGAGAGCGCCACGGATTGTGGTTTTTATTTGAGTAGGTAGTTATTTGTTATTTAATACTTTTGTGTAACATAATATGTAATACAAAAGTATTAAATTATAAGAGTATCTTTCTCTAGTCTATGCAACAGCCATTACTAGCAACCCGCCCCAGCTTCCCACGGGTAGCAGAGACATCTTCAGCAATCATAATCCTTTTTTTTTTTTTTTTGTGCGTGTGGAAACCCCCTCGGGCCGTCACCCCACCGGGGTTTTCGGTGGGGCGGTGTGTCGGAATCGAACCGACTAAAACCACACGGTGTGCCGTACTGCGCCTAAATTAGGAGGGATCCGTTAACAGCTTTTATTAAGACATCCGGACCCCCCCTAGCGCCTGCCCGCAAAAGCGCGGGCACCACCTTCGGATAATAACCTCTCAATTAGGCAACGTCCAGGCACACACGGACGCCGCCTCCTCGCGGGGGGCCACTATAGCGGGTGGAAGGGAAAACCCGTCCCGACCACCCGCGGCCACACTCAGGGCGGCATGAGGCGCTGGAAAGCGCGCCTCCGCCGCCCGGTTCTCCGGCGGCGAATCAAGTCCGAGTGGAGATCGTCCTCCCGGACCCGCTCCGCCGCCTCCTTCTGCGAGATGACGTCCTCACAGAAGGTCGCGACCGCGGTAAAATTCCTGTCGCTACCGGCCATGAAGCGTATGACGGCCGGTAGCGAGAGATCCACTCCGATGACTACAGTGAGGGCCCGACGCTGCGCCGCCCAACTGGGGCAAACCGCCAGCGTGTGCTGAGCCGAGTCCTCACTGCAGTCGCAGTGGTGACAGGCGGGACTCAATTCCCTCCTAGCGACCGAGTGCAGGTACTTCCCGAAGCAGCCATGCCCGGAAAGAACCTGCGTCAGTCGGAAGGAAAGGGTCCCGTGCTGCCGCCCTGCCCACTCGACGATGACCGGCTGGAGCGCCTCCACGGCGGCTAAGCCAGCACGTGGAGCCTCCAGCCGGGACGACCAACGAGCCATGGTGGCTCGGCGAGCGGCCTCACGCCATTCGCGTACCTCTTCGGGCGGGGGCCGACTGCCGCTTCCCGCCCGGAACTCAGCCGTTCGCCGATATACTTCGGCGAGCACTTCCGCCTCCAAATCCCACGGGGGAGTCCCGCCAACGCGCACGCCGCCTCCGTCGACACGGTGCGGTATCCGCGTATGGCTCTAACCGCCATAACCCTCTGAGGCCGCCAGAGGCGCGCCCTATTCTGGGCGGTCAGAGCCTCCGCCCACACCGGTGCGCCATACAGTGCCATTGACCGGACAACCCCCGTGTACAGCCGTCGCGTAGCGACGCTGGGTCCGCCCAAATTGGGCAAGAGTCGCCCAAGGGCTGACGCAGCGCCGACCAGCCTTGGAGCAAGCTGCAGGAAGTGCTCGTCGAAGCGCCACCTACCGTCGAGGATCAGGCCCAGATATTTTATGCAGGCCTGAACCGGTACGAGGACCGAGTTGACCTCGATAGAGGCGCCAGGGGGTGGACCACGACGGGGCCCATGAAATAAAAGGGCCTCCGTCTTATCCAGGGCCACCCGCAAACCCAGCGCCTCGATGCGCCCAACCACCAGAGAGACTCCCCTGGTGGCCAGGCACGCCGCCTCCTGAAAGTTCGCCCCCCGGGCCGTGACCAAAGTGTCAGCGGCGTAACAGATTACGCCGAGCCCGGGGGGGAAGTCGCCTCGAAGGGCCCAGTCGTACCCCATATTCCACAGGAGTGGTCCAAGGACAGACCCCTGCGGAACAACGAACAACGCACGACATGGGCCGACGACTCAAAACTCCATCTCGGTCCTCGTACATGACGGTACGCTCCTCTAAATAGTCTGCCACTAGCCGCCTCAGGTACCCTGGCACTCCGTGATAGTGTAGTGCTTCCCTGATGCAGCTGGAGCAATCATAATCCTATTTCAACCAATTTACACAAAACCTTAACAAATTACATACTTAACCTTCCTCATAAATAGCTCTATCTATTGATGAAAGCCGCATGAAAATCCGTTGAGCAGTTTTTGAGTTTATCGTGAACAGATAGACAGACAAACGCGGCGGTGTAAAATGTAGTGATGTAGTGATAGTGATGTATATGTCTACAGCATCAACATTTTATGTTACTATCGAAGGTTTAAGAATATTTTAATTACCTATAAAAATTAAAGATATAAATTTCATAGGGGAAATAATTTTATTAATCATTATATAAAACTCAACACCCATAAATTTTGTTATCAAGTATGTGTTCCGATATGCACTGCGAGCACTATAAGAACTGACGTCAATTTAGTATACTGCGAACCCGTTCCTTTATAATTAGCTTTACTGGTTACTGTTTAATACGGAACACAGTCCAGTATACTGCCATCTATGTTTTTTGGCGCTGTTTTGACGTGAAAATATTTATCATATATATGTACAAGTTATCTGTTCAACAAGAAAAAAAATTGTTTGAATGTAGTTATATTTAAAAATTTAATATTCAAGTAAATTGTCAATTGACAATTACTCCCATAATAAAAGTAAGTTTACTTTTATTAAAAGAAAATATTGTTTTTTAAGTAACCGAATGCATAATAACTTTATAACCGAATTATTTAAATGGGGCTATGTACGGTAAAAGTGATGAACATATTTCGACAAATAATTGTTTATTATTTAACCGGAAAAAAATTGTAGTTGATCACATGATCAAAGCACTAAGAGCACCTTTCCTCGAAAACGCCAGTGCTCACAGTACAAAAATGGCGACGATTTATGACGTCATATACTTCCCTAGGATACTGCGGCAGTATACTGTCAGTCCATAACGGAACGAAATTATCCCCAGTAAGAGCACTGAACAGTGCTCGCAGTGTATATCGGGACATACCGTAAAAAAATAATTTATTTCATTATTTGTGTACTTTGTACAACCCTAGAGTGTCCGGCAGTTCGGCTACACGCACAGACGAAGGTCGCGCGGTAGGCAAGGCGTTCTCAACTTTCGGAAGCGTAAATAAGATATATTTCTGGTCGCAGCTAACGCCAGGTATTATTATTTAAATTTTGTAGGCTATTACAACGTAGCTATTTTGGGTTTTGTATAGGAGTGATGTATCTGTTACATCTGTTACGAAGTAACTATTATCTTATCTGTGCCATAGTATTATTTTCTATTTACCATAATAATTGTGTGATGAGCATGATCATTAAATATCCAAAATTTGATGCATGCTTGCGTCAAATTTTCTTCTGTCTCTGGGTGTAATTTATGTATAATGTGTATGTTTGTATTTAGAAATATATAAGTATGTTTATCAGCAGTCCGGTTACCATAGTACAGGTTCTCTGCCTAGTTTGGGACCAGACGGCGGTGTGTGAAATGTGGGAAGTTATTATTATTATTATTTAAAAGGCCTTAATTATATTTAGGCTTATATCAAACCATTTTAACATTAAATAAAAAGCAAACAATTCTTAATAAATAGGTTAAAACTATCAGTACTTTTTATGTCTATACATATTACTTTCACTTATCGGTACACTTTAGTCATTTTTTCCGCATCGGTAACTGATAGCTATCGAGCACAGGGCCTATTTGTACTCTTATTATTTGATTGTATATGTTTTTTTTTTACTATAACACAATTATACATATACAATTATAGTTACGAGATATCCTAATATTTATCTGTGTCTGCTATTTAATTGGTTGCATAGAAAAGAAACCCGTTTGAGTATATATTTTTCAAAGCAATTCGGTTTAAGATAAGGAGCTATTATATTATATACTAGCGACCCGCCCCAGCTTCGCACGGGTGTAATGTAGATACTAATGTGGTAATAAACCTTCCTCTTGAATAGCTCTATCCATTGGTGAAAACCGAATTGAAATCCGTTGCGTAGTTTAATAGATCTAAACGTACAAACGGCGGAAGCTACTTTGTTGTATACTATATAAAGTCCAGTTTCTTACGCATTTAATTTTTGAAATTTTGATTGCTTATTATCTATTCGGTCGACTAGGTAGGTATATTATTGAGATGTCTGTGTATCATACATAAAGTATGTTTCATAGTTAGAATTAGTATCTATCTCCTTTATATAGAATGTCTCTATTCTTACGATGCAAATACGTCAAGTTAAGTTCAACTGTTAAAAACATTAGTGATTTCCCGACATTTTCTCTTCCTGCTTCAATGAAAGAAAAAATACATAAACGTGTTAAATAAAATGTCTTATGTTAAAAAGGACTTAATTAATAATAATACAGACATGGCATGTAGATTGAAAGCCACAATTTTTTAGGTTAATTACATTAATTTCAAGAGAAAAGTCATGAACTCACGACCTAAGTAGGTTAATTTTATACATCACAGCTGATAGAGACATGCAAAGAGTAGGAGGCAACACAAAAGGCCTGTCAAGTTTTCCTTAGTTTATATTCTTATTAGAGTATAAACATTTATATATATAAGATATATAGGAAAATGGATCATGAGCTTTTGTTTGACTTGAAAATATTTAGTTTTCTTCTTATCCAGTTTTATGAGCAGTGTTAACACTGAGTAGAAACGGCAACACTGTGGCGACGGCGTACTCGTTACAAATGGAGGATGCGCGCGCCGGACGGACGGCGCTAGTGTGTGCGGATACACGAGTCTCAGCCCTGCGACGGGTCAGAGCGCGCGTGCGGGTCGCGTGTTGCAATTGGCGAGTGGCGTGTGGTGAGTCTCGTGGGTCCGGAGCGCGGGCCGAGCCGGCGGAGTGGCCGCCCGGAACGGCGCGCGACATGGGGCGGCGGTAGCGGCGCGGATGTGCGCGCGCTCCGAGGCGGTGGAGTTGGAGGTGCTGGGCGCGGACGGCGGCGAGGCTCGTGTGCCACCGCGCCCCCTGCGCCTGTCCTTCCTCGAATTTCTGGGCAAGCTGGTGCGCCGCGATCAGCCCGCCCCGTCGCACCGTCGCGCAAGGCACAATCACCGCTTCCGCACTTTCGTCTCCTGCGGTCGGTACCAATCGATTCCTTTTCGTCGCAAATGTAGATTGAACCGATAGCAAATCTCTTATTTTAATTCATTCCATTGTCGCGGTAAAGATCTGCGTCATCGTTTGTAGATCTGAGAGCGTCAAATGCGAAGCCGATGGCATTTGCGTAACGTCATGCAGTTATATGTGAGCGGCAACCATATATTATATTGTCAATTTGACCGCTTATTACAAACGTATACCCCTAGTAGTGATGTCTGTATTTCAGGAATAGAGATATGAATTGTGGACAAGGTCGATGTCGGCACGCCGGTCAACGGCCGGTTCGACGTTAGCAAACGGCCGGTTTGAAGCGGGCGCTTCAGCACTTCGTTTATGACCCCGCGCTGTTTTTATTGATTACCTGCCAATGTTTCACCTCACTAAATTTAATTAGGATGCAATTTTTATATGTTGACCAATTATTTGAGTAAGTTAGTTATTAAACCTGGTTAGATACATGATTACATTTGTCTCTCAGCCGATAAATATTAAACAGGCTACCTGTTTGCACAAGTTTTTGTTGATGTATTACAAATCATGTACTTGTAACTAGAGATTGAATTCATTGTAGAAATAAAATGATCACAGTAGTAATTTTAGTGTTAGAATCAATTTATTGTAGAGACCAACATGATTTCATATACTTTTTTAACCGACGAAAAAAAAAGGAGGTTCTCAATTCGACCGTATAATATATATTTTTTTTTTGTTTGATGAAGTTTCCTTGTTCGTCTGTTGCACTCGATAAATTATATCGATGTTCCGTTGTAGTGTCTGAGCAGTTTTTAACCGACGAAAAAAAAAGGAGGTTCTCAATTCGACCGTATAATATTTTTTTTTTTTTTATGTCTGTTCAGCCCTCACTCCGTTATTTATGAACCGATTTTGATTATTCTTTTTTGTTAGATAGGGTATACCTCAAGGGTGGTCCCATGTCAAGGAAGTCAGGATCTGATGATGGGATCCTGAAAAAATTGAGAGAAACCCTCGAAAATTGTAGCAACGAATAGTGTTTCTTTTTACTTTTCATTACTTCATGATGATGAAAAAACCATAAAATAAAATCTTTTAACAAAAAATTTTACCGACGAAAAGAACTAAAAAGCAAAAAATAAATAAACCTTAAGTCTTAAGTATTGGGCTTATTTACATAAACTATCTAATTTTATATAAACTTATTTTGAGTCGGCGCCAAACAACAAACTGATTAATAGGGAATATGCATGTTGTTTAAATTTACTTGATTAATTTTCCCTTGAATCTTTATTGTTCACATATTATGCCTAAACAATTATTTTCTTATTTACTTCTTCTTTAATTACAAAAAATATTAATTAAAATATGCAAAATAAGGGAGCGAAATTCAACTTTGCAAAACGCTTCACTATTGGTCGAAACAAAACATGACGTCAAATTCCCCGTCCTGTCATTTGTCATATGCGCCTATATTCGTAGTGTTACGGAGAAAGATAGGTGTTCCTGTGATTTTTGCCCTTAGCTAGTGCAATTTAAGCATTCTAGTGATATTAGAAATCATCTAGGACGATGACTGAATGTAGTTTTGTCAAAGCACAATCGGACAATCTACCAAAAATAGATGCATTCATGATGACTATATATTTTGCATCAAATCCAGATTTTACGTCTGCCTAGGTCAAAGAGTGAAAGCCGCAAGGTAATTATTATAATACTTGTTATATTATAATCTAAAGGATAGGTAAGATATGTATAGTTAGTTATATTCATGAAGTTTGATTGGACTTTTGTTACCTAGTTTAAGTAGACAAGCAAGTTCTGCTTGATATTTAAAACAAACATAAATTACTGCTGACTAATTCACTCTATACTTGCAATTAAATTGTAATATGCTTACATTAAAGTGATCTTCACAACAATATAAACACGATATTGAATATACTTCCTCTCTTCTCATTAATTTACACCATTGTTTTCGTATTTTACATTAATATTTTGTACAGGAAAAAATACTGTATTGGGTGTACTTCTTGTAGTGTTTTTACACTTAGGGACAAGGCAATACCTATAAAATGTTTTTTTTAACTTAATCCATCATCTATTAATTACAATAAATAGTAATAACAACTGAAAATCGGTATAAAATTACTGTAACACTTCAAGTAAGTATACTAAGTTTATGAAACAAACACTGAGCGGGGTATCTGACGTCATCCAAGGCCCGCGAAATATGGCGGCGTTCAAACAGATCAAATTTTATCGATGTTTTCAATGTTATTTTAAAAATGAATTTGAACATTGCCAAGGTTACTTATATTTTTTATTAGAGTAGAATGATGGAACAAGTCAATAAAAGATAAAAAAAAAATACATGCATATTCCCTATTATCAAAATTTTATTTCGATCGGTTTAATTTTTTGTTAAAAAGATTTTATTATTGAGTCAGTATTTAAGTAAGTTTTAAAACTGTTATTAATTTAGTGTTTTTAAAAGCAATTTAATCTTTAACAGTGGAAGTCAATTTATAACTTTGATTATCAAGCTTATAAATGTCACCTTAACCTTGTCGGCATCACTTAAAAGTAAAAACTGAGAATGTTTTCATTGTGTCAGTACTTATATCCACACATGTCGTGTCAATTTGCATTTTATTATTATATATTATTTATATTTTACAGCGGTATTGCAAACGTTCATAGGTTTCTGTAGCCGTATCCGTATAAAGGTCATCACACACCATACCGTCACGGTAACTGCACGGCTCCAACCCAGCAACAAAGTTGTCATTAAAATCTGAGCATTGAAACGTGTTCGTATAATATATTTCATAATGTCAGTATGAAAAAGCCAACGGCGGGCAGTAAGCGCGTATTGTCATTATGAAATGTATTATACTACCACGTCTTAAAGCTCAGATTTCAATGACAACTTATTGCTGGGGTGGAGCCGTGATGGTATAGTGTGTGATAAGCTTAAGTCGATTTAAAAAAAATGTTCCTTTAGTTACATTGTTTGTGGGTTTGAATTGTTTTCACTATTCAAATTCGGAGCTACCACTTTCAGTAGTGTTGTCACCGAGTATACTAAATAACATGTTTGATGAACTAAAAGTATTTGTATACTGTTTGCACCAATAATTGTGTTAATTAATAGTAACATTTGATATAAAAATGTCCTTACATCTTTGCAAACTATCATGTATAACTGCTATCATCTACTTGATTCTCAATGAATTTTGTTGGTTGTAATGTCCCGGAAACAAAGCAATATTCCTTATTGAGTTGCTTGCCACAGTGCTCTTTAATAATAATACGAAGACTAAGGTCGATTTTTTCCACATTTATAAAACTACGTAGTCAGTGACAATCCTTTTGCTATATCAAATTTGGATGAATGAACCTACTAATTTTGGGTTAGTCAATATAAATGATCAAAGGGTGAACATATGTACTTAAATAGTTTGCTAAAATTAGCCAACTGTATCGCGTTTACATCAGGTCGTTATATCCGCTACGATACATACTCATAACTAAACATACCGTTTTGCATAAATAGATACATTATCAAATATCCATATTAAACAAGGAAGCACGTCCGGGATAGATAACCAACAAACAGAATTTCAGGTTTTATACTTTTTTAATTTCTTATTACAATAATTTATTTGTAGAGTTTGGGATTTGTGCCCGTTTTCCCGTGGCAATTATTGCAAAAAAAAATATGTCCTTCATTACCTGGCAAACGAAATCATCAAAACCCTTATATACAAAAGAGGGGTTTGACAGACCAATCGCAATATTTCATCGAACTATGTATTTCAAGCACGTTGACATTTGCGATTGATTGTTTCGCTTTTCTTAGGCAGTTAAAGGGTCAATGCCTTCTTAAATAACGGCAAGTATGTCCTGGTTAAAACTGTCAAGTATAATGACAAACAACAATGAGATGATTAGATTCTCATGTCTGTGGGCGGATGGACCCAGGCCAGTTTATTTTCGCGGGCTTTTTAATTTAATTTTTTTCATACAATCTCATTGCGTTCACCTTACCTAGCTCATGTTCTATACTCTAATTTAGACCACGCTCATTGAGTCTGTATGTAGGCCTTAGAAGCTATTGTAGCATTTACTGCTGGCTGCTTTTGATTTAATTACCTCTTTAAGCAAACAACCCACATTGATAGCGTTTTTAGACTTATTACATACGTTTCAAAAAACTTT